>CAJQZP010000191.1:3232500-3400000 GCA_907164705.1 Parnassius apollo
TGCTGAAACCCTCAGGAGGAGTCTTCACTTATGAGCTCCAAATCAGCACATCAACAGACAAATCAGCCTCAAAAAGATCACTACTTTCAGACAACTAAAAGGTTTTCGATCCGAAGATTGAAACTCCTATTCCAATCAGTCTGGAAAGAAGACTTGAAGTGGGATGACCAACTTCCACAAAGCATTGAAGAAAAGTGGTCAAAGATCAAACATGACCTCGAAGGCATCAATCAAATCCAAGTATCAAGGTGGCTTCAAATTCATGAGAAAAAAATATGCATAGTCACTTCACTTCTGAGTCGCCAAAGCCTAATAGTTAAGGTATCACCTAAGGCATAACTTACGTTTAACATCTTCTCCGTTTTGCGAGGTAGGCAATAAAAGACACTGTTTATTTTTGACACTATTTTATTCTATACTAGCGATCCGCCAGGCTTCGCTTGGATGATTTCTGTATTAGATGATCTACACAACTGCGCCAATCACCGGGACCAATTGTGAATCCAAACCAACTCAAACACACACAAAAAATTCACTAAAATCAGTCAAGCCAGTGTTGATCTTTTATACATGAAGCAAATGATGTTTATTATATAGCCTCCTGAGGCTCACAGTAGTATAAATACAACATAAAAAATAAAAATTCATTACACCTTCATCTGTTGAATTATAGTCAAAATTTTGTAATTAGACCACAGACGATAGATATATTGCTTGAATAATTAAAGCAGTCATTTTTTGCAACTTGTCGTATTTTTTGACATCAGTTAACTTGTTGCGAAAGATGACAGAACAACGGTGGCGAAGTGGTGAGTAATCTTTATATTTTGTGCAAATCTATAGTATTTACTATGGTGTATATTATTATGGTGTGAAACTATAATCCAAATAGTCTTCTTTGTAGTGCAAACAATATTTTACAGATTGCGATAGTTATTTATGGTATATTTGAAATTTACTACCTATGTTGTATATTTACTACATCGGTTCTTAATTCCGTACCTACATGTTCGAAGTCCCGACGTAATACCTATACAACATTAGGAGATTTAATTTCTTTTTGTTACATTTATTGACTTATTTTCCAGTTTTGAAATTTGCAGACATTACCGATGTCCTCGAAGATTCGGACCTGGATATTTTATTAGACGACGATGACGGTAAACAGTCAGAAGAGTCGCCTCCTGTGAGAGAGTCTAGTCTATGTGATTCGGTTTCAGGTTCTCCTTCAGAATCTGAAAGCGAATCTCGGCCTTTGTCAGAAATTTCTACTTCATCGTCATTCTGTCGAGGGCATTCTACAACTAGAGGTGGAGCTAGAACACGAGGAGGTCGTTCGAGATAACAGAGGGGTGTAAGAACAAGAGGAGGACATAGTGTTAGTGCTCGCAATTCTACTGCGCAATCAACGCGGACAATAACTGGAATGGAGATTTTTCTCCTTTGGAGCGATCATTGTTTCAACTAAGATATGTTTTAGTGGAAAAGAAGTTGTGGTCGTCAGAAGAATTTTTTAAACAGTACATTGATGATGATATTTTCGAGAAGATTGTGGTTGCTACTAACCAGACTTACTTTTCAAAAACGGGTAAGTAACCGAAAATTGCACTGAAAGAATTGAATTGATGAATGAAGAATTTTTTATAGGAATACTATTAGTCACGGGTGCTATTAGCTTGCCACATAATAGTATTGGTCATAACAGAACTTCTTTGAAGGTAGTATACGATGCCGATGTTTTAGAAGAAGAAAACACTAATAAAATATGGAACCTTGCACCACTGTTCGATGTTGTTCTTCGCGGTTGTCGCGCTCAGCAAAGAATGGATCACATCAGCATAGACGAAATGATTAGAATATTAGTAATATTAGTGGCCAGTGCGGTATACGTCAATACTGTCCAAGAAAGCCTAATTCCGTTGGTATTAAGGTATTTGTGCTGGCCCACCCCTCTGAAACAGTTTGCGATATGGTAATTTATCAAAGGGATACGACATTCCTAGATCTGATAGCAGATTTTTTTACATAAAAATTTTTATGTAAAATTTTCTGTATTTATTTCAATATATCCATAGACGTTGTAATAAACTAAGTGTAGTTCAATTCGAGTTTTATTTCAGTAGTAATTGACAACCGATGTTGTTTGTAAACAACATTGAGAAAATCCCAGTTTTCCACCAAAGATTTTTTATTTTATTTTTCCATGTATTTATATCATTATTATAGCTCACTGATCTGATTTTTATTAAATTTTTGAACTCAAAAAATTCTGGGCCTCAGGAGGATAGATATAATGTTACGAATGTCCCTTGCATATAACATATAGTCTGAGATTTCGTCACGTTTACGCAAAAACATTCTAGAAAATCGGTGTTCCATTATAAATTACAACGATGTATGGAAAATAAATCTTTATGTATGAACCATAAGACTCAATGTCATTACAACTACTCATTACAAAGACTTAACCTTATGATTAAAAAAATAAAGCTGTTTCTCTCTTGGACATACTGCTTATCATGAAAATTCTAGCATTTTCGCATTGCAAGAGTGCTTAAATAAACCCGATAGACGTAGAATATTCTACTCTTCTGTCATTGGGTATAACAACATACGCCGACGATCATATTATGAAGCTGACGATGCCAAAAACCCGGTAAAAATGCAATTCTTATGTCATATTATTTATTAACCAACATGTGTATAGCATGACTACGAAAAAAAAGATTACTTAATGCTTTATTTTTAGAAAGGTTAAAGAAAATTAAAAAGGAGTCATTAATTTTTTTAAACTGTTACAGGTCATTGCCTGACCAAAATCCTAATTGATGGTAAGTGGTGATGCAGCCAACGGTGATAAAGCATAATGATTTAGGTTAATAAAAGCTTAGTCGCTCTTGCCTTTAAGACAGTGATGTTTTAATCGAATGAAAAGACAGACGCTAGCGAATAATTAAATCACTATTATGAACGACTAAGAAAACCGTATGGTTCAAATACGTGGCATGTTGACCACAAAAAGATGGAGACCAGCCAAGCGTTTGCTGGGTTTGTTACTTATTGCATATTCATTTCATATCAGAACATAGGCCTCCCCCACAGATTGCCTCACATATGCAATATCTGACATGCTTGGGATGCTGTTGTCAAGAAGGATTCTGCTGCCTATCTCCTGGTTCTAATCTCATAATATGGAGTAGTAGATTTTCCAACGCTGCTAGTAAATTGTAATATCGTGTGTGAACTGGCAATCAGTCCTATCTATAAACTGTCAACTTTACAGAATACTAAAAAAAATGAAAAATTGTTCAAGTGGTATTATATACCACATAAATATACCTCCAAGGTTACAAAATGCCAAAATTACAAATGTTATTTAAATCGTTAATTGACTGTTCCTTATGACAATTTTCGAACTTGTTCTGTTACGTTAGTAATAATGACACATAGGATTATTTGAGGTTCATGTACTATTAAATAGAACTTTTTGTTGTGATAGAAACGATATTAAATACAAAATCATACAGAATTATCAATGTCCGGAACACATCTAAAACTGTGTCCACTCTAACTTCTGTATTATTACAACGTAGGTTCCCTTCAATCGCAAAGGTACGTTCACATGGTTAGTTTTTGTTCCTTCCTAATTTGCTTCATTAATATTTGGAGGGAAATTACTGGTTACGTAGTGCGGACAAGAAGGAAGAAAAGTGATAGTGATGTAAACGTTAAATGAAGCAATGTCGACGAACTTATAAGCACCAAGGAACTTCGGTGCTTTTGATTCTTTATAAAAAACTTAAAAGGGGTAGTAATTAAATGTAACGTAAAATAAAAACAATCTGTAATGAATTAGAAAGATTGATCGATAAGTAATTATATGTATGAAGTACGCACTCGTTCTCTCTCTCTCTCTCTCTCTCACACACACACACACACACACACACACACACACTCACTCACACTCACACACACACACACACACACACACACACACACACACACACACACACACACACACACACACACAAACACACACTCACAGTTACACGCACACACACACGCGCTTGCACACGCGATCGCACACGCACACAGGCATACACGCACGCACACACACATGCACACGCGATCACACACCCAAACAAAAATCACACGTGAATAGCTTCCTAGGACACCTCTAAACGTCGAGATCTGATGAAACTTCGATTTTCGAAAACTGAGGTGAAACTAATTACTTCCCGATTTTTTGAAAATCATTGATTTTCATAGCGGGACGTTAAAAACTATTAAGTTTTACTAAAAATTACATAGAATAGTGCAAATATAGGTTCTACAGATCATAACTCACTTTTTAACTCATAACTTTTGAACGACTTGACCGATTTGAACGAACTTTGTGGTGTTCGAAGGGATTTTACAAAACTTAGATTTTCAATAGTGTTTCAACCGATTTGAACCGGTACATTACTAAAAATATCATTAATTCAAAATCCTAAATTTTCAAAAGAGGTTTTTTTGGAAAAACTTTTAAATAGATGTAACAATCAATTCCAAAATGTGTTTTTATAACAAATTTTATTATTGTTCTTAAAATACCTCGCCGATTGCCAGCAATTACATCAAAATCGATTGAACCGTTCAAAAGTTATCGTTGTCAAAAAAAAATTTTTAATAACTTCGAAATTTTTGCTGGAACCGTTTTTATGTTATGAGTTGATTTTTGGAGGTTTTCGACGTCCCAATGTCGTAGATATATGGCTCTCTGCAGATCAAGATGGTCTGATCAGTATGTTCTTATAGTATGTTGAAGTCTTGCAGTTATATGCTTGAGTTCGGATTTAATTTTATTAATTATAATATCTCAAGCAGACGTTAGCATTCAGCGATCTTTTCAATTGAAATATCGTATTATGTAAAACTTAGTTTCATTAGATGTGTAGCATTCGCGTAAACATAAGAAATAATTAATACGTTACGTTTAAATATATACATATACATACATACATAGATACATTTGTACACTTGAAAAAAATTACCCCCTTTCTGGTGCAGTTGGGTAAAAGAAAATCAATATTGGTTTGTTATTTAATTCAATTTTCCCATAATCCTTATCAAGCACAGAGTAATTTAATATTCAGCAAATACGTATAATGTAATATTTACAATTTATTGCAACATTAAAATGTACAGTTGATCAATTTATAGCGTAAAAAACGAATGACAAGAGTACAAAGGGTGTAGCTTATCTGTGCACAGATAAAATTTATTGTTCATAAATTGCAGTAATTGGATGGCAGCTGAATTACGACGAGGGGTCATGTCGAGCTCAGGTATGCTGTAACTAGCTGGTACGCAGAGTGCACGGGGGAAATTTTATTTTAATAAAATAATCGACCTTCAAATTCACACTGCTGGGATTTTTTTTTACTTAAATCTAATGAGTGAATTCGAGGAACAAAATGAGGGTTATAATACCTATTTTAAAATCTTTTTTAATACATTTTCATAGCCTACATGGTGAATTAGTTGCATTATATTATAATATTACTATCACAACGATTGTATTTTAAGTATTAATTTAATTTATAATTTTAAAGAAAATTAAAGCATTTTTTATAATTAAAAGTGAATATAGACTCAGAAAAGTAGCGTAGAGTTAGTTACTTAGTTTAATGTTCATCATATTTAATATGTATAACTATTAAATTTAATGTTAACTTTGAATAAGTACTTAGTGATTATAATCGCTCGCGAGTCAATTTAGGCTCCGACAGAATATTAGTAGCGCTGCGGTAACTCTGTTACTCAAGCATTAGAATCGGTGGCCTTATTGCTGAGTATTTTGGCCCTTGAAAAACGTAAATCAGCTATCTCGCAACTTCCAAAGTTTTTCCATTCTTGGGATTTGTTGATTGTTATTGAAAATGCTACTTGTAAGTATTGAATGTATACGTCGTAAAGCTACGCTGCTGCTATGTTATAGTTGTAGCACGAACGGGTCGGCCCGACCGGGCTCGCTCGCTCGGACACGCTCCCACAGAATACCAGCGTAAAATAGCAGCTTAACGCTGATGTATTTCGTATGGTGAGTGTAGAGAACCGGAGACCGTTTTTGATGGAAACGAGGCATTCCTTTTTATTCCTCAGGGGTGACAACGCATATGCATTTTGATTCTTAGTCGAGGATAGATGTTGATGTCTGTGGGCCACAGCAACTTACCACTTACCACTTGTGTGCTCGATTGTCACTTATTAGAGTTGTAGAGTCTAGGGACTGGTACCACCAACTTGTGTCCTTTCCTAGTATTTACAGAGCGAATATCACTTATGTTCTATCACTTATTTTATTTTTGTGTACATACATTTCATATTCGTAAAAATATGGGGAGGCCGAAGTTAATATTAAATTGCCTCAAATTTTTGTCTTAGAGACTCTTTAAATTTAAAAGTACATTGATCTTACGATATAACTTTTTATGGGATTTTGTTGCAAAAACATCAACATAAGAATGAATTACCAACTTTTAGATTCGAAATATTTTAGGATCTCTTAAAGAAGCAAAAGAAGAAGGAAGAGTTTAACCCAGATTTCTCTTGGTGAAATCAATAAAACCTCATAGAGGTTTTGTTGCAAAAACATCAACATAAGAATGAATTACCGACTTTTTAGAGTCGAAATATTTTAGGATCTCTTAAAGAAGTAAAAGAAGAAGGAAGAGTTTAACCCAGATTTCTTTTGGTGAAATCAATAAAAACCTGATAGAGGAGAACCAATATGTTCCTAAACCCTTCTACATGGTGTTTTATTTCGTATAAGATTAAGAGGGGGCAAACGTGCATGCGGCTTACCTGATGGTGACTACCGCCGTTCATAAACAACTGAAACGCCCTTTAAATAAAAAGTAGGCACTTTTCTTGAAGATCCTTCAGTCGTATCAGTTATTAAGTTCAATCAATGTCATACTGTTACCGTATAGTGGCGGTGTAGGAATATCCACTGCCCCATATCGTCTGGTGGGAGTCGTGAGAGGCGACAGGAGGAAACAAAATGAAGAGATGGGCAGCAGCGTTATCTTAATAACGACTCAAATAAAACTGTAGATGCCAAGCGTGGCAACTATGGCAAATATCCCCCTATGAGACAATCTATGGGGGAGGCCTATGTTCAACAGTGGACTTTAATAGGCTATAACGCTAATGTAAATGTCTTTAATCAGTAAAAATATATGTACTCAAACAAGACGGCATGCAAGATTAACGATGAATTATTGGAGTCTGGGTAGCGACACCACGTCGCCGGCCCACTTAATGCCGGGCACCGGCCGTAGGCATCTCCATTGCCGAAATTTACTTATGGGCCCAGCGGTGGCTGAATTATAGCCTTGTTTTTGTAACAAGTTGTTTCATTTAGGGTTGAAACAAATTTACATGCTTTTAACGCATATAATCGAGTTTTTGTCGAAATTAATTACATTATAGAGCCAATTGTATCTACATTATAGTTGTAACACGAATGGATCGGCAGGAAGAACCAGACTCAAATAGGTTTCGTATGATTCACTGGAAACGAATAATTCTATTTTAGTCCTCAGGGATGACACACATCTGCATTTTGATTCTTAATCGAGGACAGAAGTAGATGTCTCTGGGCCGCAGCACCACTTACTATAAAGTAAACTGTGTCTGTGTGTAAACCGTGCTCGTTTGTCACCCTTAACCAATTAAAAAGTTACACACATTGAATTCCACTGACTTACGGGTTTAGTAATAAAACAAACCAATATTTCATGAAGCTTTGAATTCACTGACTCGATGTCCTAGTACTCGGAAACGCGATTCCTGACCATGTGGTCCAGGATTCGAATACCAAGTTGGGACAAAAATAAAATATTATTATATATAAATAAAATTGACATTTTCTTTCAAGAAATTCTAATGAAGAGCCTTCAGTCATCATCATCATTACATTCCTTCACAAGTCCACTGCTGACATAGGCCTTCCGCAAGGAATGCCACAAAGCACGCTTCTGAGCCACCTGCATCCATCGACTTCCTGCATGTTTTACCAGATCGTCACACTTTATTCCTTCCTCTGTGGTGCCCATTGGAGGCAAATCTCAGCCATGGTTTGGTCGCTCCTGTAAAATAGCATCATGCTATAAGCAGGAGTGCTACCAGGCCTGGGCTGACGCATCAGCGTCCAGGGATGTAAACACCAGCGCTCTAAAAAAGAAGTATAATTCCGCCTCTAGGTCCTTCAAAAGAGTCATTGCCAAGGCAAAGTCAGAGCACATAGGCAGAATTGGCGAGAAACTAGTTCGTCTTCCTTCTGGAACCCGTACATTCTGGTCTCTCGCCAAGGCTGTCCAGGGGAATTTCTGTCAGCCATCTCTTCCATCTCTGCACAGGGAGGACGACTCACTGGCCCACACCGCAAAGGAGAAAGCCGATCTTCTAGGCTCTTTCTTTGCGTCTAACTCGACTCTCGATGACGGGGGGAGTACGCCGCCGACCATCCCGCGGTGTGAGTGCTCCATGCCGGAAGTGCAGTTCACTCAGCGCTCGGTTCGCAAAGCACTCCTCTCCCTGGACATCCACAAGTCGAGTGGGCCTGACGGAATCCCCCCAATTGTGCTGAGGACGTGTGCTCCAGAGTTGGCACCGGTTTTAACGCGTTTTTTCCGGTACTCCTACTCCCTAGGCGTAGTCCCAAAATCATGGAAGACGGCTTTCGTCCACCCGATCCCTAAAAAAGGCGACCGCTCAGACCCGTCCAACTACCGGCCTATCGCCATCACCTCCTTGTTCTCCAAAACAATGGAGTCCATTGTAAACTGCCAGCTCATGAGGTACCTTGAGGATCACCAGCTGATTAGTGACCGCCAATACGGTTTTCGCCGTGGTAGGTCAGCTGGTGATCTTCTGGTCTACCTAACTCACAGATGGGCGGAGGCAGTAGAGTCCAAGGGGGAGGCATTGGCCGTTAGTTTGGACATTGCGAAGGCCTTCGATCGGGTTTGGCACAAAGCGCTTCTTTCGAAGCTCCCTTCCTATGGGCTTCCCGAGAAATTGTGCGATTGGATCACCAGTTTTCTTGCAGATCGGAGCATCAAGGTCGTTGTAGACGGTGCACGCTCCGATTGCAAGCCTATTAATGCTAGTGTTCCACAGGACTGCGTGCTATCGCCAACGCTGTTTCTTCTGCATATCAATGATATGTTGCAGACCCGTAACATTCATTGCTATGCAGATGACAGCACTGGTGATGCTCTTTACACCGGCCGAGCCAATATTTCTCGGGAAAACGTCTCCGAGTGCCGGGACAAACTTGTGTCTGAAGTCGAGTCTCTGCTGGACAGAGTCTCGGATTGGGGGCGACTAAATCTAGTCCAGTTTAACCCCCAGAAGACACAAGTTTGCGCGTTAACCGCTAAAAAGTACCCCTTTGTCGTATCCCCTCAGTTTCAAGGCACTCCCCTTGTTGCCTCAGCCAGTATCGGAATCCTCGGCGTCGACATATCGAGTGACGTGCAGTTTCGTGGTCACTTGGAAGGGAAGGCCAAATTGGCCTCTAAAAAGCTTGGCGTGCTCAGCAGAGCGGGACAGTTTTTCATGCCGGCACACCGCCTGCAACTTTACAAGGCGCAGGTTCGGCCGCACATGGAATACTGTTCCCATCTCTGGGCTGGGGCTCCCCAGTACCAGCTCCTTCCACTTAACCACATCCAGCGCAGAGCGGCTCGAATCGTCGACGACCGAGTGCTTTCCGATCGGCTCGATTCTCTGGCACTGCGAAGAGATGTTGCATCCCTTTGCATTTTCTTTCGCATATACCATGGAGAGTGCTCTGAGGAATTGTTCGGATTAATCCCAGCCGCCAAATTTCGTGAACGCACTACGCGGCAAACGTCCCGATACCATCCACACCATCTGGATGCTTGGCGGTCCACCACTGTACGTTTCAAAAGGAGTTTTCTTCCGCGTACAACCTCTCTGTGGAATAATTTACCACCAGCGATTTTTCCGGACCGATACGACCTGGGGACCTTCAAGAAAAGAGCTTACTCCTTTCTAAAGGGCCGGCAACGCGTCTGCAATTCCCCCTGGTGTTGCAGTTGATCATGGGCGGCGGTAGTCACTTAACATCAGGTGAGCCACATGCTCGTTTGCCCCCTCTTCTATAAAAAAAAAAAAAAAACCATCTAGTGGGGGTCGCCCTACACTACGCCTACCGGTACGAGGCTGCCACTAGTCATAATTGGAAGTATTTCACACCTGTGCCTCGTAAAACAGACAAAGCGCCAGCGCCTGATCTCTCTCCGACAGTATCAGATATCCTGTGCTTGTGCACCTCTGCTTGTGCAATGGGTTACTGTTGAGAGTGGCCCCAATGATCCACATTCGGTCTGTAGGACATTATTTCATGACAGCAATAACTATGGTATATAAGTACAAATCATATTTATTCCGAGGGTTGTTTTTAGTGTCATCATCTTCATCATTACAACCGTTCACAAGTCCACAGCTGAACATAGGCCTCCCCAAGGAATGCTACAAAACACGGTTTTGAGTCACCTGCATCCAATGACTTCCTGCATATTTTACCAAGTCGTCACTCCATCTAGTGGGGGTCGCCCTACAGTTCGCTTACCACTACGAGGCTGCCACTCGAGAACCTTTCTTTCCCATCGGTTGTCAGTTCTATGAGCTATATGGCTAGTCCATTGCCACTTCAGCTTACTGATCCATTGAGCTATTTCGATTGCTTTGGTTCTGTCTGATGTGCAATGGCGCCTAAATAACAATGAATAATTAAAACTATATGAGAGATTTAATAAATCAAACGGTATCCTCAGGTGAAGTAGACTCTGCTAACTTACCGGTTGGCCACCGTATAAACGCGAAACACGTGTCGTATTGTCGTCGCTGGCTAGTGTAGTGATTCTGGGATTGGTGGGGACGAGAGGGTGCACGCAATTGAGGGAGGACGGGAGGTGCTCTTTAAACTGAGCAAGACACATCATTTTATCTGCCGCATCTTTAATATAAAGGATTACCGTAAAAACACCTAATTATATTAACTAAATTAAAATTGTACTTATATTTAACTTTAACTAACTTTTAAAATATGTAGATTTTGTCTTTAAATTAGTACTATCAAAATTAAATGAGGTCACTCGTTTGGAGAGTCACCCTCACTGAAGTGCTCCTCATACCAGTGTCATTTATCCCCCGCCTGTCCCTTTCAAAAGCACCCCCGTAAGGGTTGAATTAGTGCCCTTTACGCTTAATTGCCGTACAGTGGGCCCTGTGAGTTAGGGGTAGTCAACGTTCGGTCAAAGTGGTCACTTACGGCCGGCATGTTTTTACGAATCTAAAAATAAATTATGCGTTAATAAAGTTGTATGAATAGCTCGTATGTATAAAATTGTGTTCTGTAAAATATGTTTGTCCTGATTAATACTATGTTTAATACTCCTGGCCATTTAACAAAACAGATGAAAAAAAATATAAAACAAAACTAAACAAAGTAAAGAAGAGAGGTTTATTCAATGGGGCCCCTATATATCTTAATTAGCAGGCAGATTTAGTTCTGCAGCATTGGCTGTAAGAAAAATTAGAAGTCTAACCAATGTTTTAATATTGAGACAGCTAGATTAGTTTATTTTAGTTACTTTCATATCGTAATGTTTTATGGACTCTTATCTATCTCTTTGTTTTTCAAAAGAAAGCCGTACGGGCGATTTATAACTTAAATTGTAAAGAGTCGCTTAGAAGAAAATTTAAAGAAATAAACATAATATGTTTATGATAATGTAATGTATGTACATAAAAACATAAATAGCTTTCATAGGAATAAAGACGTTCATACTTTAAGCACTAGGAAAAACATAAGCTTGTAATAAAAGTTACTAAACTCCACAGAATTTGTAATTCATTTATGGGGCAATGTATACGCTTTTACAACAAAATTCCAGAATATGTACAAAATTTGTCATTAAAGAAGTTTAAATGTTTTATTAAAGAAAAATTGTACAAAAAGTTTTATTATAATATCAAAGAATATATAAATAAAAATAATCTCTGGGAATGAGGTGATCGCCACATTTTGTTTTATAGAAAAGGGGGTAAACGAGCATACGGCTCACCTGATGGTAAGTGACTATCGCCGCCCATGAACATCCGCAACACCAGGGGAATTGCAGGTGCGTTGCCGGCCCTTTAAAACCATGAAACCATGCTGGTCCTATAAAAATTCATACAAAAATTGTACAAAATAAATTTATTGTAAATTGAGATGTGTTTTAAAAAAAGTCCCGCTGGGTTTCTTGCTGGTTCCTCGCGGGACGGAGATTTTTTTGCAAACCAGTGGTAAATAAAAAAATGACTTTCATTAAGCATTATACAATAATCTATACTGAATTAAAAAAATCCATTGGCGTTTCGGTAAACGACACTGAAACCGGAGATGAACAGCGGCATCTTCCTGGTAACAACTATGAATATTTGAAAGAAACTGTGGTTGCCAATCAACCTGCTAAGCTTGGCCATTATGGCAAATATGGACCATGTTCAGCAGTAGACTTTTGATTATAAATTAATGAATAAATTGTTGGTAGTTTCAATTAATCTTAAATGAATAATGTTAATGATTTTGCTAGAGGCATCTACGAGTAACAACAGCCCGAAGTGATCGGATTGCTATCAGACTTGAATCTAAGACTTTACTTACACACTTATTTCTACACACCTTTAATTTTCCATTCAAATAAATTTTGTGTTGATATGTTTTACAGCTTGTTATTTCCTCTGATATCGCTTTGTGAAAATTGAAATTCGCTTTATTTTCAAACATGAATTCCGTTATTGCCACGTTCCGGGTTGAAGGGTTAAGGAGCCAGTATTAATAAGCTGAGGCATTTCATCTTAGTCCTTAGAACTGAGAACACATCTGCAGTCTTTTTGTTCTTTGTAAGAAGTTTTTTGCAGGTGTTCATGAGCTGCAGAAGCCATCTACCATCAGATGGACTGTGTACTGGTATGTGTCATTTATTTATAAAAATGTATTATACACGTATTAACTGGGACCTGAACAGCTGGTCTAATGGGTCTAGCGGGAAAAATGCATTGCCAAAATCAATTTCTATAAAAGAAAGAGTGACGAATTCCAACTGATATTAACTAGATTTCGTGATCCATTAACAACTACATCTGCCCTCGATTAAGAATCAAAGTGCAGACGCAATGTTTTTTGGACTGGGATAGAACAGCTCTTAGCAGTAAAAAATTACGCTTATCGTCACTGATCAAAGTCTTTCTTACCTGTCTCGAACACGGGCGGGCACAAACAACTAGCCTTTTGGTGTTCTACACGATGATACATTTCGTAAAGTTTGTGTAGGAATTTCGTATCAAAATTCCGACCTCTCCTTGAATAAAATTACTTTTACCGATTTATCACGTTTACTTGTTTGTAACTCACGAAAGCTTTTCAACACCAATGCGATATAATGTGAACTCGGAGTACTTTGTACTTAAGGGTACACTAGTCGCTTATTCTTCCATACAAACGTAGTCCGGCGATAACTCCACTGTTTGATGGTGTACGTTCAAAATAAAAAATGATTTCAATTTGTCTCATCATTATCTAGCCCTGTATGGAAACAAAAAAGTAAAAAAAAGAGTATATTTAAAAGTTATAAGCGTCGAAAATTCCGAATTTCAACACTATTTTTAACACATCTTTGGGCGGAAATAAATACCATAAGAAGAACGAAAATTGCAAAACAGTTACCATACAGGGATAGATTAGTTGTTCAAAAATGCAAATAATTTTATTTTAAACAGATACATTCAATAGATTTTTCGTGACATCCAGACTACCAAAGGTCTGTTTATAAAATTTCGCGCGCCCGTTTTTGTTATAAAACATCTTGCCTTTCGCTACAAATTATTTCCCCGATCAGTGGGACGGACGGAGGGGGGACGCAGCGCGCACTCACACATACTCACTAGGTTAGCCGCTGCTATCTATTTATGGTTGTGATTATTTAGAAAAATTGCTTCCTTTTTTTGTTCGTGTCCATTGCTGAAGCCGGGATGAATATAGCTGCTAAAATGTGCCTATAAGTTTGTTGAAGCACATTTAGTTAAAATTGGAAACATTTAGGTACATAATAATGAACTTTCGATACAGGTAGTACATTAGGTAGGTACTTAACTACTTTAATTTAGTTACTTTAATTTGCTAACTAACGAAAACATCTCATAGATAAGCACGATTATCGAAAATCTTAAAATTATCTATAAATTTAATTAGAATAGGTAATTTTTAGATTTTCGATAATCGTGCTAACGTATAGGAATCTCATATCCTAATATACTTACCTAACTAATGTTGAAACTTGAAATGTGTATTTTTGGCTTTTTTTGATCGATAGTAATATGTATAGGTATTTAAATCTTGTAATCTCGGAAGCTCGGAAGTCCGATTCGCACTTGGCAAAATATTTGTTTATATTTAATCTTACCTCAGACATACTCATATTTTTTTATATATAATTTACTATACTACTATATAAGCTACTACTAAATAAAATAGTAGTAGCTTTGCTATGGTATTATAGTATATTTTGGATTAGATTTAATTTATTACAGAATAACCTACCTTAGATATTGGGTTATGAATACAGATAAGTACACATAGGATTTAGTTTCTAAGTTATACCTACATATTTTATAGCCTTCGTTATGAATAGCGTAAACTGGCCAAGCCCCCTAGCCTACAAACGTTTCGTAACGAATTTCTTTCTACAATCGCGCCTTTTATTTGTTTGGACTGACCACCTGACTCGTTCAGTGATGCCATTCCCATACAGTGTTTAGTTTTCAACTAGCGTTATCTATCATAAAATAAATAAAATTTTTATTCATATTTCGCTAATTGTGTCTATACTGATAATTTGATTTACTATCGATCTCTAAATTGTAGTTTTCTTCTAATTACTTACCTTGCCTAGACGTGTTCTTTGGACTTCTGTAAGGAAGTCTATGCTGTTAGTATTCCGTTTATATATGTTACTATTTTGATAGACGTTTGTGCTTGTCCCTGCAGTGACACAATTCCTATTGTTGATAACTTTCTAAGTACTAAGAGAATATTGCAAACCGCTATTGAACACAAACAATCAATAAACAATTTACAAACTACCTAACATTTTTTTATTTAATTAACCTATATAAAAGCCACACTCACATCAAAATCGCGCTGTCGAAAAAGCAGTTATCCTGACACTGGCTGGCATATACTTGGGGAGTTGCCTGTGGGCTATTATAGCTAACTAGCTATGGAAAGTAAATACCTATTTAAAATACATAGTACCTACAGTAATATTTGCATAACCTACAGTAAAATACAAAAACATAAAGAAAACATAATGATGTTACACTTTTTGTTTTTGTTTTAGAAATTGTTATACTTTTTTCAAAAAAAGTTTTTTATGTTACCGTTTTTAGTTTAGAGTTATGTCCCTTTAGTGGGTACAGGTGTGATATTATATTGTGTGATTGCGTAAAGAATGCATAGATAGGCGATAGCAGCAATCGCGGTTGATTTGCTGTCATTTATTTAAGAGTGCCCCCGATTTCTCCAAGATCCCATCATCAGATCCTGATCTGATCATCATCGATTACCGTGGGATTATCTGGAAAATATATCCTTTCAAACAAAAAAAAAATAATTTTCCATATCGGTTCAGGCATATTCGAGAAATCGGGGGACAGAACATACATAAACAAAAACCAACGAATTGAGAACCACCTCCTTTTTTCGAAGTCGGTTAAAAAGTAGGTAAAAACAAATCAATTGAATTATTATATAATAACAACATCTACTTAAGTTCACATAAGAACTTTCATGATAACAACTAGGTACATAAATTGGGTTCATAATAATTACGTTTCACACAGCAGATCCTAAGTTACAATAGCACCAATTTGCTTTCTCTCTCCTTTCTCTTTTTAAAATACGTTACCCCCACAGTAGGATTTTCTCCAGTATCGTGGAGGCGGTTTACAAATATAAATTGCACAAGAACAAACATCCAGACCCGGAACAACTATTTGTAGTCCATACAAAATATTTGTTCCGTGGGGGATTCGAACCCGCGGCACCCAACGCAGCTACTCATTGCTAAGCTATTGCGGCACGAAGCTCACAATTGCCGTTTGAGTTTAAGGACGCGTTAACAAAATTGATAGGTATAGAATCGCACTACTACATTGACAAAAGTCACACACACACACTAGTGTACGCACGGTTGGCTGTGGGAATCGTAGTCAAATGAAATTATTTTGATAATTTGAAAGATTGAATTTGTTTTTCATTTCTTATACCTACCTCAGAAATATACTTCTATACGAAATACGAATACCTGCTCCAGAGACTGCTTGGCACTGGAAGCCCTCTACTGGTAGTGAGATGTTAGCTCTGGACTTTGAACTGGTTTTGTCAGTTATAATAAGACCTTACATACCTGCGGACTTGATGGAGTGACCTGAAGGTGTAATTTGGTGATTACAACAGGAACTCCTAGACTAGTGGAACTAGGTGTGCCGAGTTTGGGTTCGTTTTGTTAGTTATGATGAGACCTTACCACCAGACTTGATGGAGTGACCTGAAGGGGTAATTCAGTAACTACTGCTGGAATTTCTGAACGAGTAGAACTAGGTGTGCCGAATTTGGGCTCCGTTTTGTTAGTTATGACGAGTCCATACCTTCGGACTTGATGGAGTGACCTGAAGGTGTAAATCGGTGATGGCAACTGGAACTCCTAGACTGGTAGAATTAGGTGTGCCGAGTTTGGGTTCGTTTTGTAGGTTATGATGAGACCTTACCACCGGACTTGATGGAGTGACCTGAAGGTGTATCACTTCACTTCACTTCACACATCACTTTCGCACGAGATGTCGGCTGAGATAGCATGCATTTTTGCCCCGCCCACCACTTAGTTCGTGCCATCGACTAGGGCAACCTTAATGCACAATACAAACACCCACCGTTAATAACAATAAAATTAGGTAAAAGTAGTTTAATTCAACGTGTAGTGGTTGCGTTAACGTAAAAAATTGTTGTTTTCTTCCCCCTCATTATCACAGATGGTCAACCAGACTCTGAGCCAGTCCCCACCCTTCTACTGTTCACATATCACTTATTCGAACCAAATCATTTGCTTTGTTATTTGTAATTCGTACAGCAAAGTAGAAGAATGATTTGCTGGCATCTGTCGTTCTACCCGATTCAATGTGGGTGTCTCTAAGGCATTTAAGTCTTTATTAATCCAAGTCAGGACTTTTTACTACATATATTAGGTTTCATCACCACTTATCCACGGTTTGCGAAATAACCTCCCAGAGGTTAGGCTCTTTCATTGAGATCGCGAAGCCGACTTCCTCCTCATTCAGGAGACACACCTCAGCCCTAAGGTTTCTAAAGGCCTCTCTATCAAAAGTTATTCACTTCTTCGTAATGACAGACCCGACCGCAAAGGCGGCGGTACTGCCATTTATTACAAAAAGTCCCTTAATAGCTCCCACATCCCCACTCCGACACTAACCAGTATGGAAGCCACTATCACTAGATTAGCCATGACTGGACACCAGTCTATCATCATAGCCTCAAGCTATATCCCTAGCTTTAAGAGTGATTTCGAGGCCATCCTTGCACTAGGCGACTCAGTCATTATGTTTGGAGATTTTAACTCCAAGCATACTGAATGGACATGCCGCACTACTACTAGAAGTGGCAGGATGCTGCTCAATATCACTCAGTCTCTCGACCTGACTGTCTACAGCCCCCTCGCTGTCACCCACTATCCCGACAACGTTAACTACGCCTCTGACGTGCTAGACTTTGCTCTAGTTAAAGGAGTCTTCTTCAACCTTAGAGCAATCGAGTCTCTAGATGATCTAGGATCCAACCACCGTCCTGTATCCCTCCTCCTAAGCCATCAGCCACCTCCAACTTCCACTTCCAAAACCTACACCAACTGGAAGGGCTTCATGAAGTCTCGATCCTCGGCTATGGACTCTCCGGACCCTCCCATATCCCTCTCTTCCGACGTCCTCGACAGTACGGGGAAAATAGACACCGCGGTCGAAAATCTCACATCTCTTATAACATCCTCTCTTAAAGAGAACGAAAAGGTTGTCCCTGTTGCTAAAACTAGTCTTCCCCTAGATATTAGCAACCTGCTCAAAGCCAAAAAAGCTGCCCTCCGTAGAGCCGCACGCTATCCCACTCCCGAGTATAGACTCGCGGCCCACCGCCTTCAACGCAAACTCCGTTACCGCCTCAAAGACTTCAGTGGCCTCGAAAGGAGCAATCTAATGGAGAAAATCTCTTCCTCTCACACAATGTACTACCAGATGGCGAGAGCCCTCCGGATAGACGCTATCACGCACACTCCCCCTCTATCTCGTCCGGACGGCTCTATTGCCTTCGAGGACGAAGAAAAGGCTGAGTGCTTCGCCGACAGCATAGCCGCTCAATGCTCTCCCAGCTCACAACCCACTTCTCTTCTTCTTGTGGGAAGCGAGTTGTGGGGGGCGAGTTCCGGCGACTTCACGTCGCCGGAACTCGCCCCCCACAGCCTCTGACCCTATCACTGTGTCCAAAGATGAGATTTCATCTACCATCACAGGATTTAAGCCCAAAAAAGCACTGGGTGCGAATGGCATCTCCAACCAAGCCCTCAAACACTTTCCGGAGCAGGTGATCGCCTTATTGGCCATAATCTTCAACGCCTACTTCGAATTCAGCTATTTTTCCACCTCTTGGAAAAAGGCAACTGTCATTGGCATTCCAAAACCAGGCAAACCTCAGCACCTCCCCTCCAATCACCGCCCCATCAGCCTTCTCAAGGCCATGGGCAAACTCTTCGAACGAGTAATTCTCGTGCGCATGAGGCGCCATTTGTTTCCCACAAACGGCTACCCTCTTGTCATCCCTCAATAATTCGGGTTTCGTGCCAAACACTCGTGCCCCCAGCAAGTTCACCGTATAGTGGAATATACCTTTTTTTATAGAAGAGGGGGCAAACGAGCATGTGGCTCACCTGATGTTAAGTGACTACCGCCGCCCATGATCAACCGCAACACCAGAGGAATTTAAGGTGCGTTGCCGGCCCTTTAGAAAGGAGTACGCTCTTTTATTGAAAGTCCCCAGGTCGTATCGGTCCGGAAAAATCGCTGGTGGTAAACTATTCCACAGAGAGGTTGTACGCGAAAGAAAACTCCTCTTGAAACGTACAGTGGTGGACCGCCAAGCATACAGATGATGTGGATGGTATCGCGACGTTTGCCGCGTAGTGCGTTCACGAAATTTGGCGGCTGGGATTAATCCGAAAAATTCCTCAGAGCACTCTCCATGGTATATGCGAAAGAAAACATGCAACAGATGCAACATATCTTCGCAGTGCCAGTGAATCGAGCCGATCGGAAAACACTCGGTCGTCGACGATTCGAGCCGCTCTGCGCTGGTTGCGGTCAAGTGGAAGGAGCTGGTACTGGGGAGCCCCAGCCCAGAGATGGGAACAGTATTCCATGTGCGGCCGAACCTGCGCCTTGTAAAGTTGCAGGCGGTGTGCCGGCATGAAATACTGTCCCGCTCTGCTGAGCACGCCAAGCTTTTTAGAGGCCAATTTGGCCTTCTCTTCAAAGTGACCACGAAACTGCACGTCACTCAATATGTCGACGCCGAGGATTCCGATACTGGCTGAGGCAACAAGGGGAGTGCCTTAAAACTGAGGAGATACGACAAAGGGGTTCTTTTTAGCGGTTAACGCGCAAACTTGTGTCTTCTGGGGGTTAAATTGGACTAGATTTAGTCGCCTCCAATCCGAGACTCTGTTCAGCAAAGACTCGACTTCAGACACAAGTTTGTCCCGGCACTCGGAGACGTTTTCCCGAGAAATATTGGCTCGGCCGGTGTAAAGAGCATCACCAGTGCTGTCATCTGCATAGCAATGAATGTTACGGGTTTGCAACATATCATTGATATGCAGAAGAAACAGCGTTGGCGATAGCACGCAGCCTTGTGGAACACCAGCATTAATAGGCTTGCAATCGGAGCTTGAACCGTCTACAACAACCTTGATGCCCCGATCTGCAAGAAAGCTGGTGATCCAATCGCACAATTTCTCGGAAAGCCCATAGGAAGGGAGCTTCGAAGGAAGCGCTTTGTGCCAAAACCCGAAGGCCTTCGCAATGTCCAAACTAACGCCCAATGCCTCCCCCTTGGACTCTACTGCCTCCGCCCATCTGTGAGTTAGGTAGACCAGAAGATCACCAGCTGACCGACCACGGCGAAAACCGTATTGGCGGTCACTAATCAGCTGGTGATCCTCAAGGTACCTCATGAGCTGGCAGTTTACAATGGACTCCATTGTTTTGGAGAACAAGGAGGTGATGGCGATAGGCCAGTAGTTGGACGGGTCTGAGCGGTCGCCTTTTTTAAGGATCGGGTGGACGAAAGCAGTCTTCCATGATTTTGGGACTACGCCTAGGGAGTAGGAGTACCGGAAAAGACGCGTTAAAACCGGTGCCAACTCTGGAGCACACGTTCTCAGCACAATTGGGGGGATTCCGTCAGTCCCACTCGACTTGTGGATGTCCAGGGAGAGGAGTGCTTTGCGAACCGAGCGCTGTGTGAACTGCACTTCCGGCATGGAGCACTCACACCGCGGGATGTTCGGCGGCGTACTCCCCCCGTCATCGAGAGTCGAGTTAGACGCAAAGAAAGAGCCTAGAAGATCGGCTTTCTCCTTTGCAGTATGGGCCAGTGAGTCGTCCTCCCTGTGCAGAGATGGAAAAGATGGCTGACAGAAATTCCCCTGGACAGCCTTGGCGAGAGACCAGAATGCACGAGTTCTAGAAGGAAGGCGGACTAGTTTCTCGCCAATTCTGCCTATGTGCTCTGACTTTGCCTTGGCAATGACTCTTTTGAAGGACCTAGAGGCGGAATTATACTTCTTTTTTAGAGCGCTAACCACATTCTATCCCAATCGGCTGACCTACAGTGCCGAACACGGCGGCAGCCTGCAGATTGCAACTGCGATTTCAGCGTGAGTGGCACCACACTCCGAACAAGACAATGGTCCGAGGAGCCTAAAGGGGCGTCAACGGAAATCTGATATCCGTCCGGGTGAGAGGTCAGCAGAAGGTCCAACAGGGAAAGTGCATGATCCTCCACATCTGGAATCCGCGTAGGCGAAGTAACCAGTTGTGTCAGATCATATGCCAAGGCAAAATCATGAACAGATCTCCCCGCATGATCGGTTAAACGTAAACTAAGCCATTCGGCGTGATGGGCGTTAAAGTCGCCTAGGATCACGATCTCTGCGGAGGGGATCTGCTGTAGCAACGAATCTGTAGCCATTTGGAAGTGGTCGAAGAGTCGGTCTGTTTCGGCATTACCGCTATGGGACCTATAGAGGCACCCGTAGACACGCGGATGGTCGTCGCTGTCTACGCGTAGTCAAAGGATGGACAGGTCCGAACCTTTAAGTCTACCGAGGCGTCGAGAACAGATGTCCTCTCTGACGTAAACGCAAAATCCAGCCCGAGGCACAAAGGAGTGTTCCAGTTTGTACCCCGGGTAGGAGAGATACGAGACATCAGCCGGAGAGGACACCTGCGTCTCGGTCAGAAAGAGCAGAGCCGGCCTCGCCGTCTCGAGATGGTAGTGGACGGCGTTTAGTTAGAGTGAAGTCCCCTGATATTGCAGAAATTCACGGACAGCGTGGCAGGGGTCGCCTTGGTTTTGTTGCTCCGTTTGCCCCGAGCAGTTGTAGTCTTGAGCGGAATTTTGCCTCCCCCCCAGAATACGCGGGGCAGCCTGAGCACCCACGCTCAGAAGTGGAAAAACGATCGTGGATGCTCAGCGAGGGATTCTCCTGCGGTGCTGGTACCCTCCTGGGGTAGTCTATCATCATTTAATTCCGCTACCATGTTGATGGGGGGGGGATTTGGGCCTCCGGCCACCTGCACTCACCAAACGGAAACGCGGAAGCAGAGCTTCCACTTCACGCCAGTATTCTGTGAGGTCGTGGTACCACCCCGGTTTGAGCCGGCCCATACGTGCAACAGCAAAGCTGCCGCGTGGCTTTATCCTCATCGTCAATAGACCATCGCGGTCTTTTTCGACATTGCCAAGGCATTCGACAGAGTCTGGCATGAGGGCCTTATCTTCAAATTGTACGACTTAAGCCTCCCTGACCGCCTCTTCCGCCTTGCACGTGTGTCGTTTTAGACACGAAGGCACGCTATCCTCTACTCGTCAAATCAAAGCCGGTGTCCTTCAAGGCTCTGTGCTTGCCCCCCTCCTATATATACTATTCACCAACAACATCCCTATCCCGTCGAATGGTGTTAAACTAGCCCTCTTCGCAGATGACACAGCCCTTTACTCTAAAGGCCACTCACTGCCACAGATTCGGAACAAGATACAAAAGTCAGTTAACGACTTAGGAGCTTGGTTCCAAAAATGGCGTATCGACGTAAACCCGGAGAAGAGCTCCGCCGTTTGCTTCGAATATAAACGACGCCGTCTCACCGCCACTCCACCGATCAGGATGTTAGGAACCCCTGTCCCATGGCAAACAAAAGCCAAATACTTAGGCGTCACCCTTGATGTAAGGCTCACTTTCGAGCCCCATATCAAGAAGGTAACTCGCACTACGCGATTTTACATGGGTAGGCTCAACAGCATGTTGGGCAGACACAGTAACATGTCTCTTCGCAACAATCGAACCCTATATAAGGTCTGTATATGACCTACGCAGCCCCCATTTTCGGACATGCTAAACCCAAATTTATAAATGAACTTCAAATAGTTCAAAATCTATTCTGTTGTAGGGCCACTAACTTGCCCTATTTTGTCCGTAATGCCGACCTACACCGAGACTTAGAGCTCCCAACAATCCAGCAGTTCCTTAAATCACTCTCTGAGATATTTTTCAAAGCCTCAGAGTCCCACCCAAATCATCTCATTCGTGAGACAGCTGCCTATGCAGCCCCTATCCACACTCGCTATAGTGTGCGCAGACCGAGAAACTCTCTCTCGAACCCCCCCCAACAAGCTTTCGGCTGACCTGAACTGCCTCCTGGCGGCTCAAGCCGAGCCTACATAACACATTCCTTAATCTGCCTTAGTTAGGCACACTTCTAAGCGGCTTTTCGTTGCTTGCGCCCTCCTTTCTACCAAGTAGGGTCGCGTTCGTATACAGCTTAGAGACTTCGTCAGATGTAAACCTTCATAAGCTGTTTAGTGTAAAAGTCCCCATACCCCCCTCGCATGCTATAAGCATTCACCGCCTCCCTCCCCCGCTTTCCGGAGGGTTGCCCATAATTGCTTCGGGCGCAAAAAAAACGTGTCTCTTCGTCCGATTACAGTCTGGCCTTCGTTAAGGCAAGAGTGAATAGATTTTTATAACGCTAGTACAGTACGTAAATTGCAATCGTAGTCAAACTAGGGCTTCATCACTACATACCACCAGCTAGGATTATGTCAAGTATCGGAATGCACTGGCCTATAATAAACAAACAAACAAATTGAACAGATGTTGCGCACTGAACTCCTATTCTTACATATAGCTTAGATTAAAGGCCATAGGCCTCCAATAGATAGGCTCATAGTAGGGATGTTTGGCATAGTTGCCACGCTTAGCAAGCGGCTTGGCAACCGCAGTTTTCATTTTATTTTAGGTCGTCATTAGGAAGATGCTGCTGCCCATCTCCTAGTTTGTTTCTCTCTGTCGCCCCTTACGATACCCACGGGATGATATGGGGTAGTGGTTATTCCTACACGTTGAGGAATTAATGAATATATATAAATGAAATGTAGGCGTATTTGTTTTGAGAAAGGAGAAAAATTCAAGAAAGTCACCAGCCGTGAAATACGTAATGTCCAGAAGCAAATAGAAAAGGCGTGTGAGGACGCTGATACACAAAGAGATAATAAAGATAACTGTAACACAAAGGAACAAACATAGTAACTACGCAAAGCATCCCTCATCCCTGCATCTCTTTAATTAAATCACGCCAAACAATAGGATTAGCATAATCATACGACTGTGCCGTCTGCCCAGTCGCAATAACGTCCCTGTCGTTTCCTTTATTGTGTAGCTGTGAAACCCGCTTTAGTAGAATTTAAGTCTATACATATAAATAAAAGACGCCCAGCGAGCTATGAAAAGGTCTGTATACCTACTCGGAATTTCTCTGCGTGATAGACATAAAAATGAGAATATCCGCAGTGGAACTAGAGTAAACGAAATAACCCAACGGATTTATAAACTGAAGTAGTAATGAGGCGGCCTAATAGCTCGAAGAACCGACAACGAATAGGGAAGAAAGATTTTCTGGTAGCAGCCTCGTACCGGTAAGTGAAGTGTAGGCGCTCCACTTGATTGAGTGACGACCAGGTAAGTTATGCCGGAAATCAATCGGTTCAAGGTGTATATAGTAATAAGGACGGTGCTTTATGGCATTCCTTGTGGGAGGCCTATTTTTAGTAGTGGACTTAAGAAAGGCTGTAATGATGATGATGATGATGATGATGATGATGATGATATAAATAAAATTGAAGTATCTGTCTATAATATCGAAATATTTGGATCCTATTAAGCTTAGGGAAATATTTGCGTGCTAATTGCATCATTTGTGATGAAACATCACGCACATGTAGACAGCAATACCAGGAGTGATCAAGGGTATATTTTATCCGATAAACATGTAACATTTTTGTTAAAATAAATATGTTTTTCAGGATTTTCTTACAAGCTATGAAATATATAAAAAAAATCGGTTTGCTATTTTCCACAAATTTCTATCTCTTAGTTTTTATGCAAAATCAATTATCGGCATTAATTAACTTCGATAACATTTTTCAATTAAACAGTAAGTCAATTAAGTGTAAGTAAATTATTAAATCCTTAATTTTTTAAAACACTTTCCCATATCGCACATAGTGGTCAAACAATAGTAAAAAAAAAACTGTGTTTAGAATTATTTTTCAGCAGTTGGACGACTAGCCCAAAAACCTAGAATAGATCTGCATATTTTTTGTATAAGTTATATGCGAACGAAGTACCGGATAAAAGCTAGTAATTCGTGGTACAAATACGTTCGTTCAAGTTATTTATTGTCGTGGAAATTTAATAGTCCTGCTACACCATGGTCCTTGGAAGATTTGACAATAAGAATCGTTAGGAAGTCACGTGACAGATCTTGAAATCCTATACCAGCTACCAGCAGCCTCAAAGTATATCTGCTACTTTGGTCCACTCCTAGTCCACTTCTAAAAGTCCAGAAATTTAGAAAAAATTAATATTTTTTATAGAATTTTATTAATAGAATAAAATAAAATTCTATTAAATTCCTAATGCTGTGACCCCTAGACATTTCATATATCCTCGATTAAGAATCAAAATACAGATACGTTGTCAGTCCTGAGCACTAAAATGAAATGCCTCGTTTACCCATAAAAAAGGTATCCTGTTCTATTATACACTTATACGAAACACAGCAACATTAAGCCAAACCATTCGTGCTACGAACATAATATAGTTGCAGCTTGACTCAACTCAAACTAAGACTTAAAACTCACGTTAAAATCCATAAATTTGGCAAGAAAAAGCAGGCTAATTAAAATACATTTCTTTTATCCGAAGTAACGTTTGGAATACGATCTATGAGCTCCTCCCATTTCTTACTCCTTTATGTTTTCTGTTATTTAAAGCTTATTATTTTTACTATTACATACCTACAGTATCTAAACAGGTAAATTAATTTTCGAAATCCTCCCAATACACAAACCCTGTTAACAAAGGGCCTAACTGACCTATGGGGTTGCCTGCGACGTTAAATTTTACCGATAGCGAAAAAAACTTCGGGTCATGTGAGTTATGTGTCATTTATTTGCGATTCTTTTAGAAAACAGTGTAAAAACTTTTATTTATAACTGTATTTAATCAGATAGTAACGTTTTATATTATGTTTACGCTAAAAAGTGTGTAATACTGATAAAGTATAATATTCTTTTGGTGGTTTGTTATCTGTAAACACATTATCTTACTTGTGGAGTAGTCACGCTGCAGTGTAATGCTAGCTCGACTGTGGAAGGCTCACTCTAGCACAGAATATTTTTTTTTATAGAAGAGGAGGCAAACGAGCATGCGGCTCACCTGATGTTAAGTGATCAACCGCAACACCAGGGGAATTGCAGGTGCGTTGCCCGCCCTTTAGAAAGGAGTAAGCTCTTTTCTTGAAGGTCCCCAAAGGTAACGTAATAACGAATAGATACAGAACATATAACATAATAGAACATAAGAGATACATAATATATAGATAGAGAACGAATAGCAGCGTAAGTAGCAGCATAATGCTCTTAAGTTTCCAATGATAACTTTTATTAACTGTTATAACCCAGTGATTAACCGCTATCATTCCTGATAGCAGCAGAGGGCTCCGGCATAGTGTTTTTACAACGACCTTAGTAGATCGATGTGCTCAGCAAGAGCAAGGAGACGGTCCTGAGGGGACTGAGCAGCGCGCAGTTTACGCGCAAGGATAGAGATTTCCCCTATATTGATCTTACTCATAGTGTTAGATACTAGGCTTAGATCATCTACTATAGGGTTTGTCTGTTTTTGTGGGGCGGCAGAGGGCCGCGGGATATTTGTTGCCTTTGGGAACCAAGGGTTTATTGGGAGCGGCACAGGATGGGAGAGCGGAAGGCTCATAAGGGGCCGTGGAGGGCCCTGAGGTGGCCGATAGGGGCTCTGAGGGGGCGATAGATGCCCTGTGTGGGCTGGGATGAGCCCTGAGGGGGCTGTGGTAGGGACAGGCCCTGGCGGGGCATGCGGCTTCCAAGAGCCGGGAAAGTTCGGTCATTGACCTGAAGTGGAGCTTTGTTGCTCAGAAGTGGGCGAGGAGCGCGAGGGCAGCCTCTAAAATTGGCCGGGTGGCCTGTTTGTCCGCATAGGACACATGCGCTCCTTTACTGTACGCATTGCGACTTGCCTCAGCTTCGCTCGAGTCCGCTATCAAAACCTTCGATCAACAATACCAACCAAAACGCTAAATTTTACTGTTCACGAGCGTGTATACTATTTAATAAGCGAAATTTTATATAAGCTTAAAATGGTTACCGGAATATAAATATAAGAAAATTTTACAGACACACACACACACACACACACACACACACACACACACACACACACACACACACACACACACACACACACACACACACCACACAAACACACACACACACACACACATACACATATACACACATACACACTCGCGCCACGCACACACACACGCACACATGCACGCACGCACGCAGAACACACACACACACACACACACACACACACACACACACACACACAGCGGTCATACTTATAACACCGCTATTTTTCGTCGGGGTTTAAAAATATCATAAGTCTGTCATTACTGAACAATGAACTATTGCCTTCCTTCTACTTACCAAACAACGACATATTCTTGAGCCAAGCATTTACCGGTGTTTTTTCCACCAAAACATAAGTAACCAAATCGAATCAACAAACAAATTTAAGTGTTCGTTTATTAACAAAATAAATAATTTATAATAAATAATAAATTGAGAAATTTTATCGGTCTTGTCACAAAATACAGTTTATAATTAACTAGGGTTAGTTTTAATAAAGAAGCCCCTTAGAATATAATGTTAAAGAAGGAATTTCTCAGCAAGTCAAATTTTGTGAAGACTGTGGTGCCGGAGCTAAGTGACTACTTGCATGATAAAGATTTTTTTTAACCAAACCTATCAGACTTTGATATTTATTTTTCTAAGCATGTACGTCTCAAAATTATCTGGGCGAAATCGCTTGTAGCGATAAGGCAGAGATTGTACTTCGTTAAAATTTTGTTTTTCGTTTTTTTATTTGTAAAGTATACATATACTAAGATCAGACGTTAGACAGAATTTAGTAGTACCTAGTTATTCTACTGTACTGAGTCAGTAATTTATTCTTGGGGCGATGTATACGCTTTTAAAATAAAATTCCAGAAAATAAGAGTCTACAAAATTTGACCTCCGCAAAGTTTAAAAACTTTATTACTTATAAGTTTTAACATAAGGGAATGAGGTGATCACTATCAAGCTATTTCTAATTCTTTTCTGTTGTTAATTGTGTAACATAATATTATATGCTTGTAAACTGTTCTTTAAAAAACTGTTCCGCTGAGTTTCTTACTGGTTTCTCCCAGGACCAGGGCTGAGGTATTTACTGACCCAGTGGTAAATTAAACATAAGAGAGACTTTCAATAAGTATTATTTATAATCTAAACCTATATTGAATAAAAGGTTTCCATTTATGTGTCTAATTCTATCATTATTTGGATTACATAAAATAGCACTATCTATATTAATGGTTACCAGCGACTATAATTTCAAATGCTCTGAACAAAGAGCGTCAAATGTTGATTCCCGTTTAACCGTAATAACTCAGTTGAAATCCCGCGTTGCCAAGAGGGGTCCTCCCCTGGGACTTCGCTTCGCTAAGCTGATTACAAGATGACATTCCGCGATTTGA
Source organism: Parnassius apollo (assembly GCA_907164705.1). Lineage (NCBI taxonomy): Eukaryota > Metazoa > Arthropoda > Insecta > Lepidoptera > Papilionidae > Parnassius > Parnassius apollo. Next base: position 3,261,148 of record CAJQZP010000191.1, read on the forward strand.
TATCCCGCTAAGTAATGAGCAATACGTACTGTAGGTATACTTTGGGTGCACCCTATAATAAATTTAGGAGCACGAGATATTATTATTATAAAAATACACGTGATAAAGGATCGCTGAGGTTATATTATGATTGTAGCATGAATGAGTCTGCTCGACCGGGGAAGGACCATGCTCGCACAGAATACCAGCGTAAAATAGCAACTTAATTATGTTGTGTTTCGTATCATGAATGTAGAAAACCGGAGACCATTTTTACTGTAAACGAGGCATTCCATCGCAGCCCTCCGAGCTGGAGACACATCTGCATTTTTATTTTTAATTGAAGATAAATGTAGATGTCTATGGGCCACAACATCCACATAACATCAGGTGGAATGTGTGCTCGTTTATCACCCTTATACAAAAGTTAAGTTAAAGTTACAGTCTATACACGTCCCACTCCTGGGCACAACCTTTCATTTCTAGGAGGGTTTTTGAGCAAGGAACTGTACGCCTCACTGCCTCAATGCGTGTCGGCGAGCTTCACACGTCTTCGAAATATCTTTTTTTCTCATTTCTCAGACATGCAGGTTTACTCACATGTTTTCCTTCACCGCCGAGCACGTGGTAAATCAGCACTTAAAATTGCAATTAACAATTTCATTGGTGCCGACGGGGATCGAACCCGGTTTGTTCACGTATTGTGAAATTTACAGCGAGCGCTAACCATGTGAGCTACCATAGCTCCTACCCTTATACTATTAAAATAAATTAAATTATGCCACATTAATAGATCCTATCTAGGCGAAACTGGCAGGTAGCAAGTTATACAATAAGATACACCGGTAAACATCCATTAAATCGACTTCACTTTTTATTTGTAAATAAAACGTTTAATTATTATAGTAAAGTTAAATTATTAGTAGCAAGCTAGCGATGGAGGCCCGGCTGTCTTATTAGATATTCTTCCTGTCTGCGTTACATCCTGCTGATAAGATGACTGGTTCAAGTGAAAGGTAAAAAATTTAGTTAGGCTTTTGTTCGTTTTAAAATGCAACACTGTTCTCGTTGGGGCTCTTAAATACCGGCTGAAACATACAGAACTATGCATGTAAAACTAACAGAGAGCTAGTCGCATGCCTTAATATAATAAAAAAAATTGTTTATTTCTTTAACTTAGGTCTACAAGTATTATTTTGTGGCCAGAGTCGCCCAGGAAGCATGTAGTAATGCTTGTGTTGGGTGACTCTGCTCTTCCATTGGACTGAGAATACAATATTATTTTTAGTGTTTTTAATAACTAAACTAATCTATAGATTTTACAATATTTCAAGAGCTAGAACACTAAATGAATGATAAATTTCAGATATTACATTGTGCCAAAACTGCGATAAAAAAAACCTTGGGATCGGTTAATAACCACTATAATAATAATAGCCTTTTATTCCTAAACATAGGGTTACAAGAGGTCCCTAAGTTCGGTGTGCCTTGTGGCACAGGCCTCCTCCAATTCCTTCCAATGATTCCTGTCCCTTGCTACTCTCAGCCAGAATGGTCCCGCTGTCTGTTTCAAGTCGTGTTCCCATCTCCTGACTTGATGACCCCTGCCTCTTTTGCCATCTAACCACTACATTTTATGTCAAATGTGTGTGTGTGTGTGTGTGTGCACGTCCCTAGCGTCTGTGTCTGCACGTCTCGAGCCAGTGAACTATTGTTTTTTTACATTCATATAGCTGAAGGTTATATATTGAATATTTGTTGTGAAGCTTATTATAGAGATAGTCAGAGTGAGCTTGAAACTGACGTCTGGCAAAAAGAGTTCTACATGGAGTAATAGGAGCTACTTTACACTTCCTTCTAGCTGTTTGAATTTTGTGTTCATACGGCAAGGACTTATGTAATTTAAAGACAGACTTGATAATATAGAGTTTTCTTAATGACAATATTTTATGATGCAAATATAGTTCATCAGTAGGAAATATAAATGGTTTAAAAAATATTGTCTTAAGTAGGCATCCCTGGGCTCTTTCTGCCTCGAGGAATTTAGTTTTGGTGGCGCCACCCCATATGGGAATGAAATAACTCATAACAGATTGGGCCAATGCAATGTATATATATTTTAAAAGTTCTTGAGAAGTTACATGTCTTAACTTTTTAAAGACCTATGTGAGTTTACGGATCCTATTATTTATAGCATCATTTTGAGGGTGCTAAGATAGTCGATGGTCCAGAGTTACTCCAAGGTATTTAGTACATTTAACACGCTCAATCTAATCGCACCCACATTGCCCATTACAGGTTATGTCACAGGTGAGAATTCTTAATGTCAGATTTGGGGGCGGTAAAGTACGCTTATCGATTGCGAAGCAAATAAAGTTAGTTTTGGTGATGTTCAGGGTAAGAAGAGCGGATTTGAGCCACATTGCAACCCTGTGGAGACCGTGCTCGGCAGCCGCAAAAACCGCAGATTTCGTTAGTTAGTTCATTGAGGTATATTAAGAACAATGTAGGACTTAAGACACTACCTTGGGGAATACCGTACTCAATTGTAGTGTCAGTACTATTGTAATTGTCAATTTTTACGCATTGGGACCGGTTAGAAGTTTTAGTAGTAATATAGTAATATATATATTTGAATGCACGAGCGAGTTCTATATATGTTCATATACATTTCTTATGGAATAAGGGTGACAAACTAGCAAACAGTCTACCTGATGGTAAATTAATGCTGTGGCCCATAGACATCTACAACTTTCCTGGATTAAGAATCAAAATGCAGATGCGTTATCACCCGTGAGGACTAAGATGGAATGCGTAGTTTCCAGTAAAAAGGGTCTCCGGTTTTCTATACTCATCAAACGAAACACAGCAGCCTTAAGCTGATATTTCACGCTGATATTCTGTTAGAATATAATAAAATAATTTTTATTCCATGTTACTCCTAGAAACTAAGATGATATCCGTATCCCTCTCACCCAGTTAAAAAGTTTTCCAGTTTTATGCACTCACCATACGAAGTACACACAGCATTAAGCTGCTATTTCACGCTGGTATTCCTTTACAATAGCTAACCATCAAGAAACTCATCGCAATTCTTTCTTTTCAGAGAGCGTAAAATTCCCCAGCCGAGCTGAACCACTCGTGCTACAACTATAGTAAAGCTGTACAGCATGGCTCTACCACGTAAAAAACCTTTACTGCGCCTTAAAAACCTATGTGCCAAGCTTGACTAATGCTGAATTTTTAATAAAAATAAACAAAATACATGACTGTTATATTTCTCAACGAAATGAAATCTTGCATATTAATTTATCTGTACAGAAATGAGACCCCATATAGTGCGTAATGTTTTCGAGTAACATCCGTGCCCCGGAGTTCGGGGAGGAGAGCAGAGCTATAATTAAGGTTTCTCGTGCAACATTACGAAAATGATCGGAGAACACGGAGAATTAATTGCCGACGCATTTGTTAACGTTCGTGCTTAGATAATATATCCAAGTTATTATATATATCCATTTTTTCTCTGCATAACAATATTATTTTTGTATTAACGTTTATTATAGTCACCCGTAAAGTGGCGGTGTATGAATGTCCACTTCCCTATCATCCCACAGGTATCGTAAGAGCCAACAGTGGTAAAAAGACTAAGAGATTGGCAGCAGCATCTTTGTGATAGCAGCAAAATTACAATAATAAACTGTGGTTGTCAACCTGTCGGCCAAACGTGGCAACTGTGGCATATACCTTGCATGGCGAAAGGTACAAAGAAATGGGCTCCAGTGCTTGGCGACCTTGCTATACCTGGCTACGGTGACGACTATGAAAACGGCGGGACAGGGGGTGCTAAGAATCTCTGGAGAACGTGCGGTTACCAACCTAGATGACTCAACCTGGCAACATTCAATCTTGGGGCTGGAAAAAGAGATAGATAAATTGCGCTGGCATACTAAGATGCTTTGATCACCGGGAGGTCAACCATCTGTTCCAAGGAGGTGTCACAAGCAACGTTGTAAACATTAGGAGTGTGTCGACGGGGCTTGCGGACCTAGCCCACCTTATACTCAGAATCACCAAACGGTACATTATGGAAGGTCATACAGGTTTACAAACGGCTTAATGTATAAATTCCAGATACGTTTAAAAAAGTAAGTAAATAGGCAGCAGTGTCTTCCTGATAACAACTCAAAATAATAAAAAGCTGCGGTCGGAAACTCGCATGCCAAGTCTGGCAGCTATGGCAAAATTCTCTCCATTAGGCAAATTATGGAAAAGTCTTAATATCCATAGTGGACTTTAATATGCTGCAATGTAATGGATAAGGAGTAAGAGGAAATAAAAAAAACTGATCTCTATTCTTAAGTGGTTAAAAACGTGTGTAAACGAAACTGTAAGTTCCTGTGGGACGACATCTGTAAGCGTTTCGTGTTACTCAAGTATTCGCAAGACCGCACTCACCACTTCCGCCCTGGCATTCGGTGCAACTAATTCGTAACTGTTTCTTCATCGGCGTAAGTTTGCTTTCGTATGCAGTATTTCACATGTTAAAAATTAAATAGCTTAGATCCGCATAATAAAATAAACCTTATCTAATTTGAAGAGCACCTCCCTTCCTCCCTATATTGCATTCACTATATATATATTTATCAACCATAGATTTAAATCGTTGGAACCCGTACACTAAACATAATTGAAATAATACTAGTTTTTACGGAATTTATCGCGTATATTTAACTTTTTAAATACCCGACGTTTCGAACGCTTTACAGCACTCATGGTCACGGGCGGGACTGTGATGTTCAACGTCCATATGTCATAGTTAACCGCGGTTACCATAGATTAAACTTTAACTTTTGTTCCAAACTATATAGTATGAAACTTATGGTATCTTGAAGTCTTGCAGTTGTATGCTTGGGTTGGGATTTAATTTTATTTATTATCGGATCCCAAGCAGATGGTAGCACCCAGCCATCTTCTCTATTGAAATTAGGATGTTTTTTGATTTCAATAGCATCGCGAATCATCCTTGGAAGGAATCGGCGTTCTTTAGCGAGGATCTGCGGTCTATCAAATCTGATGTAGTGACGGGTGCGATCCTGTAAGTGTTCACAGACTGCAGACTTCCCGGTCCCGCTATATGTTCTTTAAGGCGGGTTTTTATTGATCTTTTAGTTTGTCCTATGTAGGAGAGACTACAATTACAATCAAGCTTGTACACTCCTGCATCTTGCAGAGGGACATTACACTTGACTGATGGTAAAAACTGACCAATCTTATTCAGCGACTTGAAGTATGTTTTGATGGAAGCACGCTTCAAGATGTAGCCAATCTTGTCAGTGACTCCTCTAACATATGGCAGTACAGCAGGTACACGCTCGACTGTGGCCGGCTTCACTCGTTCACTGTGACGTAGGCGCGAGACTCGAAGCTTGTTGTCACGCAAAACTTGCTTGACATGGTGGAGCTCGGCAGCCAGGTGTTTACTGTCACAGATCCCTCGTGCTCTCTGAAACAAAGACTTACCCACGGTAGCTAACTGTGAAGAATGGTGGTGAGAATCACCGTTTAAATATCTATCTGTATGGGTCTTTTTTCTATACACAGTATGGCTCAAGGTGTTATCAGGATTCCGAATTACTAACATATCTAGAAAAGCTAAGGAATTGTTTGCCTCTAACACTATTGTGAACTGAGTTTTAGAATTTATAGAGTTAAGATGGTCTAAAAATGCAGTTACTTTATCTAAAGGTAGAATTGTGAAAGTGTCGTCTACGTACCGCTTGTAGAATCTTGGATTTATGGGAGAACTAAGCAGGGCTTTCTCCTCAAAGTCTTCCATGAATATGTCGGCGACAATGGGAGATACAGATGAGCCCATCGCCACACCATCTACTTGCTTGTAGAACTCCTCCTTCCACAATAGGTAGCCAGATGTAAGGCAGTGTCAGAGTAAAACTGCATATTCTACGGGCATGTTGTTTTCTTCCAGCCTTTTAGTTACAATTGAGATGCAGTCTTCAACAGGTAAGCATATAAACAATGACTGCACATCAAAACTGACCATAGTTTCATTGTCTGCCAGATGTAGGTCTTTAATCTCGCTGACAAAATGGTAGGAATCCTTTATGTGTGCTCTTGTATGTCCCCTGAGCGCTAAGTGTTGAGCCAATCTGTAAGTTGGTGAATCGATTTGGCTCACTATGGGACGTTATGGAGCATTGTGCTTGTGTATTTTTGGTATCCCATACAATTTTGATGATTTGGCGCACGTAGGTTCTATCCTTTTTACGTCTAGATATATATAATATATATATATATATATATATATATATATATATATATATATATAGTAATGTCCCTCTGCAAGATGCAGGAGTGTACAAGCTTGATTGTGAATGTGGTCTCTCCTACATAGGACAAACTAAAAGATCAATAAAAACCCGCGTTAAAGAACATATAGCTGATATGAAGAATAGACGCTCCGGGAAGTCTGCAGTCTGTGAACACGTACAGGATCGCCCCCGTCACTACATCAGATTTGATAGACCGCAAATCCTCGCTAAAGAACATCGATTCCTTTCAAGGATGATTCGCGAGGCTATTGAAATCAAAAAACATCCTAATTTCAATAGAGAAGATGGCTGGGTGCTACCATCTGCTTGGGATCCGATAATAAATAAAATTAAATCCCAACCCAAGCATACAACTGCAAGACTTCAAGATACCATAAGTTCATACTGTATAGATCGGAACAAAAGTTAAATTTTAATCTATGGTAACCGCGGTTAACTATGACATAATATGGACGTTGAACATCTCAGTCCCGCCCGTGACCATGAGTGCTGTAAAGCGTTCGAAACGTCGGGTATTTAAAAAGTTAAATATACGCGATAAATTCCGTAAAAACTAGTATTATTTCAATGTGTAGTGTTCGCGTAAATATAAGAAATCATTAACTAAACATAATGATGTAAAGTAATCATAATAAGTAGTTCTTTTAACATTTATAAGTCAAGACTACTACAACGCCACCTGGTTGTAAGTGGTGATGAAGCACCAGTTTGGTGAATCTCACTGTTAGCTTAACAAAAGTCTATTCACGTTTAATCGGATGGAAAACGTACGCTGGCAAATCATGTGGAATAGTTTGGAATAAATTGCCTGTGTCCGAGTTTCCTATAAACTTTCCTAAGGAATAACCTCAATCTAAGATCTAAGAAGAAATAAAAAGAAAATAAGTGATCACACATATAAACATACATCACCGCTTCACATTTTTCCCTACAATATCTACACTTTAAAATATTTGATTAATCAACTCCAGACATCAGAAACACTTTTAAGTACTTAAAAACTGAAAAAAATTAAAAATTATTGCCATATAAAAATTTATAAATAATTGATTTTGAGATAAATTCTCCGCTCCATTGACTCAAGACCTTACAAAAAATTTTTGTATTTAAAAACTGTGTCAAATGCCGGTATGCAAGACAAAATCGAACGACTCCAAAAATTATAGCCCTTTAAACATCTGAAATAATCGTTTCGAGCTCAAAAATTAAATGGATTTTCCAATGTTGCGCTCGAAAATAAGTGAGAAGTTCCATCTTAGTCCTCAAGGGTGACAACGTTTCTAAGCTTTGATTCTTATTTGAGGATAGATGTAGATGTCTATGGGCCACAGCATCCACTAACCATCATTCTATAAAATAAAATAAAAATATTTATTTAATATTTTGACCTACATTATGACTATCACGCTACCTATCGATTACATAACGGGCAGATAGCGATAAAAATATCTACTTTTCAGAAACAATCGTAGATAATCAAGTCATTTTATAAATTTTCCACTCGTTTGTTTACTTTGAATCTATGAAAGACGTATTTAAATATAATGAAGTCTTCCTAGTTTTATTGGGTCACGGGTCATTTTAATTTAATTTTTTTAAAAACGATCTCAATGCTAGAAGCATTCTCTGCCACTCAACCTTAGGGTAGTGATAATACTACGAAGGTGGCTACAGATATAAATATATAAAGAATATATAATAAATATATATAATATGTACATATTATTATATATAATACAATATTTATATACCTGTAGCTTATAACTTATTTATTTCTGTTGACAGAAACTGTGAATCGTAGGAAGAAATATTATGGCAGGCAGCTTTGTGAATTACGTAATCACCAAATATATGAAAAAAGTGAAGATATAGCCTATATTAGGTAATCCCTTCGCTGACATTTCTAAAAACAATGTTTCTCCGAATCTGGTTAAAATTATATTGCAGATGGTATCTTACGACTTGTGGACATAAAATATAAAAAATTTATACGTTGACTTATAATAAATATAAGTAAACTGGCAATCTGCCCCCGCTGCGTCTGGATAGTATCCGTTAATGTGACGTTATTTAGATTAAATGTAATCAAAGACCATTTCTATTGAAGAAATCATTATGTGAACCACTTCTTTTAACAATTTATCGTTCTTACAAAAAAAAAACTTCAAGTTTTTCGGATAAAATACAACCTGGATCCCTCCTAGTACTACTCTCCATCTGTTCGTAAACTTTCATCACAATTAGTTCAGCCATTCCGAGATTCCGACAATAATGTAAATATGGTTATTTATATCTTCATCATCATCAACATTACAGCCCTTCACAATTCATTACATAGGCATTATATAGGTACCTAATAATATCTTAATAGCATGCAAGTAACCACCGGAGGTTAAAAGAAGCCAGTTGTTTCAACATTACAGACGTACACTCTAATTTTATTTATAAATGTATGTACAAATAGGCTGTGACCGGTGTCCATTGTAATTTTCTGTTTAGATTAGAAATTACAAAGTTGCATAATAATCTAATATAAAAATAATCGTATGAACGGTAACGCATTGGAAATGAACAAGACTAGACAAGAATCAAAAAGGTCTATGTTACAAAACATGAAATATTTTACAACTAAACCGTGGAATAATAAAGTAAACGTACATATAAAGCACTTCATTTGGTGCAAAACATATATGGTTTGACATACATAAACCAGCACACAAACCAGCTACAGATACGTAAGAGCATTCTGTGGACCATTAGCCTACATCATCTGTTGCCTGTAAAACGGATCTCCAGTCAAATAAAGTTACTGCATGTATTTTAAATAATTTAATTTAGATTGAACACAGTAGCCATCATCTCTATTCTACAATATATAAATACAAATTAGAAAAATTTAACAACTTTTGTTTAATAAAAATGAAAGTACTCTTTAATTATAGGAAAATAAACAAGGTGATTCGCAGCAGCACCTTTCTGATAACGACACAAAAAATAATTACTGCGACTGCCAGCGCACCAGCTCACCGCTTGACAGCTCCTGCAAACGTACAGCCTTGCTTTTTCGTGGTAGAGCCACGCTACGGCTATTATATGATTGTAACACGAATGAATCGCCACGACCGGGGCAGGACTACGCTCTTACAGTACACCAGCGTAAAACAGCAGCTTGATGCTGTTGTGTTTCGTAGTGTGAGTGCAGTAACTGAAGGCCCTTTTTACTGGAAACGACGCATTCTATTTAAGCCCTCAGGGGTGACAACGCATCCGTATTTTGATTCTTAACCGAGGATAAATGTAGATGACTGTGAGTCGCAGCATTTACTTACTATCAGGTGGACTGTGTGCTCATTTGTCACCTTTATTCTAGAAAAAAAGCATGCCAACCATGGAGAAGAACTATGTTGAATAGTGAACTTTGATCTGTATATTAGATAGATGAATAACGTGTATTTTATCTACTCAAAACTCTTCAAAACAGATTTTTTTAAATATATGAAACAAAATTGCTGGATTTCCATGAGTTAAATTATATTTGACATTAAACAATAAAATAATTATACACTGACATTTTTTCCCGACACGGTTATATACGTATTTAATTATATAAATTAAAGTATTATTTGAAATTTGTTTGGCCATGACTGAATCTTCATTATTTGATTATTATTATATTTGAACACCGCAAAGATACGTTTATGTATTACATAATCGCTGGTGCATATGCTAGTGATCGTGTAACTTCTTTGATTTGAAAGAAAGAAAGACAAACTTTATTTTAACTAAACCTTTGACACACACAACAATGGAAACTTAACAAGTGAAATTAAAAAAAATATGAGTCAAAATGTTAAAATATAGGCACCACTTTCTTTTACATATTCTTACACTGTCATTCGAGCTATGTCCAACACTTCGAGTCTCTAGCACGTCGGGAAGTCAGTTTAAAATTAATTATTAAATACAATCCGAGCAGACGTACTAAAAGCGAGTGACTAAAAACGTGGTAAAAAACCGTACGTAGATTTAATAAATTTGAATTTGTACGTCAAACGGAAGCCGAAAAATACATCACTCAGCGTGCTACTGTTACATTATAATTTATGTAATGCAACTATCATTGTTGAAATAAATTAATGAAAAAAAGTGTTTTTTTTTGCGCCCGAAGCAATTATGGGCAATCCTCCGGAAAGCGGGGGAGGGAGGCGGTGAATGCTCATAGCATACCACGCAGCCGGCTGCGTGGTTATGTGGAGACTTTTACCCACTAAACATCGCCTTTTAGGGACTGGCTTAACGGTCTAACTAGAGATCTCTAAGCCGTATACGAACTCGACCCTCCTTGGCAGAAAGGAGGGCGCAAGCGGCGAAAAGCCGCTTGGAAGTGTGCTTAACTAAGGCAGATTAAGGGATGTGTTATGTAGGCTCTGCCTGAGCCGCCATAAGGCAGTTCAGGTCAGCCGAAAGCTTGTTGGAGGGGTCCAAGAGAGAGTTTCTCGGTCTGCGCACACTATAGCGAGTGTGATAGGGGCTGCATAGGCAGCTGTCTCACGAATGAGATGATTTGGGTGGGACTCTGAGGCTTTGAAAAATCTCTCAGAGAGTGATTTAAGGAACTGTTGGATTGTTGGGAGCTCTAAGTCTCGGTGTAGGTCGGCATCACGCACATAATAGGGCGAGTTAGTGGCCCTACGACAGAATAGATTTTGAACTATTTGAAGTTCATTTATAGCTTTGGGCTTAGCATGTGCGAAAATGGGGGCTACGTAGGTCATGACAGGTCGTATGCAGACCTTATATAGGGTTCGCTTGTGGAGCCTACCCATGTAAAATCGTGCGGTGCGAGTAACCTTCTTGATATGGGGTTCGAAAGTGAGCCTTGCATCAAGGGTGACGCCTAAATATTTGGCTGTAGTTTGCCATGTGACAGGGGTTCCTAACATCCTGATTGGCGGAGTGGTGGTGAGACGGCGTCGTTTATATTCGAAGCAAACGGCGGAGCTCTTCTCCGGGTTTAAGTCGATACGCCTTTATTGGAACCAAGCTCCTAAGTCGCTTACTGACTTTTGGATCTTGTTCCGAATCTGTGGCAGTGAGTTGCCTTTAGAGCAAAGGGCTGTGTCATCTGCGAAGAGGGCTAGTTTAACACCATTCGACGGGATAGGGATGTCGTTGGTGAATAGTATATATAGGAGGGGGGCAAGCACACAGCCTTGAGGGACACCGGCTTTGATTTGACGAGTAGAGGATAGCGTGCCTTCGTGTCTAAAGCGAAAGGTACGATCCTTCAAATAGGAGGCTACAAGGCGAACGAGACGGTCAGGGAGGCCTAAGTTGTACAATTTTTAGATAAGGCCCTCGTGCTAAACTCTGTCGAATGCCTTGGCAATGTCGAAAAAGACCGCGATGGTTTTTTGCTGACGAGGATAAAAACCGCTGAGGATGTATTCCACTATGCGGTGAACTTGCTGGGGGCACGAGTGTTTGGCTCGAAACCCGAATTGTTGTGGGATGACAAGAGGGTCGCCGTCTGTGGGAAACAAATGGTGCCTCATGCGCACGAGAATGACTCGTTTGAAAAGTTTTCCCATGGCCTTGAGGAGACTGATGGGACGGTGGTTGGAGGGGAGGTGGTGAGGTTTGCCTGGCTTGGGAATGCCAATGACAGTTGCCTCTTTCCAAGAGGTGGGAAAGTAGCTGAATTCGAAGCAGGCGTTGAAGATTATGGCCAATAAGGCGATCACCTGCTCCGGAAAGTGTTTGAGGGCTTGGTTGGAGATGCCATCCGCACCCGGTGCCATTTTGGGTTTAAGTCCTTTGATGATAGATGAAATCTCATATTTGGACACAGTAATAGGGTCAGAGGCGGTGGGGGGCGAGTTCCGGCGACGGACCTCATCCTCCACTAGTTGGATGTGTATGGGGTCAGTGGGTTGTGAGCTGGGAGAGCATTGAGCGGCGACGTTGTCGGCGAAGCACTCAGCCTTTTCTTTGTCCTCGAAGGCAATAGAGCCGTCGGGACGAGACAGAGGGGGAGTATGCGTTATAGCGTCTATCCGGAGGGCTCTCGCTATCTGGTAGTACGCTGTGTGGGAGGGAGAGATTTTCTCCATGAGATTGCCCCTTTCGAGGTCTCTGTAATCTTGGAGGCGGTAATGGAGTTTTCGTTGAAGGCGGTGGGCCACGAGTCTATATTCGGGAGTGGGATAGCGTGCAGCTCTACGGAGGGCAGCTTTTTTGGCTTTTAGCAGGTTGCTAATATCTAGGGGAAGACTAGTTTTAGCAACCGGGACGACCTTTTCATTCTCTTTAAGAGAGAATGTTATAAGTGAGGTGAGATTTTCGACCGCGGTGTCTATTTTCCTCGTACTGTCGAGGACGTCGGAAGAAAGGGTTATGGGAGGGTCCGGAGAGTCTATAGCCGAGGCTAGAGACTTCTTGAAGCCCTTCCAGTTGGTGTAGGTTTTGGAAGTGAAAAAAGTGTTATGGCGAAACAATACTGAAAATCAGCATAGTGATTTTCAGTAATAAAGTAAATGGTAAGTGAATGTTTTGGCCCATAGGCTATTATTATCTATTCTCGATTAAGAATGAAAATACTGATGCGTTGTCACCCTTGAGAACGAAGATGGAATGCCTCGTTTCCAGTAAATAGGGTCCGCGGTTCTCTACAGTCACACTATACGAAACACAGCAGCATTAAGTTGCTATTTCACACTGGTATTCTGAGAGACCCTGGTACTATCCTGGTCGCGCCGACCCATTTGTGCTACAACCATTATATAGCTGCATTGAGGCTCCGCCATGTACAAAATTCATATTAGGATATATACATAATAGGATTAATACCTAATATTATTATACCAGGTACAGGCGGCATAAGAGAATCTACCAGAGTATATTTTAATACGCGGTAGAACCACGCTGCACCTATTATGGTTGTAGCATGAATGGGTCGGCTCGACCTGGAAAGGACCCTGCTCTCACAGAAAACCTGCGTAAAATAGCAGCTAAATTCTGCTGTGTTTCGTATGGTGACTGAAGAGAACTGGAACCCATTTAACTAGAATGGAGGCATTCCATCTTAATCCTCAAGGGTAATAACACATCTGCATTTTGATTCTTAATCGAGGTTAAATGTAGATGTCTATGGGCCACAGCATCCACTTACCATCAGGTGGACTGTGTGCTCGTTTGTCACCATTATCTTATAAAAAAGATCATTCTATGGGTGTCATAATATACGATATAGAGAAATTGAAAAAAAAATGGGCAGCAACTTCTAATTAATAACTATTTAATAATAATATAAACAAGTGCGGTGCCAAACCACTTGCCATGCGAGGCAAGCTATGGGGAGGCCCATGTTTAGCAACGGCTCCTTGATGGAATGTAAAGATTACTGTTATTGTAGGTATTGTAGTATCTTCCCTAATTGGGACCAATAAAAAACATAAATAGAATAACATCGTAAAATAAAAGAAAAATCACGTAATGGAGTTCTGTAAGTTAAGAACTGTTTTGAAACAAAAGTTAAATTTACAAATATTACATATTTTAGGAGCCAGTAACAACGAAACTTAGAAGTCCATCACGTGTTCCCGATCAGCTGTTTGTATCAGCTCACCCACCAGCAAAACTCACCCCAACCAACAGCAGAAGCTTGATGTTGTTAAATTTTTGTTTGCGTTTCAAAACAAAAGCTCGGCTGTGATTTGGTGATAATGATTTTTTTAAACTTAAGTTACAAACGAATTTGCAGTCTTATGATAAGTGGCTTGTGCAATCCATGCTCCAACTTCATACAAACAATACAGATGCATTGCCATATAGCATTGCTTGTTGGAATACCTCGTTTCCAATAAAAAGGGGTCTCCGGTTCTCTACACTCACTATACGAAACACAGCAGCATTAAGCTACTATTTTAAGCTGGTATTCTGTGAGAGCGTGGTCCTTCCCCGGTCGAGCCGACCCATTCGTGTTACAACTATACTACTAATATAACTGCAGCATGGCTCTACCACGTAAAAAAATGTGTTGCAGCATACCTATATAATTCTAACCATGATGTAATCTTGAAAATAATCGCTGAAACACCTTGATACGATACTACCGCGTCTAATACCATATCAAGGTGTCTCCCATATCCTAGCTAGATTATGAGGATATGAAGCTTGACGATTATAAAAACATTTTCTTTATTATAAAAGAAAGATAAACTCATCTTAGATAATATAAACTTTGGTTGCATAATTATCTTCCAGAATAAGTTTACAAAAGGTATAGAAGAAATAAACCCGTATCAATTTAATATGGGTGCGGGTAAGTCGAGGCCCATATGTTGTCGTCCTTTGGAACCTGTCAGGGAACGTCTTCAACAAAACGACTTGCTTGAAGAACAAGTGGAGTTACAAAACTGGCTTAGCAACAAGCCCTTCGGCCTTCGCCCCAGTTTCATTTGTAAACAATTCAAACATACCTCAAAACCATTTAAAAAAAACCTTACGTCAATTGTATTAAGCTTTCAATTTGCTCGCTTCTTTTGAGACTGTAATATGTATAGAAACGTGGATTGTGAGTCTTCAAATATAAAGTCTGAAATTGTATGTGAACATGAGTGCATCGAATTGAACGACGTTTTGAAGAGTTTTGTGCATTGGAAATTAAACTTTGTATGTAACGATTTAAAGTTGAAATTGCTTCGAAGACATTCGGTGCATGTCGGTCTACCCACGCGCAGGTACGGGCAGGAGGAGATAGGGGAAAAAACTAGAAGATTAATGTTAGTTTTCGTCGACTTGACAAAAAATGGGTTAAGTGTTTGTACTTGTTTTTATTTTCGTTAAGTTAACATTTGTAACCGGAGATTCTATTATTTTTGGGACTCGAAGATGAACTTGGTTATGGAAGCGTTTGAGATTTTTTTCTATTGTCTCTGCGCACATGTGTGAGATATTAAATAATGAGCGTATCAAGTTATTTGTTTTAAATTACAACTTTTATGGCTTTGCTTATGATCTAGTAGGTTGTTATGTTATGATTGTAATTCGTTGAGGTTGTTTTTATAACAAATAAAATGGCATATGTACGATTTTATAACTAAATCTCAAAGAATATACAAAATTTGTCCTGTCTAGGCTTAAAAACTTTATGAAACAAATATTGTGTAAAAATAGGGTTGTAATAATACTATAATGTCCCCCAGACCGAATTACGGTCATGGCTATTACGAATTACGCCTCAATGGAGATTAGCCACTGGCGCAGGACAGGTTTATAATGCCCAAGTGTGTGCGCAAGCACAGGTGCACTCTCTATTCCTTTACTCTCATGGTCCGATGGGACGGTAAACCAACACAACCGGAGAGAGGTCCGGTGCAGGACCAAGGCAGGCTCCGAGGCACTGGGGCGAGACAACACCAACTTCCTGACTCCGGGCAGCTACTGAGAATATCTTAATGGAAAAACTCAATAACTGATATTTTTGGCACGACCCGGGATTCGAACTCAGGACCATCATGATCAGCAACCGCTCTTCTACAACTACAAGACCAACGAGGTAGTCGACGCACAGAGGCACTATCGACGATAATACAATACGTGGGTCGCCACTGCACGATGCAGAACCTACCTCATGTAATGTAGACTACCGCAGAGTCTACAGGTGTGTCTTTCCTAGTGTAGTGGTAGGTGCTCCTTGAACTAGGTATAGAAAAGATTTGAATAGTAGTAGTAGTAGTAGTAGT
Organism: Parnassius apollo; assembly: GCA_907164705.1. Taxonomy (NCBI): domain Eukaryota; kingdom Metazoa; phylum Arthropoda; class Insecta; order Lepidoptera; family Papilionidae; genus Parnassius; species Parnassius apollo. The sequence continues at coordinate 3,277,223 of CAJQZP010000191.1, forward strand.
ATTTAAATCTTTGAGGTAAAGGACATCATTTTATTTTATTGAGCGGATATGTGCGAGGTAATTCTTACCAATTTTAATATGGCAAATGTCCCAAATATTAGGCAGTCTATGGGGAAGGTTATGATCAACAGTGAACTTTAATAGGCTGTAAAGGTAACATAGTACTTCTATGCACTTGGCATTTCCATCGAGACGTATCAAGTATTTAAGCCTGGCGTAAAAACGTTACGCATGTTTGACGCTATTTCTTATCACCGTTTTACGTTTGATGTAAACGAAGTCATAAAGACATCTTTTAGAAACCATAACATCTTTCTGGAATATTCCAAAAACACCTCTTACGACACATGGGGCAAAATCTCAATTATATAAAACAAAAAAAAAAGTTTTTTTTTTGTTTTATATAATTTCATATATGTTTTGTATAAATTCATATAAATGAGGATATTTTTATAACGAACGAAGTTATTGCTTTTTTATATACCTACAGTGACAAACGAGCATACAGTCCATCTGATGGTAAATGGTTCCCACCCACCAATTATGATATAATGCAAGTTGCGTTGTAATCCCTGATGACTGAGATGGAATGCGCCTTTTCCGGAAACAGTCTCCGGTTCTTTACACTCGTCATACAAAACACAGCAGCATTGAGCAACTCTGTGAGAGCGTAGTCCTCCCCCGACCTATTCGTGCTACAAACTGCAGTTTTAAGTTTTAACTATCACCCAATTTTTTATTTTCTCTATTTTTTTTTGCTATTATATTATAGAAAATTTTAAATTTTGGAAATTAGTAGCACAAAAAACTATCAAACTTATTTTTTTTTCTTGAAATACACCAATAAAATAAGATCTTAGCTTTGGCATTGATTTCTTTCCGTTCAAAGTTGTGTAAAAATCAGTTCCACCATTTCCCCAGATAATCCCGAATAGACAGAATTAAAAAAAATAGTTATTCGTCATGTCGCAATAGAATGCAAATTACCCTTCGGCTTAATGTAAGACAGTTCTTTCGTTATGACAGTATACAAGTTTTAACTTTTTTAATAATATTTCAGTTTCAATCAATAATTCAGTTTAGCCTTACATGATAACTACCAAGCAAAATGAACTTTAGCTTTAGGAAAGGAGGTTTCATTTTCGTTTATATTTACTCGTAGGAACATTTTCTTGCAAACATGCAGGCTTGATGCTCAAGTCTAGATAACTGAAGCGGAAACATTCGGAAATAGCCGAAGTTCCTCGAATAGGTGGCCGCATGGAAAATCAAAGGGAAGCATGGAGGCGCAGGATTGATAACACGAAAACGATACCCTGCTCGGTGGAATGTAATTTTGTGGAGATTCTCAAAATCTTAGTATATTTCTAATGTTTTCAGCTGGTCGTTAGAATAAACCTGCAGAAAAAAGTCCAAATATATTATGCTAGAAAATGTCATAAATATGTGTATATGTTCGGTCTAGAAAACTCTATTTAGTATAGATTTTGTATCTCCTCTACTCGCGTGTACTACTCTTGAACTTCAATCTCAGAGGGTTTGTTCAGATCTTTTGCTTGAAGTTGCTTAATAAACTCACATCTCTTTGGATTTCCAATATAAGTAAGTGGTACTTTAATATCTTTTAATGCTTCAGCAAATCTATCCCACCCTACTGGTACCCTACTCACTTCTTTTTAAGGGTCTTAGTGAATCATTTATTAAATCAACAATATTACTTCCAGGAATTTTTTCATTATCAATTATGACTGTACCTTCATTATCCCAATGTATTTTACTTTTACTTGCTTCAACTAATTGTAATAATAACTGTCCCTTTTTATTATAAGTTTTTGGTATTAAACTAAGTATTTGAGCCGGTGTATCAAGTGGATTTTCATCATTTTCTTTACTTTTAATGGATCGATTCTCCTCCAACAAAGATTCAGCATCAACTGAAGTTTTTAGATCTCTATCTTTATTTTTAAAACCAATTTTAGACTCATTTGAATCTTCATTAAATGTATCAAAATAAATTGGTATTCTGAGTGGTTAACGATCCTCTTCGATAAAATGAAGGTATCTTTGCAGTGTTTGTAAATATAACATACATTTCTTTCGGTCTTCCGTCTTACTATTCATAATATTTTGCATTTCAATATCTAATCGAGATAAATTACCGTATTAACCTTATTTTCTTGTTTTAATTTTTCAATCAATCCAGGTTCGATAAGCATCATTTTCTTTGTATTTTCCATGTTAACTGGCTAGTCCACTCACTAATCCACTCAATATTGCACCTAATATTAGTGGTAAGAAAGCCCTTCCTTTTTGTATAATTATATTTTTTCTTAGTTTATGTTTACACTTACGCACTAGTTTACGGAGTATATTTTTGTGTTTATTCAATTTTTGTTTATCTTGATCTTTAAGAGGTACTTTTCCTTGTAAAACGTTATGAATACACTCAAAAATACAGTTAATTTCTTCTTCATCACACGTTTTTAGTAATGCTCTTTGATATTTTAGTTTAAGAGTATGCAAAGCGTTTAGCAAATGTTTATGCGTTGTGAGTCGACGATGCATCATTTAGCAATGATTTGAAATGTTTGATTCTTGGTGTATTTAAACTCTTTTGTGGGGACGTAGACTGTACAGAAACCATTAAATGGGAAGACATTTGTCTTAATACGACAAAAATCATTAGTATTCTATTTTAAATCTACCATTAAATATCCATGTGCCTCTAGAGTTGCATCCCTGTAGGCATCTTCAATGAATTTTGGGTTATCTGGTGACACTTGTCGTGCTAAATATCTTATTTGAGTTTTATCTCGATTTTAAAATATATAATATAACTTGAGTTTAAAGATATGTCTCTTTGCCCTTTACCCTGATGAAATAAATTTTGTGTTAAATAAAATACACTGAGATTCCTGTGATGACTACCTTTTGTAAATATATCCAAAATTCTTAGATCGGACTCTCTCATTAGATCATCAATAATAACGAGATATGGGTTTTCACCATCAAACATATTAAGATTTGGAATTCATTGATGATAGTTAACATTTGGTAAATTATATAAAGGTAACATTTCATCAAAGCATCATGTGATCTGATTAAAATCATAATTACATATTTCTGTAACTGTTTTTATGAAATTTGTTACAAAATTTGACTTCCCACATCCACTTGGTCCTGCAACAATAGCAGTAAACGGATGTATAAAGTGAAATATTACACACGTCTAAAGTTCTAAGGGGCGAAATAAAAAACGAAAGTGTTGGTGTAAACAATTAATATATATTGTGTACTATAAGTAATGCTTTTGGGAAATCAAACAAAATTTATAAATTAAAATTTTATTTTCAAGCAATAACCACTTGTAAAAAACCCACACTTCGTCACAAGAACAATGTAAATTTGTGATTATTTTTTTGCAAATATATGATTATTACATACATAACGTTTGTTTAAATTTATGACATTTACCAAATCATTGTATTTTAGACATTTGTATTCTTCAATATTAAAAATTCTATCATTCGTCGTCAACATTTTTAAAATTTCTTTTTTTGTTGAACCACCTTTGTATGCGATCACTTCGTATTTGCACAAATTTCTAATATACCAATTTAATATGGGGATGATGTTCTCTTGTTTGTAGGCATATTTTAATTCTTCGGTCACATCAAAATATGGAATGCCGTGCACGTGTGTTTCACAATAACGAACAGTTTTTTTGTCTTTTGGTGGCAAATAATTAAAAGGATAACTTGGTCGAAACAAATAATGATCGATAAACGCATCATTTTTATTAGATAATTTTACGTCTAGAATAGCCATTTCTCTACATTGAAAATGTTTATGAGGATATGTAATGTAAAATCCGTCCATGTCGATGATGTATCTAATATTTTTTAGATTTTGTGTCATTTTGAAACAAAATATTAAAAGTATTTACACGTGACTAAAAATATGCTTGTTCCAACAAACTTCACATAACAATGCTTCATTACTTCCCATCATCCCATTTCTTCCTTCTGCTCTTGTCTTCCTGTAATTTAAGTAAACAGAATCACATTCACTGATGATCAACTAATGACTGTCATTGTTAAAAAAGTATTTTTTAACTACTCTAGTATTCGTAGATGCGGTACACACACAATATTTAAATATAATTTCTTAAATTGCAAATAACAATTTAATTGATGTCGGCGGGGATCGAACCCGGGTACTGTGAAATTTACAGCTTGCGCTAACCATCTGAGCTACCACGGCTTAATCATATACACACACACACCACATTTAAATATAATTTGTTAACACTAAATCATACACACGTAAGAAAATAACAGAAAGAAAAGTAAGATTGTTAATAGAATAAACACTTAAAATTGCAATTAACAATTTAATTGGTGCCGGCGGGGATCGAACCCGGGTACTGTGAAATTTACAGCTTGCGCTAACCATCTGCGCTACCACGTCTTAATCATATACACACACACAATATTTAAATATAATTTGTTAACACTAAATCATACACACGTAAGAAAATAACAGAAAGGAAAGTAAGTTTGTCAATAGAATAAACACTTACATCCATGGCCTTTGATCTACACATCCACTCGGTCAAACACCATAAATAACCCGTGACTGCAGCTGCTCGGTCTTATATAGTACCAGTAAGTAATAATTCTAATCTAAAGAATTTCTGCAGTGGAAATGATAGAAACTTTACGCGTCAACAAGCTTATCTCACATTCTGTTGCTTATCTCAACATTACTTCGTGTCGCGCCTTGTTCAGTGTATTGATGACTCAAATAGTAAAAAATAATGAAATTAATTTACTACACACTATAATTGATCATTCCTATGTCAGTCATTGAGTAGATTGTACTGTAATAATCTACTAATAGCAATAATATCATGGATACACTAGATGTACAACAACATCTGAAAAAGATTCATCCCAGTCTAGAAAATAATGTTTATGCTGCTAATAGACTGCCCATGTATACCCACGTACCAACGTATATAAATTGCAATTTGGATACAGATGATAAACCAGGGTCACATTGGGTAGCTTTATATATGGTACAAATGACGTCGGTCAATATTTTGATTCACATGGACGCTCACCTGTACGATATCATCTAGAGTTTTTAAAAAGGAATTGTAAAAGATGGAACTGGAATGTTGATAGGATTCAGAATGAGTGGACTTCAGTTTGTGGCGAATATTGCTTAATGTATTTGCTATATAAGTTTCAGGGATGTTCAATGCATAGTTTAACGAGTATATTTACAGGGAACACATTGTACAACGATATTTTAGTGGATGAGATGTTTCGCTCCTATTTTGTAGATAATAAGTAATAAGATTTTGTATTTCGTAAATAAAAATTGTAATAAAATTAGGTAATGTATTGACGATTCAGATTTCCGTTGCAGTAAGGAACAAAGGAGTATAATATAATAGCACTGATAATCCGACGCACGAATAGACAATGACGGTATTCAATGAACAACAGATAAATAACAATGGGGCGCTAATGACGGTGGAGGCCCTCCTCATCATCATCATCATCATTACAGCCCTTCACAAGTCCACTGCTGAACATAGGCCTCCCCCAAGTAACGCCACAAAGCACGGTCCTGAGTCACCTGCATCCATCGACTTCCTGCATGTCTTAACAGGTCGTCACTCCATCTAGAGGGGGGTCGCCCTACACTACGCCTGCCGGTACGAGGCTGCCACTCGTGAACCTTTCTTCACCATCGGTTATCGGTCCCATTCCACTCTCTTACTAATCCTTCTCCTCACACCCCCCTTATCCTCATTTCTCTCGGTCAAAGTTGGACTTACCTAGTCGGACTATTTGTTCCAGGTAATCGTACTCGTCAACAACTTCGAGCATAGTGCTCCCCACAACTACCGGCATAGGTGTGACATTGACATTGAACATAATCTTTGTTTTGTCCACGTTCATCTTAAGACCTATCCGTTGGGAGACACCATTGAGGTCATTGAGCATAGTGCTAAGGTCCTCCAGCGATTCTGCCATAAGGACTATATCGTCGTCAAATCGAAGGTGAGTGATGTACTCGCCATTGATGTTAATACCGTATCCTTTCCAGTCCAGTAGCTTGAAAACGTCTTCTAACGCAGCGGTGAAGAGTTTCGGGGATATAACGTCACCCTGTCTTACACCTCTCTGCAGTTGGATAGGTTTCGAACTCTGGTTCTGTACTCGGATAGCCATCGTAGCCCTACTGTACAAACACTTCATCACTTCGATATACCGACAGTCAACTTGGCACCGCTGAAGGGACTGTAGCACCGCCCAAATTTCGACGGAATCAAAGGCTTTCTCATAGTCCACATACGCCAAGCAAAGTGGCAGATTGTACTCCTCGGTCTTCTGTACAATCTGCCGCAGGGTATGTATGTGGTCTATGGTACTGAAGCCTTTTCGGAAACCGGCTTGTTCGGGAGGCTGGAAGTCGTCGAGTCTGCGTGCGAGACGATTCGTAATGACTCTCGAAAACAGCACGTAGACGCGGCTCATAAGGGAAATCGATCTGTAGTTCTTCAAGAGAGCGTTGTCGCCTTTCTTAAAGAACAAGACCACCGCACTTCTGCTCCACGCCTCCGGAGTAGTGCCACCATGGAGGACGGAATTGAAGAGCTTCTGAAGGACTTCAAGTACCGGTGTTCCACCCGCTTTCAGAAGCTTTGCTGTAATTCCATCCTCGCCTGGGGTCCTGCCGTTTTTAAGGTGCTGGAGAGCCATTCTAATCTCGCTCAGACTGACGTCCGGGATATCATCGGAATAGTGTCGGGTAAGACTTGCTCTTGTATCGTTACTCACACATGCGTGTGGCTCCAACGACGATGTGTACAGCTGCCCATAGAACCTCTCAATCTCACTTAAAATCTCAGGTGTCCCGGAAACGATGCTGCCACACTCAATCTTCAGCCTTGACAGTTGGCTCTTTCTGGCAGACAGATCTCTGGCAAAGACTTTGGAGCCCTGGTTCCGCTCGATCGCTTCTTTAATACGAGCAATATTAAAGTTGCGTAAGTCTCGCCGCATGCATTTGGAGATCTTTCTGTTCAGTTGCCTGTATGCTGTCAAATCTGTTGACGATTGCAGCCTCATCTCCCGTCTAACAGCCATGAGATTAAGAGTGTGATCGGAGAGTTTTTGTGTTCTTCTGCGGCGGGTCTTGCAGAACTTAGCTCCGACCGCATGGACAGTTTCCACGAGCTTGTCATTCATATCGTCCACTGCATTGCAATCTTCCAGGCACTGAAAGCGGTTACGTAACCCAAGCTGAAAAGTTTCGGGATTCTGGATTAGAGCACGAGGGGGGACGGAGCGTTGACTTCGACCGACGAGACCTCTCCAACTTAACGTTTAAGGTCAGTGTGCCTCTAACCATTCGGTGATCGCTGCCGGTTTTCACCCTTACGATCACTGTGACATCACTTGAACAGTTGGCGTCTGGTCGTCATAATGAAGTCAATCTCATTTTTTGTCGAACCGTCGGGGCTCGACCAGGGCTCCACTTCCTATGGGGCCGCTTCTGGAAGAAAGAGTTCATCATAAAGAATCCCTCTTTCTCCATAAAGTCAGCCAGCTGCTGGCCCCTACGGTTCCGTTGCCCTACTCCAAATTTCCCTAACTTCAGCTCACCGCCTTCTCTTGTGCCTAGTTTTGCGTTGAAGTCTCCCATCAACACCGTGTAGTGGGTTTTGGAGGAATGCATGGCTCTAGAAATATCCTCATACATTTCCTCTACCTCCTCATCGGGATGTGCCGAAGTTGGTGCGTAGACCTGTATGACCTTCAGCAAATACCGGTTGGTGATTCTGAGTATTAGGTACGCGACCCTCGTCGACACTCTCCCAATCTTTACAACGTTGTTGACGAGAGACTTGTGGACGACAAATCCAACACCTCCTTGGGACAGATGGTCGCCCTCCCGGTGACAGAACAAGTTGCCGGACTCGAGGATTACCGTGTCCTCCCCCTCTCTTCGGACCTCAGATAATCCAATAATATGCCAGCGCAACTTGTCTACCTCTTCTTCCAGCTCCAGTATCTTCTCGTCAGTCCTCAGGGTGCGCAGGTCCTCACCGGATATCAATTAGATAAGAGTTAATTGGTTTGCACATCTCCGGAACCGTGCATCCTACGCAAAAACGGACCGCAAGTTCATGATCGGAGCATGCCAAAACTTTTTTTTAGGATCGTGAGTCTCGACAATGTTGTACCACTTCTGAATCAGTGAGCCAGAACTGGTACTAACTAACTATTCATGCATCTGTTGCTAAACGCAAAGCTCTCATCATTTGAGAATTACATTAATAGATAGATAATTTAAAAATCTATACTCTCCACGTTTTATTTGAATTTTTAAGTTCTTTTTTCTTTTCTAATTGAAATAATTCCGAAAATTGTTTGAATTCTAAGTTAAAGGGGCGAGCGCAGAGTGCGGGCGGGTTTTATTTTTACTGTTTTGTTCGTTGTTTTATTTTTATTTTTTCTGTTAGTGTTTTATTGTTATACTGTTACTTTGTTGTTTGTTATTGTTCTTGGAAGATCGTTCTTGCTCTTCTCAGAGCTAGCCCTTGTTCTTGTCAGAACATAGGGACCCCAACTTCTGGTAATAGAGCGTCAGTCCTCCCCATCTGCCACCCAAGGCCCTGTTCTTCTCAGAGCAGGGACCTCTAGATTTTTAGACTAAAATCGTCACCCCCCTGTCTAAATCATGTCTATCAACATGTCTGCCATAGACATGAGCAATTTCGAGAGCCAACTTATGGCCATGGTCGCCCAATTCGTCCAAGTCTCAGGCCTACCCATCCAAATCAACGAGATCGCTCTCGTCAACGCCTTTTCTCCCATTGCCCCTAAGGCATATGTCCCCCAGCCAGCCGTCGCGGTTTTCCCCGCGACCCAAGCGGCTGCCCCACAGACCGACTCGCCCGCGTCCCCCGATTCCGATATGGAGCACTCGGACACCATGTTCGTTACCTTCTTCTCCCGGAAGAGGACCACCCACAGCTCCACTGGCTCCTCGGAGTCATCAGACTCCGAAGGAACGGTCACTGATTCAGCCCAATTCACGCTAGTGAAATCCAAGCGCGGCCCGAAGCAAGACGCGACATCCCGTACTCCCCCTGCCTCGGCGTCCGCGCAACCTCCGCCGCTGCCTCAACTTCCGCAGCCCCAATCGTTGCCCCTACCTCCGCAACCCTAAACGCTGCCCCTCTCAGTCGCAAGACACTACCGCCAAGCCAGCAATCTGCTGCGCTCCCAAAGTGGCTAAAAGCCAAGTCCCGCCCCCTGTCTTTCTCAGAGACAAGGCGAAATTCAAAAAACCCTCTAAAGTCAAATATGACCAGCCACCAATGTGCTAAAATCATGCCGGCGTCTATAGAAGAATTCCGGAACATCACTCGTCACTTCACGGCCGAGCGCGTGTCCTATCACACGTACGCTCTCGCCGAGGAAAGAAAGTTCGCGGAGTTCCTCACGAACTCGCAAACGAGGACATCTTAGATGATTTAAAGTTCCAGGGCTTCCATGTCAATGAAGGAGGGCCTTGTGCACAAGATGCACAGCAGCAGGGGCGAGAGGTTCAACCTCGCCCTACTCGTACTCTCAAACGTGCTGGAGGCGAAGGCCATCTTCCGCGAGGTACGCACTGTGTGCGGCCTGTCGCGTGTAAGGGTCGAAGCTCGACAACGGCGCGGTTACACAGAGCAGTGCCACCGCTGCCAACTTTATGGGCACGCGGCAGCCAACTGCTCAGCCCCACCCAGGTGCGTTAAGTATCTAGAACCCCATCACTCGAAAGAGTGCCCTCGGCCCAAAAATGCCGAATCCCCACCCGCATGTGTCCTATGCGGACAAACAGGCCACCCGGCCAATTTAAGAGGCTGCCCTCGCGCTCCTCGCCCACTTCTGAGCAACAAAGCTCCACCTCAGGTCAATGACCGAACTTTCCGGGCTCTGGGAAGCCGCATGCCCCGCCAGGGCCTGTCCCTACCACAGCCCCCCCAGGGCTCATCTCAGCCGACACAGGACATCTATCGGCCTCCTCAGGGCCCCTATCGGCCACCTCAGGGCCCTCCTCGGTCCCTTATGAGTCTTCCGCTCTCCCAGCCTGCGCCGCTCCCAATAAACCCTTGGTTCCCAAAGGCAACAAATATCCCGCGGCCCTCTGCCGCCCCCACAAAAACAGACAGACCCTATAGTAGATGATCTAAGCCTAGTGTCCAACACTATAAGTATAATCAATATAGGGGAAATCACTATCCTTGCGCGTAAGCTGCGCGCTGCTCAGTCCCCTCAGGACCATCTCCTCGCTCTTGCTGAGCACATTGATCTACTAAGGTCATTGTAAAAACACTATGCCAGAGTCCTCTGCTCCCGCAATATCGCAAGGTCGTATCAAACCAAAGGGATTGTCACTTGTATCGTTCAATATCCGCGGTTTGCGAAATAACCTCCCAGAGCTTAGGCTCTTTCTTCGAGATCGCGAAGCCGACCTCCTCCTCCTTCAGGAGACCCACCTCAGCCCTAAGGTCTCTAAAGGCCTCTCTATCAAAAGTTATTCACTTCTTCGTAATGACAGACACGACCGCAAAGGCGGCGGTACTGCCGTTTATTACATAAAGTCCCTTCATAGCTACCACATCCCCACTCCGACGCTTACCAGTATGGAAGCCACTATCACTAGATCAGCCACGACTTGATACCAGTCTATCATCATAGCCTCATGCTATATCCCTAGCGGAACCCTCCCCTTTAAGAGTGATTTCGAGGCCTTCCTTGCACTAATCGACTCAGTCATTATGTTTGGAGATTTTAACTCCAAGCATACTGAATGGACCTGCCGCACTACTACTAGTAGTAGCTGGATGCTGCTCAATATCACTCAGTCTCTCGACCTGACTGTCTACAGCCCCCTCGCTGTCACCCACTATCCCGACAACGTTAACTACGCCCCTGATGTGCTAGACTTTGCTCTGTTTAAAGGAGTTCCCTTAACCTTAGAGCAATCGAGTCTAAGGTTAAGGGAACCAAACTGAAATGGACCGTAACTGAAGGCAATAAGACTTTTAAGAATGCAGTTTTATTTGTATTATTGGATACTAATTCTGTCATTAAATAAAAACTTTATTTCAAGCACGTTATAGTCTTTCCGTTCGTGGATTTGTACTGTGACCACAACATTCTTCCGGAATTAGTATAACTAATTTGATAAATAATCAGTGCATAAAAATGTTTTACAAAAAATTCAGTGCATGTATATATACCCAATTATTGAAAAAATGGAAAATAAAATTTTGACTGTAGGACTGTCAAATGTGAAGAACTGTACACAGAGATGGAGAAGCTTGCACATCTCCAACCAGCTCCGGTCAATCGCTCGTCCCCGTATGACCTCATACTGCATAACAGACGGTCTCCAAGTTACAAGAGCTGGGGTAGGAAACTCTCCGTCATTGGCCGTACTGACTAGACCTTGCGCCCACAGACTTCCGTTCTTTACCCGTCCAGTTGATTTCTTCAAGAACGGCATCAATAAACTACTGTGATTAATTTGAATATCAAATTAAAATTTTATTCAAATAACCAGTTCAGTTTTTTTCTATTATATCAATAAGATCAAAAAATATAATTCATGTAATTTGTATCTAAATGTAATTTAATATATATATATATATATATATATATATATATATATATATATATATATATATATATATATATATATATATATATAACCACTTATATATATGGGCGTATGTATGCGCATATGTGTTCATTTAATAGCTGCAGCTGTTTGTTTATAATTTAAGGAAGTTAAAAAATTTGTAATCAATTTCTTACATTCAAGATAATAAAATTGACTTTATATTTTATTTTGTTCTATTTATTAATACCCACCCAGTATTACTAATCACAAATAATCACAATACCTCGTTAGTTATTGTAATTGGGTAAAAATATCTATTTAGTTACTAATGCTATATTTATTATTTTAATAATTACCTACTCAGTAGGTAAATATTAAAATAATAAATGTAACATTATAAACAGTAAATCTCCCTCAAACTCAATGTACTAATAATGTTCCTAAATAAGGAATAGCAGATAAAAGATTAGTAGGTAATAACTATTGCTCCTCAAAATTATATTTGACCTCAAGGTAAAACATAGGTATCCTACAATTCATTAGCTAAATAAAATAATAATACCTACTATTCAAGTATATTTTCAATATGTAAGTAAATGAAAATGTAAAGTTCGAATCCATAATTAACATTTCGACAAATGTTATAATTTACACTATAAAAAGCTAATTCAATATTAGCAGTATAGTATATAGTTAAAAATAATATATGGGAACACATAATTCTAATATAATGCAACTAATATACCGAATAAAGAAAATTAAAATACATTTATCATTGTATGCCGTGTCTATTTCCATAAAATAGTTCATTGACATTGAAAAATTAATACTACGTTCGTACCAGTAGGTGGCGTCTTGCAGATTTCTTAAGTGATATATTGTAGCGAGCGTCGGCAGACCGAACGCTCAAGGTCGTTCGCTAGGGGTATGGCCTTAATGCTGCTGTGTGGTGAGAAGCGGAGATCCTTTTTACTGGAAACGAGGCATTCCATCTTAGTCCTCAGGGGTGACATCCTCTGCATCTGAGACTGCGTCTGCGTCTACATTTAGATTATAACTTGAGGACACATGTAGATGTCTCTATGGCCCACAGCATCCACTTAACATCTGAAAGACTGTTTGTTTGTCATTCTTACTCTATATAAAAATAATAGTTTCACCTCACGTAGAGTCGCGACAGCAGTGACGCGCTGTGTCGGCCTGACCGTTGGCTCCGCAGACTTCATTGTTGTGTGTTGGCGAGTGAGAGCGCTTTGTCAAGGCGATTATCATACAATATGTCATTATGCGTCGATTGAAAGGCGTCTCGCGAATTTACTTATAACTAGCGATGCGCCCCGGCCCCGCCTGTGTCTGTCAATGTGTCGTTGTTTAGATTAAAAACAATTAAAGGCCATTTGTTTCAAATTTGCGTGCTACGTAAAGATAAAATATAGCCTAGATATTTCATTCAACTGTTCTCTATCAATTTGTCATGTTTCATCACATTCATTTCAAAGATTAGCCCGCACAGACAGACATACAAAAAGACAAACTTTTTGAAATGGTTATTTCTGTTTTAACATCGTGTAAATAACCGATTGAGCTCAATAGAAGCCAGGTGATTCAATATTACAAACACTTGAATTTCATTTATATTTATAGATGAGTCCGTTTAGAATAAGACTGCACTTTCAAAGTTTTCACGTAATATGTTTATACGTAACGTAAAATACGTTTATACATTCATTTGACAAAAACGGCTAGATTATTTAAAAGAGAAAGGAGATGGCAATATAACGTTTACCTTGTATTAGACGTGAGCGTGACAAACAAACATGGAGTCTACCTGATAGTATGTGAATATTTGTTTATTTACCATGACAACCAATCTAAATATTCTTGCTGAACAAATGTTTCCCCGATAGGAGGATATTTGCCATAGTTGCCACGCTTGTCACTGTTTATGAGGAATACACTGCTGCTCATACCTTCATTTCTCTCTGTCGTTTCTTACGATACCCATAAGACGATATGGGTTAGGGGATATTTTAGATTTTAGGTCTTCAACGCCACTATACGTTTGATCGAAATTATTTTTTATGGAATAAGGGTCATAAACGAGCTCACAGTCCACCTGATGGTATGTGGATGCGGTGACCCATAGACATCTACATCGATCCTCGATTAAGAATCGAAATGCAGATGCGTTACTAGTTATTACCCCTGAGGACGAAGATGAAATGCCTGGTCTCTAGTAAAAAGGGTCTCCGATTCGCTACACTCGCCAAACGAAACAGAGCAGCATAACACCGCTATTTCACGCTGTAATCTATGAGACTGTGGTCTTTTCCTTCCCGGTCAAGCCAACCCATTTATCATACAACCATAATTTTGCTGCAGCATGGCTCTACCACGTAAATATTTACACAATATATTTGTTTTGTTGAGACGATGCGTTTGGCGAGACAAATAGCTATGCTGGGATCCGAAAAATACGAATGAACTATTTAGTACTTCTTTTAAAAAATTTATTGGTTTCGTTAACAATTTTTCTTAATATTTTTATAAATATAGAATATATCCATCGAAACCTTGAACAAAGGGCCCAGTACTATTCCATCTCATGAGCAAGACAGACGTTTATCCATCCTTTTCGGATAAAAAGGGGCTAAATTATGACGCAATAATAGCCCTAGCACCCTTGCATCCACATTAATAATTATGCATTGAGTCTTATGGCAATAGGAATAGAGAAGAATATCAAATAAAATACTAAATGATATGTGGATGATGAAATCGTGGGGTGATTATAGACAGGGAGCTGTGATACTTTTTTGGCTTTTAATTCATTTCTTTTTGATAAAAAAGATACTGACTTTGTGTTAGCAAAAAAGAAAATTGTGATTTGAATTTACAGATGTTTTTTTTAACAAAGGCAACTTAAATTTTCACAGCACTACGTAAAACACGCTCTTTTAGGATTCAAAAATTAGAGCAGGCCTGTGGCCGTTATGAGACGTATTTATGTATATATGCTATAACTTTTACTTTTTATGATCTTTTAGCTTTATTATTAAGCAATGATATAAGGGCGTAATTTTTATAAAAGTCGAACAACATGTTGCACTGCAATTACTCATTGTGTTTTTAATGTCAAGGGATTGTAGAATAATAAAAACGATAGCAATAATTACATAAGCAGTGCGAGAACGGTAATAAGCAGATAAATATGCACAGTGACTCATTGCCTTTGTTAATTCGAATACCTACTGGTTTGTTGTTTTCATGACGTACACAATGTATTATTTACTGCAAGTGAAGCCAGACACTGCGGGCCTTAGCCAATAAAACTGAAAACATGTGGGATTTAACGTGTTTTGTCACAAAATTTAATGCTCTTTGAGAAGCGTGTTTGTAAGAAATAAAGGACATTTTTAATTTAGGAATGTACGGGTTTGGTCTCTTTGTTTTCTTGTCCGAGTAAGTGTATTATATTTGCGAAAAAATTACGCTTTATAATAGAGCCATGCTGCAGCTATATTATAGTTGTAGCACGAATAAGTTGACTCGGCCCTAAAGGATCACGCTCTCACAGAATACCTGCGTGTTTCGTATGGTGAGTAAAGAGAACCAGAGACCAATTTTACTGGAAACGAGGTATTATATCTTAGTTGACAGGAGTAACAACGCATTTGCATTTTGATTCTCAATCGAGAACAGGTGTAGATATCTATGGGCCACACCACCCTCTTATCATCTGGAGGGCTGTCTACTCGTTTGTCACCCTTATTCCAAAAGTAAAAATAAAATGATTTCATGAATTGTGTTACTTAAACTTTATAAAGAGATTTTTTCATATGTTTGTCTGGGACTTAAATATTTCACGTTTATGTGGTACTTATAATGCAGAAAAATCTGTCAATTGTGTTACTAGCCTAGCATGTCGTAGAAAGCGACTGAGGGGATATTGTACCATCCTATGATCTAAACCTATATTTTAACTGAACGTTGTCCGGGTAATTTTCTACTCTGTCTCACTGTGTTTGGCGTGATGCAATATATGACATATGGACTAATATCCAGACCCGGAAATATTACTTGTAGTCCATTCCTTTGATTATATGGACCATTCATACTTGTTACGTATTTCAATTCAAACCTGCAGCTCGCAGCGTTCCATACTCACAGCCCCGTTAACTTATAAAGATTTGATTTAATTGTATTTTTCATTCTTTATAAACTCGTTTATTTCTTGAACTTGAACGTGGAATATTTCAAGAACCATCAAGGGAGGAAACTAGTGGTCACTAAAACTAATGTTAAAACGTGTAAAATAGTTGAATATCAAAGCATTATCTCTGAATTATCAAGTACTGCTCAATTGGTGTCATTTAGTTGGTATATTGTAAAAGTAATTTAATAAATAGAGTTATTTTTTTAGTCATGAATGTATATTGCAAAAAATAACAAAAAAATCTTAATTAAAATATAAGAAAAACCTTTATAATATAATTATTTATTGACGTAAAAGCATAAATCAAGATGTAGGCATCCGCATTTGCATATTGTTTTTAGTTCAAACGTAATCTATAAAAAGTAAATTAAGTACAGTTAATATAAGATATCATACCATAGAAAAAAATCTTACTACCTTGCCAAGTGTGAACCATATTAAGATCACTAGCTCTTTGTCTATCGCGCGCATCTAACCCTTCACTTTCGAATAGAATTAGTAGATTTTTTTATTAATGTTCACGATCTCTGTCCGGCCCGTCACGACGTGGGTTGAGTATACACCATAAACTTTTATGGGGACCAGTCCCACAGATAACGTTGCATGCTTTTTACTCTTTTTAAGAGTTATGTGATTCGAATTCGGGTACTTTATTTGGGAAATAATCTGTGTAGGCGATTGGTAATAGGCTCGGATGAGAGTCCACATTATACAAATTTATTTAGATATTTCTTTACTGTAAGCACAGGTCAATAAGATAGACCGAGCGCTATAGATTTATGTGCATGGTGCCGGCATCACTTCTTATTTATACACGTTTTATGTTTCTTATTGGTCAGAGTGTGTGAGATGCAGTACCTAAAGTGGGTATATGAAAATTGTATTAGGTTGTCCAGTTTTAGTGTCCAATCTCGGCTTTCGCTTCAGCTTCTACTTCGGCTTCGATTTCGGTTTCTATTTCGCCTTCGGATTCGGCTTCGGCTAAAATGCGCAGAAGACCCTTTTTACCGGAAACGAGGCATTCCATCTTAGGCCTCACGGTTGACAACGCATCCGCATTTTGATTTGTAATCGAGGATAAATGTAGATGTCTATGGGCCCCAGCAACCGCTTACCTTCAGGTGGACTGTGTGCTCGTTTGTCACCCTATCCTATATAAAAAAAAGTTTTGGTCTAAGCCGAAGGTTTTTAACAACCGCCGAAATCGACGAACTGTTAAGAATGAGCAAAAGCGCGATGGACGACTCTAGATCAACTTCTGGAGATGATTAAAATTTGCCTTTTTGTATAAAACAGTTAATATAAAAACCTTTAATTTAAAACTTTTAAAACCACTTACGAGTATATTACTACTTTTAGCCAATCTCGAATTGCAAATCTTAGCATTTTATAGACTTCGGCTTCGGCCGAAAGTTGTGGCGACAACTGATTGATTGACTTCGGCTGCGGCTTCAACCAGAAATCAAACCTCGGTCGGATATTGCCTGGCTTATTAATTTCAAACTTTGACAGTGAGGGCAAACAAACATGTGGCGGAACTGATGGTAAGTGACGCCCATGAATTACAGACGCTTTAGCGGTCCTTTAAAAAAGAGTAGGCTCTTTTCTTGAAGGTCCCTAAGTCGTATCGGTTCGGAAAATCTTTGGTGGTAGTCGATTTCACAAGGAAGTTGTGCGAGGAAGAAAACTTCCTGTAAATCACCCAATAGTGGACTATTTTCGTCAGGTGGTATGGATGGTATCTCGAGTTTTGTCGCAATTTGCGATGCTGAAATTGCGCGGTTGGAATTGGTCCGAAAATTTTCTCTATGCACTCCCCGTGATAGATACGGTAGAGTACGCAAAAAGTGCTGCGCCAGTGAGCCAAGCCGATCAAAAAGATTTCGATCGCCGTCGGTTTGAGCCGCTAGGAGCGAGCTGGTACTGGTAGGTTTCGTATTCAATGTGAAGTCGAAACTTTGCCTTGTAAAGTTGCAGGCGGTGTGCCGGCATTAAATACTAAAGTCCTGAGCTGCTGAGGATGTCAAGCTTTTCAGAGGCCAATTAGGCTTTCTCTTATTAAGTGATTCCGAAACTGCACACCGTTCTATATGTCAACCCCGAGGATCCCGATACTGGCTGAGGCAATAAAACGAGTGCCTTGAAATTGGGGAGTTACGACAAAGAGGTTCTTTTTAGCGATAATCGTGCAATCTTTTGTCTTCTGGGGATTGAACTGCACTAGGTTTAATGACACCCAATCCGACACTTTGTTCAACAAAGTCTCGACTGCAGACATAAGTTTGTTCCGGCACTCGCTGACGTTTTACCGAAAAATATTACCACGGCCGGTATATAAAGCATCACCAATGTTGTCGTCAATTAATGTTACAGGTTCGCAAAATATCGCTGATATGCAGAAGAAATGGCGTTGGTGATAGCATACAGCCTTGTGGAACACTAGCGTTAATATACTTGTAATCAGGGCATGGGCATGCATCGTTTACAACGACCTTGATACTCTAAACAGTTAGAAAACTGGTGATCCAATTGCACAACTTCTCAAGAAGCCCATATAAAAGAAGCTTCGAACGGAGCTCTTAGTGGCAAACCCGATCAAAGGCCTTTGCTATGTCCAAACTAATCGCCAAAGCCTTCTCTTGGACTCGACCGCCTGCGCCCATGGGTTTTTTTTTTATAGGATAGGGTGACAAACGAGCACACAGTCCACCTGATGGTAAGTGGTTGCTGTGGCCCATAGACATCTACATCTGTCCTCGATTACGAATCAAAATGCAGATGCGTTGTCACCCGTGAGGACTAAGATGGAATGCCTCGTTTCCAGTAAAAAGGGTCTCCGGTTCTCTACACTCACCATACGCAACACAGCAGCATTAAGCTACTATTTGACGCTGGTATTCTTGAGAGTGTGGTCATTCCCCGGTCGAGCCGACCCATTCGTGCTACAACTATACTACTAATATAACTGCAGCATGGCTCTACCACGTAAATTCCTTATTTCTTTCTTCTTTTTTATAGAATAAGGTAGATAAACAACCGATGATTGAATGCTGTAGCCCATAGACATCCAAATGTGAATCAAAATCTAGATGTGCCGTAACCCCTGAAGACTTAGTTGGAATGCCATCACCATTCGAAAATTTTAATCTGATACTCTGTGAGACAGTAATTCTTTCCTAGTCGAGCCTACATCTATTCTCGATTACGAATCAAAATCCAGATGCGTTTCCAGCAAAAATGATCTCCGGTTCTCTACACCCATCACACGAAACACAGCAACATTAAGCTACTATTTTACGCTGGCATCTTGTGAGAGCGTGGTCCTTCCCCGGTACTACAACTGTACTTATAATATAACTGCAGCATGACTCTACCACGTATAAACGGTTTTAAGATAAATAAGAAGATCTCACCAGCTGAGCGACCCCGACGGAAACCGTACTAGCAGTCACTAATCAGCTGGTACTCCTCAAGGTACCTCATTAGTTGGCATTTAATAACGGACTCCATTATTTTCGAGAACAAGGACGTGATGGTGATAGGCATGTATTCGGACGGATCGTAGCTGTTACCATTTTTAGGGATCGGGTGCACGAAAGATGATAGAAGATTCGATTTTTATTATATGGAATCAGGATTACAAAGAATAAGATGAAATTATTCGTAGAAATTTTGTTGCGGGATGAATATTATTATTCGTATAAATATTAATCTCGTCTAATTAATAATAGTGGGTTGAATTTTACTTACTCCTATTTGATATACTAGCGTGAATATTTATAACATAAGGGCAGGTATTTGCAGCTGGGGTGAATAGAGGCCCATCGCAACCTGCAGACTACCTGTTTTTAACAACAGGTATAAAGATACGGGGTTTCTCATTTATTATACGACGTATTGACGGAAACATGCCTCGGGACGTGCTTTTTGAATGTAAGGTTCCGTGTTTGAATCCCAATTGTGAAGCATATAATATAATAAGTAATTCCAATTAATGTAAATCTTAAGCAGCTGAATTTTTAAATCCAACGGTCGATCGATACGAAAGAAAAAATCCAGGCTGAATCAAGTAACTAACTAGCTACTAAGCACGTATTTAAATATAAGGTATTACAGTGGCTGTCTCCTCTACGGTTAGCATTTTTTTGAAAAAGTTTTTTAAGACAATAAAAACAATTAGGTGATACTTTGCGAAATCCAATATTAAAGACTAGAGACCCACCCCGTATTCACCTGGGTCTGGTCTTTTATGTCTTTTTCAATTTAAGGTAATCAAGGATCAATTCTGGCATCGTTCTCCACCCGGCCAGTGAAGTGTCATCACCATTCAGCCATGCAGAAGATGATCCCGGTCAGACAGACTGACATATAAACATTAAATTTATGCCAAATATACGAGTATAAATCGCTCATCGCGACAAAATTCGCGATACCATCAGTACCATCTGAGTGACTGGTGGTCCACCACTGTGCGATTTAAAAGAAGTTTTCTTCCTCGCACAACTTCCTTGAGGAATCGACTACCACCAGAGATTTTGCCGGACCGATACAACTTAGGGACCTTCAAGAAAAGACCCTACTCCTTTTTAAAAGGCCGGCAACACATCTGCAATTTCCCCGGTGTTGCATTTGTTCACGGGCTGCGGTAATCACTTACCATCAGGTGAACCGTATGCTCGTTTGCCACATCTCCTATAAAAAAAATACTAGCTTTATAGAAGCTAGTTATAATGATTTCTTATGTTTACGCGAACATTACGCATTTAAATCAAACGAAGTTTTTACGGATTTTATCACATAACTGATGTGAAGAATCGACGCTCCGGAAAGTCTGCATTCTGTGAACACGTACAGGATCACCCCCGTCACTATAATAGATTTGATAGACCACAAATCCTCGCTGAAGAACACCAATTGCTCCTAAGGATATTAAGCAAGGCTATCGAAATTTAAAAAAAAATACATCCTAATTTTAATAGAGAGTATAAATAATAAAATTACTTTCCAACCCAAGCATACAACTGCAAGACTTTGAGATACTATAAGTTCATACTGCGTAGATCTAACCAAAAATTAACAATTTTAATCTGGAGGTAGATAACTATGGTTAACTATGACATTGCATTGGGAAAACGAAAACCTCAGTCCCCCGTGACTATACTATACTATGGGTGCTGTAAAGTGTTCAAAACGTCGAGAATATTAAAAGTATAAAAAAATAAATAAAAATATACACGATGATATCACTAAAAGCTAATTTTATTTAGAAACTAGTTATCTGGGGGCACGGCAGTGCCCCCGTCAAGTAGAGCAAAAAAATCGGCACGACCATACCATACTTTTCTCAAAGCAATTCAGGCCATTTTCGAACCTTCTTTGTAGATAAAGCTAGAAACCTGAATTTTCAGTAACCTAGCAGACATTGTGTAAACATAGTATTTTTTAAATTTCATTCAATTTGAACTAGTAGTTTAAGGGGAAATATAACCTCAAATGGTTTAGCAAGATCCTCCGTTATGCCGAAAGTATTGCAGCATTAATTTTGAAATAAATATATGGTAAAGTTGAGGATTAATGTTAAGGAGTATGTTAGACTAAAACACGATTCCGTAAAATTTTCTTGATAGAAAAAAATCCAAAATTACCTCCAAACTGAAAAATAAACCGCTGTTGTTCATAAAATACTTTAAATAAGATCATCAAACATTGCATACTCACTGTACTAACTATAAAGCAGTGCTTATCTTATTTACTTTTTTTAAAATACCATTATTTTCAGTATAAAAAGAAATTACCTAAATCTTCCTATCGGCGTCTTGAAGCTTGATTCCTGTCGCTGTCGCTGTCGGCCGTTAGTCCGTTAGTATCTTATAGCTTAGCTTAGGCTTTTGAAGGGAGAAGTTGTGTCGCTTACGATCAGAATACACATTACGCAACAGGACAACGTAAAATAAAATGGGAAATAACCGTGATAAAAATAAGAAGCGACTGGGTTGGCGTTAAGAAACAGGCATAAATATGATAAACCTAATGAAATAAGTATCTAACGACCTATCTACTTACAGTATTAGTGATTACAAACATGTCGGTACATAGCATACGACGCGTGGGGAAGTGGGGG
The DNA here is from genome assembly GCA_907164705.1 of Parnassius apollo. Classification (NCBI taxonomy): domain Eukaryota; kingdom Metazoa; phylum Arthropoda; class Insecta; order Lepidoptera; family Papilionidae; genus Parnassius; species Parnassius apollo. The sequence continues at coordinate 3,299,263 of CAJQZP010000191.1, forward strand.
CGAAATTAGAATTTGAGCTGACTTACTATATCCCCTTAAAAATTATAACTAGTCAAAATTTCTCAATTTTGTCACTCACTGATTGACCGATCATCAAAACTCTAAGGCACTTCTATATATACATAGGAGTTTCAAATTTAGAATACAATTAGTGTTTAGTGCATAAATCAAGGAAAAACTAAAATATTTTTCAATTTCGGTCCAGTCTCCTAGATACACCAACTGCATAAATAACTTTGTAATTTGAATTTTAATTTGAAGAAGTTAAGACTATCTAGAAAAAGAAATGAGATGCCATCAAAAACATAACATGTAAAAAAACCCAAGTCTCGCAACTCATTTCTTCTACCGTAAGAATTTGTAAGATCCATGTAATAGGTACCAAGTCCGTTAATTTATTCAGTCCCTATTTATGGGTCCTACTGTTTTATATTATTACGTAATTAGCTAACCTAACAACACCTTATAGTGACCAATCAATGTAAAAAAAATTATGTTTTAAATAAATAGATTGACTTGGCAATCGCACGAAACAATCTAATTTAATATAATATGTATTACTTGGAGATACATTGTGTTTTCATGCGTTCAAGTATTTTTACACTGATATGGTATAACGTGAAAATATTATATAACGTGAAAGTAATGAAATAGAAGCAAAGGATACTTGCTATATAATGTATCGTATCGCAAAAGCGGTATCGCAAGCTCGTTTCCGTGGCTCGGCCACATCCTGGCTCACCTTCCCGTCGCAACCACTTTAGCTCTTGACAATCGCCTTATACAGTTTGCTCGGGACAAACTTACGCTATGTAAGGTATATCGCGTGAAAATCAACACTGGCGCGGCGGCCAGAGCGGTCTATCTGCTAAATTTGTCTCAAACATGTATTTCTTGGAAGTGAACGAAAGGAAAAATTAATAACATTAATTTAAATCAAAATGATGATATTTTTTAAATCTAGACAGATACTGAACAAACATGGAAACTAGTTGGGTTTCCACTAACATATCATACAAAACGGAAAGCATATTTTTGTATGGTGAGTGTAGAGAACCGGAGACCCCTTTTTACTCGAAACGAGGCATTCAATTTTAGGATAAATGTAGTGTCTATGAACCTCAGCATTCACTTACCGACATCAGGAGGACTGTGTGCTCGTTTATCACCCTTATTCTATAAAAAAGCATATAAGTACAGAAGATCACCAGTACACAGATTCCATTCATCCATTTCAGGTGACCAACGGCGATACGACCCATTTGTGCTGCAACTATACTATACAGCTGCAGAATGGCTCTAGCACGTATAGAGATGTAACGAGACCTTCCACACACTGTGTCTGTGAATGCCTGTGTCTGTGGCCCCATAGTCACCATCTATGTATAATAAAAAAACCTTTATTGTGTTTGTTGTGGCCATTTTCTTATTTAGTTGACAGATCAACAGTATTTTTGTAAATAATCCTATTACATCAAATTTACAGTCTTGGTGTACTTGTACAAACAATGTTTTAATATTTATCGTTTGTTTAGTATTCGAATCCGTGGCTATGGAAGGTAAAGGTAAAGAGGTCTATTTCTGTGTGTGAAAAAGTGTCCGTCGAGAAGCGTTCAAATAGGGTGGCACCTCGGTAGCAAGAGTTCAAATTTGGAAGATTGTCCCAAAGATCATTTATCAAGATAATTATAAAAGTGAATAATTGTTAATTGAATAAATAATAATTCATATAAATTTATTTTACATACTGTCGGTCTGAAAAAAGAAGGAGGCTGGGACTTTTTTTTAAATTTCGCCTACTTGGACAACTTTTCACTTTACAAACCTTTCACATTATTGTTCAAACGATTTTTTAAGCTTTACAACAGTAAAGACAATAAAATAAAAAATATTATCAAAAACTTACAAAAATGAAGTCACCCTTCCCGATATCTTAGCATTTTGATAATCTGTCATATATGTATACTAAATTACTTAGAACTACGTAAATAGTTGACGTTTTATAAACTGCAATATCCTCTAATACACTAGTCACAGAGATATTAAATTTCTAAACTTTGCACCCTTCATTCCATTTACAACTGCTAAATTTATATTATTTCCTCTTGTAGCCCTATTTTGGTTGGTTCTTGGACTTTAATTTGGCTTACAGCTGGACACTTTTTTGACTTGTTCCCCACAAATATGGTCCTTCTTACCTTTACCCTCCATGTCCGTGGCCCACCACACCTTAATGAAATTTTTCTAGTTCTTCTATAGTTCTTATTCTAGTTTTTCTATAAGCTATAACTATATTATTCAACATTAATTTGCCTAACCTACCATAAAAACGAATATAATTTCCCCAACGAAACTATTCCTTTCGTCATATTCGAACGGTCATTAGGTCTAGTATCTACAATCGAACATCAACCTTCTACTTAGGGAATAAGGTGTAAAAATATTTAAAGGTACGAACAAAGAACTACACTGACGGGGTGGGAGCCGTCAAGCAGAATTGTTGCCTAAAAATATAATTAATGGAATCGCGTACATACATTGAAGATAAAACTCAAATTAAATAGAAATTTATTGATTTATTGCTCAATTTTTTTTATAAATAGCATAATTTATATTCAACATCGATTATTATTTAATATCTACAATTCTACATTATAGTATTAATTGAAAATTATTTTTTGACAGATATTGCTCTACACCTCTACATATTGTTTTAATAAACACACAAAATTACAAATATACCTCATAAGGAACATCGCAGTAATCATCTCGTAGCTTGATCAGTGCCTTGCAACACATCTTTGGCAAGGAGATTCTTCACGTTTTTGAGACCGTATTTGTATAATAAATTACACCAAAAATAGTCTATTTATGAATTCAACAAATGGTTATGTAAAAATAAACTCGTGGTATACCTTCAGACAGACACTGAAGAATTATTTCAAATAATCTCATAAATACACGCAAACATGCACATGTTAACACACACACATGGTTTTAATTTTATTTATTTCTTTGTGTCCAAATTGTTAAACCGCTCTGTGTAACAGAATTTCTATGCATAATAAATGTGATCTCTGTGTATTATACTGAGCAAGGGAGCTGGTGACCTGTATATAATACGGTTCTTTGAACCTGAACGGGCACCAATCTCCTACGTATGAAATAATATTATTAAAATAGAGATATAACACTAAAATGTATCTCCCATGTCGCTTGAGGTATGGAATAAATAAATAATTATTATTATTATTACTGCGGTATTACACAGTTCTTTTACCTGTTTAGGATGTATAATTATATATTAAAACGATGAATATAAATAAATACATAACATCATTATTCACCATAGGTTCAGAAAAAACCTTTAGTCTTCAGAAGAACCAGTAAAAAGCATATATAACAATACAATAACTATGTACAACTTTTTATATGAATTAAAACAGAACCGACATGGTAGCAATCACGTTATTCCCCGCTGCTACAGTTAGGATGTTTGATCGATAGTTTAGTATATCCGTACCTTCATGTAGGCTATATTTACCAATTACATCCCACAAGGAGTACGTAATCTAACTTTCATTACTATTGTTACAATTACACCGCTTCACAAGTCTACTGCTGTACGCAGGCCTCCACCATGGAATGCCACAAAGCACGGTCCCCTCCTGCATCTATCGACTGTCGGTTTTCTGCCTCTTTTATAAAGAATAAGAGTAAGAGTAACAAACGAGCACACAGTCCATTTGATGGTAAGTGGATACTGTGGCCCATAGTCATCTACTTCAACCTTGATAGAGAATTATTATGCAGATGCGTTGTGCTATTTTACGCTGATATTCTTTGAGAGCGTGGTCCTGCCCGGGCGAGGCGACCTATTCCTGCTACAACTAGAATATTGCTGCAGCGTAGCTCTACCACGTATAACCTTACTAAATCTTACCACTATCTCTTACATCTTTAAACAATAAAAAGTTAATCAAACTGATCCATTAGGCTCTGTGATTACTTCAAATAAAAAAAAAACTATTCCTTAGTTCATTCAAGAAAGCCTACCAAAAGTCCACCGCTGGCTATACATTTTCTCTTCAATCTCTAGGCCTCCCCTATACATTTTCTCATGGAGGGGGGGAGGATATGCCATAGTTGCAATATCCGGGGGGTGGGTTGGCAACATACACACATAAATTATATAGACTTGCACTTGAGCTTTGATTATATAAACAGGTATATAATCAAAGATAAATACCTATTTTTAATTGTGTGCGTATGTAAGCAATTGAATACATTATGTACGTATGTTAACAATGAATTAAATCCGTTGTGAAGCGTAAATGCATTTCCACATATAACTATGCTATCAAATACTAGATTTAGGATGCAACGTTAACACTAAGGTAGGACCTAGTAGAGCCAGTACCAGTATAGGCTGTAGGGCACTCCGGCTTGGTTCTCGGAGGTCGGAGTTGATTGAAGACTTCACTGGCTTCATTGTTTGTTTGCAGGTGTCCATTTGCCATTGAAGTCACGTACTGTGTACTTTAGTTATTTCTGTTTTATAAAAAATACATCTCAAATTAGATTTAGCCCGGGAGACCCGGGACTCAGGCCCGGGACTCAGTCCTCCTTATGTAGGATATTAACGTGATTTTAAATTTCTCGATGGTTCTACGCTGCGCTCGTACTACATAGTAGTAGTACACAAAGGCAACTTTCGCAGGGTATCGGAACCAATCGTGCGTTTTCGGGACTCTCCGTCAGAGCTCGGCCCTACTCTGCCACAGCTGACGCGATCTGTTGCTATGTGCACTCACAGTCGAGTGCAAGGGACATTTCGTGTAAATGCTACATAGTAAATACATGTAAAGTTTCTTACAAAAAATTATACCGTATGCTATGTTATCCTTTGCAGTATTTTATGTGGCTTGAGAATAGTTTTAAAACAAATCTATAACCAAGGCATCATTTTTTAAATTAAGTTAGTACTTATTGGAGTAATATGAAATTAAAATATTTGATTATAAAGATAGTTAATACTGCTAAAAGTTATGTCATACGGTGTGAGTAATATAATGACGTTTGTAAATCTTTGAGAACAAAGGAAGATCGCGAAACGATTGTTTTGTCCTTAAAACTCGATAGTCAATGCAAGTTAACCGAGCCTACGTGACTGAACCGATGTACAAACTCACACAGAAATGAAGCACCTTCACTGACACACGCACACTCGCGCAAGCGCGGTTAAGACTCGCCTCGGAAACAAAATGATATAACAGACGTCGACCTTCACAAAGAGAATCGAGCATCCATGGCCTCTAATACCTACAAAATAAAAACTGGTTTATCAAATTGGTGCTGAAGGCGTTTAAATCGATTCACTTCGGAGAGCTGTAATAGCCCCGTTGCGCTAGAGAGTGCATTTATGGCGGCGGTCTCGCATTGCCAACCTTTTTGCGTTAGTTTTTTTAATGTGTAGTAACTGTTATGTTGTATTTAGCTTTTCGTTAGCGTTACTAGTTGCCACGCCCTTGCGATATGCAACAGTAATTATTCTGCATTAAACGTTTCATACACATAGTAAAAACCTAATATGGTTTTTTAATGATTTGGCAACGGTAGAAGACGAGTTTTTTTTTCACTTTCTAATAAAATATTACGTTAGGCATAATTTTTAAGGAATACATTATGAAGAATCTCTTTAATTTCATCGTTTGAATAATCACTTTCGACATCTACATTTAGTATAATAAATAATTTTGCATATAAACAAATCTCTCGATTTGTAATTTTGACAACCTAGAATCTTTAAAGCGTAAAATTTCGCCTAGAAACAGTAGCTCGAGAATAAAGGTGAAAGTACTAACAGGGCCGCCCCAGAAAAAGGTTGCTGATCCCTCCCTCATCCGCGAACTCGCTAGGTAACAAGCAAATGAAAGCATTCGAAGCGGCACGCGTAAATTTCTACCCTGTCGGAGTGGTTTAAGGTTGATTTTAGAATGTGTGGATGTTTGTTATTGATCCAAGCTCAAGCGAAAAAGTTTTGTACTTATCGCCTACAAACGATACATGTACTATTTTATTAATTGGCTTATATGACAGCATACATTTAATATAGTATTCTATTGCGATCGTGTTAAAGTTTAGTTCAGGACGAATGCCGCAAAACTTTTTTCAGTTTTTTCTGTTTTCAATTTTTGATAATGCAATAAGTTGCTTTGACGAGAACAAAGGAGAATAGAGAAGCGTTATAAGAAAATTAATTTTGTTTCGACACTGCTCGGATTAGTGTTTTGTGTAAGAGTTTTTGTTGGAGGTTTGTTGTGAAAAGTTATATACAAATTTATTCAAGGAACAGCTGTGGAGGGCTGTGAATAATTATCGGTGGTTGTAAACTCTTTGTCAAGGCGGCTCCCAGTAGATAAAGTGAGGACCTTGTAAGACATATATGAAGAGTCGAATGCTGAAGAAGAATCGATGGATGCAGGTGGCTCAGGGCCGTGCTTGTTAAGAGCTAGTAATAATGATAATAATGCTGATGTACTCTTTTTTATACTCTTTTACGTGGTAGAGACTGAATGGGTTGGCTCGACCGGGGCAGGACCACGCTCTCACGGAATACCAGCGTAAAATAGCAGCTTAACGCTGCTGTGTTTCGAATGGTGAATGTGGAAAACCATAGACTCTTTTTACTGGAATCGAGGTATTCCATCTTAGTCTTCAGGGGTGACAACGCATTTGCATTTTGATTTTAACTGAGGGTAAATGTGGATGTATATGGGCCACAGCATCTACTAACCATTACGTGGACTGTTCGCTCGTTTGTCACCCAATGCTGTAAAAATACTCTTAGTTAGTCTTATTTTTCTGCAGAGAATCTCCGCGCATAGCTCACTCCATCGCTGCGTACGGCCAGCAGTGGCGGAGTAGAAAGAGTATTTTGCGTGGTAGAACCACACTGGTGCTTTGTTACGGTTTTGGCACGAATAGACGGGCTCTATCCGCGAAGGACCACGCTCTCACAAAATACCAGCGTGAAATAGCATCTTAGTGCTGCTGTGTCGCATGGTGAGCGTAAAGAAACGGAGACTCTTTTTACTGAAAACGAGCCATTCGATCTTAGTCATCCGGAGTGACAACTTTAATTCTTAATCGAGGGTAGATGGTAGATGTTTATGGCCCACAGTATCCATATACCATAAGGTGGACTGTATGCTCGTTTGTCACTATTATTCTATAAGAAAATATTTCTTTTTCATAATTTGAAATCTTTACCCTCGGTAGGATTTTAACCTGTATCACAGAATAAGTACATAACTACTGCTGTGTTGTAGCGTGGATAGAACTGTGGCCGTGGAAGGAAAAGGGGAGATCTCCCGCCGGGCAAGGTGTTCTGCCCGGGGAGCGGCCGACACTCCGAGTGATAGTTCGGAGAAGTTCTATATATACTGTCTATGATTCGGAATGTTGATAGACGACAGCGCCGCTACATCACCCCCCTGCTCAGACCGGAGGTCGATAGTGCAGCCTCGTTGCCGACGAATGTGCAAGTGCCAGGAGATTGCCTTGTAGTCTGCGGTGAGTCCAGAAGAAGGCAAGTAATCTGCGAGAGTGCCGTGAAGCAGAGGCGAGCAGTAAGGCTCAGAGCCGTGCCGAACACTGTATAGCGCAGAGAGTAGCTTGAAGGAACAGGAAGCATTATTATTCCAGTGCTGCGATGAACCTTGTAAAGCTAGATGGCTTGCAGGATATGAAGACTGCAGACGATATCTGCTCGGGAGCGAATGGGTGGGGTATTCTATGACGATGATGAAGCTTGAGTTTCCAAAGGTTGTTTGGTTGCGTGTTCAGATCACGTCGGATGGTCACCACTGTGGCCGAAGTAGGAAAAGGGGAGATCTCCCGCCGGGCAAGGTGTTCTGCCCGGGGAGCGGCCGACACTCCGAGTGATAGTTCGGAGAAGTTCTATATATACTGTCTATGATTCGGAATGTTGATAGACGACAGCGCCGCTACAGAACTATTAAAACTCCAAGTTCTGTAGCTTTTGTAAGGAATCATTCTTTTTAGTTTTTTACGGTCAGCTTTTACATTTTATTATAAATACTAATTTTTTACCCTTTCAGGGAACAAATATAAAAATCTCGAATATTGTTTAAATGGTTAGATAAAAAACTTCATAGGTACTCTATTTTTCCATCCTCAAAAATCAAATTCATCAAAATCGGTCCACAAATGACAAAGATATCGTACATAAAAAACAAGAACATACACTCTTATTGAAGCGAAGTCTTAAATGGCACTCCGAAGTTACAAAAATTATCATGTGAATTAGCATTAATTAGTCAGCTTCAATCAGTGGTGTTTATTTGTCGTAAACTGACCCACTTATACATCAGGTCGACTTTGAAACTTCAAAGTGGATAAATAAATCTGCAAAAATACTGTGGTGAGGTATTATTTTGTTAAACACACATTTCCTTGACTTTATGCTTTATGTGTATAGAATGGGCAGAATTATTTTGTAGCCAAAGTATGAGTTCAATTTCAAAGTATTTTTTCATCGATGTATACATAATCAATTAATTATACTGCGGTATGTTTTTTATGTTTTTTTTTTTTGTAGAATAAGGGTGATAAACGAGTACACAAGCAAACTGATGGTAAGTGGATACTGTGGCCCATAGACGTCTATATGTATAAAAGCATCTTCTTTTATACATATAGACGTCGTCACTCTTGAGGAATAAAATAGTATGCTTCGTTTCCAGGAAAAAAGGATCTCCGGATCTCTACACTCACCATACGAAATACAGCAGTATTACGATGCTATTCTCCGCTGATATTCTGTGAGAGCGTGATCCTTCCGCGGTCGAGCCGACCCATTCGTGCTACAACCGTAAAATAGCTTCAGAGCATTGAGGTATTACTACTACGTACGTTAGTAATACAGTTCGATGCTGCAGCGTGGCTCTACCAAGTATACCTACCATAATATAGCTGCAGTATTGAATAGTAGTGGTAATAAAAGTGGGTTTTTGATACGATTCCCCTCATAAATGTACCATAGGCTTTTAGCCGATGGAAGCACCTTTTGGTTGCCCACGCAGCGGATGATATCCGTGAGGTTTTCCGAATGTTAGAAAAGCTGTCGAAAGCTCGAAAGCTAATCGTGAAGTTCTAAATTCAGGTCGGGCCATAATCAGATACTGAGTTTATCTATCAAGAAATTCTCAGTGCCCCGGAAAGCACGTAAAGTTATTGAACGTGCACATGATCTATCTCCGGCCTGTCGGATTGCCGTTCGGTCCACAGGACTGTGATGATTAGAGAATGGAGAGTGCGGCTGTGCTTGGACAAGCTCGTGTACTGTAGTCCTGCCGCAGAGAGGTCCCATCGAGACTGGCCGCCGTGTACTAAATTCGGATAGGAGAATTTTCCAAAAACGTAAATTTATAATAGAAGTGAGTGTCCTGTTATGTTTACCCGTTGTTTCATTTATTTAAAATAATTACAAAATGCAAAAGTAAAATATATAATCAGAATTCAGGCTTAGAAACAGACATTATTCAAGTCTAATACTAGGTACTAAACGCTATATAATAACTAAAACTGCCACTGTATCCAGAATTATCTGGCAAGATCTCGCACTATTACCCATAAGCATTGTTAAATATAGGTACAAAAAGTAGTTAACAATAACGTGTGACGAGATGTCCCCCAACGATAACGCATCAAAGTTAAATGACAATAAAGCGATCTGCGCTCCGGGGGCGACAGGTTCCAATCCGGGTTAAATTGTATTTTAACGGGAGTGGGGTTCTGTATACAACAGGGTACAAAAACATTAAAACATAATTTGATTATTTCGATAATTTCAGCGCATAAACATGATCTGTAGAACTTGAACGCTGACGGCTCCGTAGCGAAGTGGCTTGGCAATGAGTATCGGCGCTTTGAGTTATGGATTCGAATCCCGCACAGAACAAGTATTTGCATGGCTTACAAATAACTGTTCTGAGTCTAGATGTTTGTCATTATGAAATTTATGTTTGTAAGCTGCCTCCACCATACAGGGGAAAATCCTAGTATGGGACTAACGTTTAAATAACCCCCCCCCCTCTGAATATGGTAGTGAAATGAAGTGAATAACTACCCCAGGATGGTGCCAGCACCCCTGGTGACGAAGAATCCCGCGTTGAGCATCCACGATCAAGTTATCCTACTCTTCCTGAGCATAGGTGCTGAGGCTGCCCCGCGTATTCTGGGGAGGCCAAGGCGACCCCTGCCACGATATTCGTGAGTTTTTGCAACATCAGAGGACTTCATTCCAACCTTAACGCTGTCCACCACTACGGTCGCTGATGTGGTACTTCAGGGTATGGAACTTTTTATTCCATCCTCTGTTATTACCCATCGGAGGCAGATCCCAGCCTTGTTTTAGTCGCTCCTGTAAAATAGCATCACGCTATAAACAGGAGTGCTACAGGCCCTAGGCTGACGCTACATTGTCTCGGGATGTAAACACCAGCGCTCTTATAAATAAGTGTAATTCCACCTCCAGGTTCTTCAAAAGAGTCATTGCCAAGGCAAGGTCTGAGCACATCGCAGAATTGGCGAGAAGCTAGTTCACCTTCCTTCGGGAACTCGTGCATTCTGGTCTCTCGCCAAGGCTGTCCAAGAGAACTTCTGTCAGTCATCTCTTCCATCTGCCACTGCCAATACGGTTTCTGTCGTGGTCGATCAGCTGGTGATCTTCTGGTCTAACTTACTCATAGATAGGCGGAGGCATTAGAGTCCAACGGGGAGGCATTGGCCGTTGGTTTTGACATAGCGAAGGCCTTCGATTGAGTCTGGTACAAAACGCTTCTTTCGAAGCTCCTTTCCTACGGGCTTCCCGATAAATGCGATTGGATCACTAGTTTTCTTGCTAATAAAGCATCAAGGTCGTAGTAGACGGTGCATGCTTTGATTACAAGCGTATTAACGCTGGTGTTTCACAAGGCTGCATGCTATCACCAACGCTGTTTCTTCTGCATATCAATGATATGTTACAAACTGATAACATTCATTGCTCAGCAAACGACAGCACTCGTAATGCGACCCGACACCGACCGTGCAAATATTTCTCAGGAAAACTTGGGGACAAACTTGTGTCTGAAGTCGAGTCTTCGCTTAACAAAGTCTCGGATTGGGGGCGACTAAATCTAGTTCAATTCATTCCCCAGAAGACACAAGTTTGCGCGTTAACCGCTAAAAATAACCCCTTTGTCATATCTCGTCAGTATAAAGGCACCCTTGCTGCCTTAGCTAGCATCGGAATCCTCGGCGTCGATATATCGAATAGTGTGCAGATTCGTGGTCACTTGGAGGGCAAGGCCAAATTGACTTCTAAAAAGCTTGGCGTGCTCAGCCGAGCGAGACAGTATTTCATGCCAGCACATCGCTTGCAACTTTACAATGCGCAAGTTTGGCCTCACATGAAATACTGTTATCATATCTGGCTCGGGGCACTTCATTGCCAGCTCCTTCCCGTTGACCGCATCCAGTGCAGAGCGATTTGAATCGTCAACGACCGAGTTCTTTCTGATCGGCTCGATTCACTGGTGCTGCGTAAGGATGCTATATCCTTTTGCGTTTTCTATCGTATCTATCATGGGAGTGTTCCAAGGAATTGTTCGGATTAGTTCCAGACGCCAAATTTCACGAACGCACATCGCGTCATAACTCCCGATACCATCCTTACCAGATGGTAAGGATGGTATAAGCATCCAGATGGATGCTTGGCGGTCCACTACTGTACGTTTTACTAGGAGTTTTCGTCCTCGTATAACTTCTCTGTGGAATTGCTTACCACTGGCGACTTTTCCAGACCGATACGACTTAGGGACCTTTAAAAAAAGAGCCTACGTCTTTCTAAAGGGCAAGCAATGCATCTGCTATTCCCCTGGTGTTGCGGTTGTTCATAGGTGGCAGTAGTCACTTACCATTCGATCAGCCGCATGATCGTTTGCCCCCTCTTCTATGAAAAAAAGATTAACCGATACAGCCCAACTGATCGGTATGCTGAATTAGCAATAAGCTAGCCCGAAGCTGTAGCTCGAAAAACCGACAACCGCATGAGTGAGAAATGATTTTGAGTGGAAGCCTCGTAACAGCAAGCGCAGTTAAGGGTGACATCCCACTAGATAAAGCGACGATAAGACATGCAGAAAGTCCATGGGTAGGTAGGTCTTCTCTGGGTGTTATTATTCCTTTCTGCCTAGGGGTACTATGGAAGAGTTTGTCCACTACTGTGTTCTAGTCTGTTGTTCTGTGTATCAAGTGGGTTGCAGGTGTGCAATGTTGCATTGAGACAAGGAAGTGTCTTTGGAATTGTAGTTTGTTTGAACATTCCTAGTACTACCATATCTCCTGCTACTTTTAATATTCGAAAATCAGACGCTCCGCGGGACAATACCTCAGTGATATCGAGCATGCAGCTCTACTAAGGTAATAGCAGGAATTGGTCGGCTCAACTAGGGAAAGATCACGTTTACAGAATACCGATATTTCGTATGTCGAGTTTAGAGAACTAAAAATCTTTTTCACTGATACCGAGGCATTATATCTTAGTCCTCATGAATATGGACGCGTCTTCATTTATACTCTTAATCGTAGATAAATGTAGAGACACAAACACAGAGTCTTCTTATCATCAGGTTTATGGTGTGCTTGTTCGTCAACCTTATTCTTTAAAAAAAACCCCGTGGTGCATCCGAGATTACCGGATTACTTTGTAGAATAACTTGCCTGCGTCGGTCTTCCCGTCCGGATACAATGTGGGTGTCTTCAAGGCAAGAGTTAATAGGCTTTGGCTCCACTAAGATAAGATTTAACATCTAGGGCTTCGTCAACATTTACCACTTGAATTTTTTACTAAAATAAGAGCGACAAACGAACGCAAAGGCCACCTAATGGTAAGTGGATGATGTGGCCTGTAAACGTCGACCTCTATCCTGGATTAAGAATTAAAATGTATAAAAAGTGTCTCCGATTCTCTACACCCACTGTACGAAAAACAGCAGTATTAAGCTGCTATTTTACGTTGGTATTCTGTGAGAGCGTAGTCCTTCCCGGGTCGAGCCGACCTATTCGTACTGTAATCGTAATATGGCTGCATCGTGGCTCTACTACGTATAGATTAGATTTTAGCCAAGCATTGGATTATAACGAGGATAAAAAGAAAATTGTCACCGCGCCGAGCTTATGTTTGATTACTGTTAACCTTCGAATCAAAAAATAGACTTACTTAAAAATAAACTCACGCCAGTATAAAGTAATTTACTTACCTAAATCAGTTTATTTAATAAAAACGCAGTAACTTACTAAGGGGAAATTCAACGGTTTAGTAAGAAATAAAATAGGTAAAAAACGGTTCGGTTTTACGACGGGATCCCTAAATCAATTGAATAGGCATTCAACTCGTCAGAGCAGTCACGCGAGTGGGTTTTTTCCCTCGTTGTGGTGCGTGGGGTGTGCGGTTCGAATCCACATGACCGCCTGCGGATTACGCAGACTATCCGTTGGTTTTTTGTACGATATTATAATCGAGTATAGTGTTGGCTTTTTTCACGGTCCTCCGTATTTGTATTTAATGAGCGAAGTTTATGAATTGTTTTGAGTAGTACGCGTAAGAGATTCTATCAGCCCATTTCATCCTGCGGGTGTCAAATCCATCAAGTGAACCCCTTTCCCCTCCCCCATCGCCCTAAACACGCAGTTGCAGGTGGACAAACTTTCAGATCAGGAAAATTAATGTTTAACAATAAATTCTTTCCTACGGATCAGTGTTTAGAAATAGGTACTATTTACTACAAATATATAGCTCAACGAACGGAGAATCGGTGACGAAGATTTTGGTGTGGCAGCCTCGTACCGGTAGACGAAGTGTTCGGCGGCCCCAATAAAATAGAGACCGATGAGATATAAGAAAATGATTTGTAATTTATACATATGTAACATTAATATATATATATATATATATATATATATATATATATATATATATATATATATATATAAAATAAAAAATAAAAAATAAAAAATATAAAAAAGTCCTATTTTTTCAAATCTGTAGTAAAATTAAAAAATTACTTTTAATAAGAATTACTATTATTTATAATAGGACTTTTTTCAAAGTAAAGTTATATCAAAAAAACATAGGTGGTACAAACTATTTTCAAAATTTGTTTAAGAAACTGTTTGTAACTATCTAATTCTAAGGAATTATTATCAACCATGTATTAATTTAAAGTATGTAACTTTAATGTGTTGTTCAATTACATGTGTATGTATTGTTCACTTAAATGTGTAATTCATTTATTTTTTTCTGGCGCGTTGTAGCCGTAGAAGATATACTGGAATGAAAGAAAAGATGATTGAATGAAAGAAGAAATGTAGAAATATTGTTTTCAATTTGAAAAAGTTATATTGTTTAATTAGGAATGATAATATATTCATTGAAGTTGAATAATATATAACTTTCAAATAAATTTGTCGGTACAACACACGCGCCACCTACTGTCAGTTAGTTGTACTATGCCTGTATAACCTTCGCGCAAGTGCAAGCAATAAGTTGACAAAATTTTACCGCAATTTGATAAACTTTATCGCAGCACATAAAAGCCGACAAACAAACATTAATTTTTATATTTTAGATTATAAACTATTTTTACACAGTTGTCGTTTTTTTAAACAAACGCTATATAAAAATTCGGTTTCAAATCTATGGTTGACTCCGCCAAAGCCCGCACAGAATACCAACGTAAAAGAACAGCTATATCTATGTTATGTACGGTCAATGACGGAACCGGGGAACCATTAAACTAGTAACGAGGCCTTTACTTTAACCCTAAGAATAAAGACATAGGCATTAATAGACCACATCTCCAATGAAGGCTAATAATCTTAAGCACGCTAGATGTCGCTAGTTGGTACTTACTTGTTACGCAGGTGGGCACGCGGTGTCATCATTGAAGAGTTTCCATTTCATTATAAGCTATTTGGTTTTTAATATAATTATATACAAGGCAATGCCTCGGTGCCTCATTAACTTTTACACATTTTTAACTTTTTATTTATAGGACAGGGTGACAAACGAGCATACAGTCCACCTGATGGTAAGTGTATGCTGCGGCCCATAGACATCTACCTCGATCTAAAATAGAGATGCGTTATCACCCGTCAGGACTAAGATGGACTGATTCGTTTACAGTGAAAGGGTATCCGGTTCTCTACACTCACCATACGAAACACAGCAGCATTAAGCTGCTATTTTACGCTGGTATTCTATGTGAGTGTGGTCCTTCCCCGGTCGAGCCGACCCATTCGTGCAGCAACTATACTGCTAATATAGTTGCAGCATGACTTTACCACGTTGACTTTTTTTAACTTTTTAAATTCTACTAATTTTAGAAATGTCCATAGTTTGGTTAATCCATAGTTTGGTTATCAATAAAACGTGATATTACAGAAAAATACATTAGTATCCACACTTTCATCAGAAATTAACTTCCCCGTTATGAAATCTGTCTAATATTTCATTCATCCAAAGTTGCATCGCCATGATGGCAAAAGTGGTGGATGTCCTCACCAGCATCAATCATTCCGTCTAGTCAGTTGTTTTATTTTCTAATTGTTGTCAGAATGACGCCGTAGCTCATCTCCTGTTTCCCTTTCCCTTTATCGATGCTCACGGGACTGTAGGGGGTAATGGATATTACATGGATAATACATCTTTCTTTCTTTCTTTCTACTTAACTCATTGCTAAGCCTCTGTGCCACGACGCTGTCTCAGTCGCATTAGGTCAGAACTTAATAAGTAATTAAGTAAAGGCTAAACTACATCCTGAACACACCTATAAGTTTAGCTCTATTGATTGCATTAGGTTATCTCGCCTCAGTAACCGCGACTTTAATAAAAAGGATGGTAAGTTGGAACCCCGACCCTTGGATCCGGCTGCCTCATGAAATATTGATGCGGTCCCTCGCATAAACATACAGCTTTCAGATATAACTTATCAGAAAAGTAAAAATACATTAACCATGTCATAATTAACAGGCAACATCGTCATTATACGTCAGCTTTTCTGGGACCACTGCTAGGCGTTAGGAGAAAAAGTTAGAAAATTTTAAACAAAAGTGGGCGTGTTTCTTATAAACCTATAACAGATAAATTCTAAGCTATATAGATAATTCATTCATTCATAATGGTCTGTCACCAGTCCAAAATAAACCTCTCCTATAGGGAGAATGGCTTGGCAGGACTTTGGCAACCGCACATTTTTTATAATTTTTATAATTTTCCCATTTTCATGTGATAATAAATGCCTCGCAGTGGCAGCGTAAGCGAATTCAATATCCCATATTGATGATGCTCTTCTCGTCTTTCCAAAAAAAAAAACGACTCGCGCAATCACAGCACATACAGCAATCTAAACCAAAATGTCAAAATTCCAAATATAAAATTCACATATTTTTTTAAAATAGAATATGTTTGACAAACGAGCACACAGTCCACCTGATGGTAAGTGGATGTGGCCCATAGACATCTACTTCTATTCCCGATTCTTGTTCTACCTAGCGTTTATCGCGGTTGCTCATTCCACCCAACGCGGGAGAACCCAGGGTCCGCTTTCCTACACTTCCTCCTCCACTTTGCCCGGTCTTCGGCGTCCCTCGCAACTAGTCCATTGGTGCGCATGTCATCCTGCACGCAAAGCATTCTAAAAAATTTTCAAAGAGTTGCAGAGTTCTAGAATAGAGCCTGTGCCCAGCAGGACGTATATAGGCTGTATATATATATATACATCACATCAAGCCAGCGATTCTTGGGCCGTCCTCTACTCCTGGTACCAGGTAGGGTCGTGTCCAGGCATTTGTTTCCCACGTAGCTTTCCGGTCGTCGTAAGACGTAGCCGTACCAGCGGATGTGACTTTCCTGCAGCTTGTCAGCAATGTCACAGACATGGAGGCTGCCGCGGATGTATGTATTCCGTACACATGGTCTTTCCGCGTGACGCTACACATCCACCGCAGCATGTTCATCTCCGTGACATGGAACAACTGCCGGTGTCGCTCCAGCACCGGCCACGCCTCACTGCCGTACGTAAGGACAGGCCTTATGATGGTCTTAAAGACCTGTCCCTTCAGCTTGATTGGCATGTTGGGGTCACAAATGACACCCGTCATCTTCCGCCATTTCGCCTAGGCCACTGATATACGGGCCTTGATGTCGCGATCGATGTCCTCGGACGCATCAAGCACAGATCCGAGGTACCTGAAGTTGTCCGTGCGCTCGACGGTGTCGTCGCCTATACGGAGAGACGTCAGATCTGTGCTGTTGCAGGCCATATACTCCGTCTTCGCCACGTTTAGCTTCAGCCCGCCGTTCTCAAGCGCTTCCCTCCACGCCAGCCGTCCAGCCGTCCTTTGTCCCCATCTATCAGTGCGATATCATCAGCGTAGTTAAGCAGCCAAGGCTGCGGTAGTTTCTGTACGCTGGCTGACAGTTCGTCTAATAACACACTGAAGAGATAGGGGCTTAAGACGGAGCCCTCATGCACGCCTACGGCTATTGGGAAGGGGGTGGTATCACCAACAGCGGTCCTGACTATTGAATTGGAGTTGCGGTACATGTCACGTACGATTTCCACGTAGGTCTCTGGTACCAATTTCGACCGCAACGCCCACCAGATCATCTCCCTGGGAACACAGTCAAAGGCCTTCTGCAGGTCTAGGAATAAAAAATGCAGAGGCATATTCTTTTCCCTGTGCTTCTCCAAGAGGATCCTTAGGGCGAATATAGGGTCCATGGTACCGCGTCCCGGTTGGAAGCCGTACTGGGAGTCCGATATTGTACACTCCTGTCGGATCCTGGTATCAAAAATGCGCTCGAAGAGCTTCATGGTGTGTGACGTCACCTTTATACCGCGGTAATTACCGCAATCCTGAACGGACCCTTTACCCTTGTGGACCGGCGTTATTATACTAAGCCACTGATCGGGCATTATTCGGTCGCTCAGGATTCTATTACAAAGGTTAGTAAGAATGCACACACTACGAGCCCCCGCGCTTTCCACGCTTCAATTGGCACCTCGTCCCGTCCGACAGCTTTCCGATTCTCCATGTGACGAAGAGATGCGACGACCTCGTCAGGCGTAATCGGAGGCACGAGTCCATGGTTCGGGAGTTGTTCGGGAGGGTGCACTTCCCGGTGCTGAGTATTCAGCAAATCGTGGAAATAAGAGCTCCATCTCTCCTTCACCGCACGATCATCGTACAGTAGCTCGCCATTAAGGCCGTTAACGCTGCAGCAGCGAGTGATATCTTGCGCTGCTTTGGCCCTAGAGCGCGCCAGTTTATATATGAGCTTGTGCCCCTCAGGAGTGTCCAACTTAGCATATAATGGTTGCAAGTGGTCACGCCTGGCTCTGGCTACAGCTTTCTTGGCAGCTCTTTTCGCTGTCTTGTAAGATGCGTGATCTTCAGGAGATTTGATCGCTTGCCACGTCTTGAAAAACGCTTTCTTCTCCCGTAATGAACCCTGGACTGTGGCGTCCCACCACCAGGTCTCCTTGTCACCAGGTCTCCTTGTCAATTTCGCGACCCCCTTTCGCCACGCCGAGAACTTGCTATGCCGTCTTTGTGATTGCTGTCTGAATGGTTTTCCAGCACTCTTGGACGGACTTGCCTGCTGTGTCGAGACTAATATCCCCAGCGGCAGAGTCAAACTCTGAGTATCTGGTTTGATCCAGTAGCCACCACTTGATTTGACGGCGGCAACGTTCGGCGTGTCTGCGACGAGGTTTTATGCAGAGGTCCATGACAAGAAGTCGGTGTTGGGCAGTGAGACACTCACCGGGTATGACCTTACAGTTGGCCACGCGACTGATATGACTTCTCCTGATCAGTAGATAGTCGATTTGAGTGGCGTTCCGACCGCTCCTGTAGGTAATCAGGTGCTCGGTTTTCTTTTTGAAGAACGTGTTCACCACGGCCAGGTCAATTGCAGTGAGTAGTGCAGTGCAGCTACTTCTATTCTCGATTAAGTATGAAAATACAAATACTTCAAAAAAAGAGTTTTCTGTTCTCCACATTCACAATACGAAACACAGCATAATTAAACAGCTATTTTACGCTGGTGTTCTGTGAGACTGTGGTCCTATTGGGTCCTATCCTATTCGAGCTGAACGTGCTGCAGCAATGTATAACTAGCATAGGTGAAGCGTAGCTAAACTTTACAATATTTATATAAGTAAAAATTTCATTGTTGAATGAATTGTCTGAGGTCTCTCTCGCTACGTAATGATACGGTGATGCTGCATGCACTAGTCAGTAATAGTTGCCCAGATAAATACGTGAAATAGACACAGAGAAGTAACTTTCATATCGCGAAGTTTAAACATGCTACGCGTAGTCTGACGTCATGTCAAAACTTTCAAATTGTTGCCGACCCCATATTCTATATTCCCCTGTACTTTATTCTCCAAAGCTTTAACATTACGCGACATTAAACAAGAAAATACAATTTTAACCGAACATTTATAAAACCCTCGGTTTTTATGATATTCGAGGCATTGGAGGGTGACGTTCGTAACAGAATTGACGACTCTTTGCGACGTGAGTTTTACATTTATTTTACTTTTTCATAGGATAATCATCACAAACGAGCACACAGTCAATGTGATAGTAAGTGATAGCTGTGGCCCACAGATATTCACATCTTTCCGAGGATTGATAGATTGTAGATATCGAGGTCTGATTCTTAAGCGGGTTAAGAACTAAAATCCAGATGAGTTTTCACTCCTGAGGACTAAGATGGAATGCCTCGTTGCCAGTGAAAAGTTTCTTTGGTTCTCTACACCTACCATACGATAAACAGCAGCATTAATTTGCTCTTTTACACTGATGTTATACGAGTGCGCGGTTCTTCCCCGGTGGAGCCAACCTATGAGAGTAGCTAGATCTCAGTGTGTGTGATCAGATGCGTAGGACAGACAACTTCGAAAAATGAAAGGTAAATAATGCCTATATTATCACATCTGAGAACTAACTCACAGCTTCATTGTGTTATCTACGCGGATTCCAGTAGCAAATCATGGATTATGAATATATGTTTTAATTTTTTTTTACTTATATTATGTCAGTGCTTGACAAAAATCTCAATTAGTGGTGAACTTCAAATGATTAAAGGGAAAAATACTTAAGTAAAGTTTAAGTAAATGCAACGCAGATATAGCGCTCTCGTCTGCGTAGCTATATAATGTAAAGCGTCTGTAAACTCAAGTCCAGCCATCCGTAAACACCAGCACAAAACATCATAACCCAAAATTACGAAGCCACGATGACATGTTATCTTAATCGTTCATATTAAACTAAGGCAACGCAGCTCCCCATCATGTTTCTCTTAAGTTATTCCACGAAATGATGCGACTTGATGCGCCGCCTGTCAACCCCCAAAGATACCAACCTACTCTCCACGGAAAACACTTTCTTGCTCCTCGACCAAACAAATTTCACCAATCAAATTTTAATCAATATATCCTATTACTTACAACATAGATGTCATTATCCAGTACCACGAAATTCGACAAACATATAAACAAGATGGCGCCTTCTCTACCCAATCTTACGCTCAATGTCACTTTATCGTTATAATGTAGATTGAGGGTGAGGGAGACAGAACATGCCTGTGCGAGCGAGATTGCCGCCTGATAAAATTCATGAAGTTGCCAAGTTAGGGCGTTTTCTTCATGTCAGAAAATTTGTTACTTGAGATGGGTGTCACAGATGCTGCGACCAATCTCTATGTAGATGCAGTAACAAGATTCGTGTCGATCGTGAGGGAGTTCGAGTATCGGAGAATTGAATGCTTAGTTAAGTAGAATGGAAGTTGATTTTATGGAATGACTCGAGATTCCCATACACTGCTGCATAAATTTATGAAGTAATAACTTATGTATTACTAAACATTCAATAAATTTAACTTTTACCAATTTGAAAACGTTTAAACTGTATATACACATTAAAAAAAAATCTTGCCTACAATTTGAGTAGACTATATTGTAATTTCTTCTTCTTTTTAGATTCTTTACTTAAAATATAGAATTAAAATATAAAACAATAAAACAAATTAAATTGTTTTATAAAAAGAAAATCAAACAGTGGGCTAGGCTCCGGTAAAATACATAAATTGTGTAGGAAAACATTTGGCAAAACTGTGTCTTCGTTGACGAATTGCAAATCATTACTTATCCAGATAACCGACGTGTCCGTATTTGCAGAAGACCTGGAGACCCTGAAAGGCAAAGAATTATCACTGGAAAGAAAAACAAGACGGAAAATCGGTGTTCTTTTGGGTAGAATTATAATTGGAGCTAGAACGTCGTTGATCCCGTATCGAGGCTCCTTCTCGGCAGATAAGTACAAAACAGTCATTATTGACGGAATCGTAAGACCATTCTGAATAAACCATGGGCACTAATTTGTACAGGTCGATGATAATGCGCCCGCACATCGAGCTCAATGAGACATTGCTACTTCTCGAAAATACGAAATTAATCGAAACGTCATAAGTTTACACTGGCCTGCCGGGTCGCCTGACTT
Source organism: Parnassius apollo (assembly GCA_907164705.1). NCBI lineage: Eukaryota > Metazoa > Arthropoda > Insecta > Lepidoptera > Papilionidae > Parnassius > Parnassius apollo. Next base: position 3,320,908 of record CAJQZP010000191.1, read on the forward strand.
AAACTCAGTAGAGCACGCGGGCGAAGCTCTCAAGCGAGCTGTTTGGAACCTCAGCCACCTCCCAGACAGTGCCAGAGATCAGATCAGATAAGAATGGGACAGGTTACCGCAAGAAATACTGGATAACGTGATCCTCAGAATGCCCAGAGGATTTCTGCATGTGTTCGAGCTAGGGGAAGAGATATATTGTATTAAATAAAAACCTTCTATTAATAAATTCTTAAATAAGTTTGGTTAAAGAAACTTTTTCATTCCATAGATTTCAAATTCAAATTTATTTCTGTTACAATTACATTAGGATCGAATTACTCAATTGTTATTAAAAAATAAAAATGAGTTTAATTTAAAACATTTATTTCTATTTAAAAAAAGTTAACGCAAACTTTTTCCATGACAAAAAAAAATATTAAAAATATATCAGATTTGCTAACGATCAAAAACTTTTTTGATGTGTTTATTTTACGAAAAGGGAAACTTTTTTTAAGAATATTACGTGCATTAGAATGAGTGACATTTGCCATAGATAATGTTTTTATGATGATGCATAAAAACGTGCAAAGATATTAAATAAAACGTAGACAGAGAAACCTATAGACGAATTGACGCCTTCTTTCGCATTCGCACACGATAAAGATAGATTTATGCATACGTCTTGATGCATAAATTGAGACAGAACGGTGTGATTGTTAGTCCCTTTCTCCGTGACGGTTTTTTTGTTTAGCAAACTACACTTTGCTTTACACTTTGACAGTTCGTAGCAATCTAAGGAGTTTACAAGTTGATTTAAATGAGAAAAAAGTATTTTGTGAGGTTAAGATTGGTGAATCTTGTTCAGTTCAGTTCTTAGAACAATTAAATTTTTTATTTAAATGTGTTTAAAAGTCATAAAGATTATTGTATAACCTCAAACTACGTTATTGTCCTTTCTCACTCGAGGCCACGCTAATCATTAGTCTATTGGTTTCTCTGTCTACGAAATAAAATAAAAATAAAATAACATATTCATTATTTACGTTCATACTATCAATGTCAAACACATAACATGCACATTAGTACATAAATTATTAAATACAGATATACACTCTAAAATACCGTTTACAAAGAAAGGACTAACACAAAAACGTATAACATTTACCTAAGACAACCTCGAACTAACTACGGAAGAAAAAATATTATACGAAGGAGCAGAGTTATATAATAAATTGCTTAATAACATAAAAGAGATCCAGTCCTTTATTTTATACAAAAAACATTAAAGCACCACATCTTAAAAGACTTTTCTCGATTTTAAATACCAATAACTTATTGAAAAAGCTAATGTTATTTCTTTAATTAATTTGATTTTACCAATTATTTAAAATATAACCATTAACATAAAAATACTATCTAAATTGCTTGCAAATATGGACAATGTGTAACTGATATAGACTTCCTTTCAATAACGATATGTAATTTTGTACACCTACTTTTCTTATTACCCATAACTAGTAAGAACATTGTGCGTATCCACTACTTAACAGATCATTTATAATATGCCGTTCTTCATAAGTCGTGAATATTTCTCATGATAAGTAAATTGTATTCTTTTTGAGAAATAAATATCTTAAACCCTATAATATTCTATCGTTTTTTTAATACAATGGTGTGATAAACGAGCGTACAGTCCACCTGATGATAAGTGGATGCTGCGAACCATAGATATCTACATTTATCTTCGATTATGAATCAAAATGCAGATGCGTTGTCACCCCGTGAGGACTACAACTTTCCAGTAAACAGGTTCTTCGGTTCTCTATACTCACCATACGAAACACAGAAGCACTAATCTGCTATTTTACGCTGCTATTCTAAGAGAGCGAGGTCTTTCGCCATTCAAGCAGACCCATTCGTTCTACAACCATAATATAGCTGCAGAGTGGCACATATAAACGTTATTTACATATATACTGGCAACGTTAAACATATAATAGTCTGTGGTCAACAAATAGCACAGCATAGTCAACAAGGCTGCGTTTGGCAGAAAAGCACTAGGAAGCGCTTGTAAGCAAAATGGCGAAACTATACAGTTTTCGACCAGGACACGTTTGCTAACTTCAGTAGCGCTGACGCATTCCGCCATTTTGCCTAATTATTTTGTTTGTTTGAGTAGAGTTTACTTATATGTTCTTTTGTGCAATTAGTTTCAAGTAATATAATGACATGAATAAACATATTATCCATGTAATCAAAAATTCATGATTGGTAAGTTTTTAATATGAATACTTTACAAACATATATTTAAATAAGGTTAGGTTCCCCGATTAAAACTAACTTAGTGTCCTAGAGGAAAATAGCTTTTTACCATTTGACAGCGTTTACCGCTAACGATCGCCATTTTGCTTACAAGCGCTTCCTAGCGCTTTTTTCTGCCAAACGCAGCCACTGTGGGCAACTTTTTAAATTATTGGCTTTTTATAATAATTACTGCTAGATTGCCAATTTTTGTCATTTCAAATGTTCCTTTGCAAAGAGTCTGTGGAGTACAAGACAAGGCAAAATTAAATAATGTAAAATATGTTTTTTAGATATTTCTGTTTTATTATTTGTTATTGTGCAGTTCGGAGTGAAATACAGTTTACTTAATATATACAACTTATAAATGTAATGAGGTGTATACACAATCACAGAATAAGTTATATGTATAATAATAGCTACAAGAACAGGAGGATTACTCTCTGATAGCAAACTTGCGAGCTTGAACCTATATAGTAACAACTTTTCTAACGTTCATAATATTTTGCACGCCTCGGAATCGTTTTTCGTGAAATAATTACAATTACAGTGTCGAAAAAAAATGTATGTAGCTCGCGTACAAAATGCACTTTACGTCCGTGTGTGAGTATCTGTATCGCTTAGTTATGGCCGGTCCTAATGTAGGGCTATGTATTGTGAGAAAGTAAATTGAATCCTTTGATTTTAGTTGGTTGTAGAATACACCGAGATATTATGAAATATAGCAATGAACTAGTAATTTCTATATATAATATTCTATAAATAATATCTAAACTTTCGGTATCCTTGGGAACAGTAAAGAATGAAAAGTCGACATTCCTATTATTATTTAAGCATCCCTATGCATCGCAGTAGTTGGCTTTTTTGATTGGCCATACTTGAATAAAAATTCAAAAATGAATATCAAAGTGCCTAAATACTTATAAGATATAAATACTTTTGGTTAACGTAAGGCGCGCGTCAGCTCAACCGCGCTAGTGACAACCTCACTGAATTAGCACCTTGTATTGTTGCATTTGGATTTTGTTTTAGTCAACTTTGTAAATTGCAATTAATGCTGATTTACCATATACTCGACGGTAAAGGAAAATTTATGAGGGAACTCCATATACTGAGTATAGAAAAAAATCATAAACATGTGAAGTCCGTCAACGCGGACTGGAGAGCACTAGTGTGCTAAACAATCGTATCACATTTACATAATACAGACCGCAATGTGTGTCGCAATTTGAATCAAATCCAAGACCAGCATAGTATCTAGTTCTAATCATATACCCACAGGGTTGGTAAGTATTGATTAAGGTATTGCATAATAACCATACGAGAATGTATTCCCGTAACGCGCTATTACGTCCCGAGATCAATTAACATAACTTCCCATATCCACAATTTATTGACAAAGCATCCCATAACGCCGAATCAAGTTGGGATCGGCAATTAAGTGCACGTGAAATGGCTCGGAAGCCGCTCCCGGGCTGTTCCGGGTCGGATCACTCGTCGCGGCTTCCGAATATACGTAAAAGTTACACACTGTCACACCGAAACGTGGCACGTAATATTACTAAATATCTCTGAGCGAGTTTCGGCCTTTTTTTAGTAGACTAAGTGTGACAAACGGGACTAAAGGCTAGGCTAAAGTATCCACTTACCATCCAATTGATGGTAAGTGGATACTTTAGCCTATAGACATCTACATTTATCCTCGATTAAAAATCAAAATGCAGATGCGTTGTTACCCCTGAGGGCTGAGACGTAATGCCTCGTTTCTAGTAAAAAGGGTCTCCGTTTCTCTACACTCAACATATGGAACATAGCTGCATTAAGCTGCTATTCAACGCTGATATTCTGTGAGAGCGTGGTCCTTTCCCGGTCGAGCCGAGCCATTCGTGCTACAACCATAATATAGCTGCAGCGTAGCTCTACCACGTTTATCGCAGGTGGTTAGTACTTATAACAAAGGTGTTAAAACAGATGCGGGTCGGTTAGAACAGCTTCAAGTATTCTTCTTCTTCGTCACTCCGCGTAAGTTTACTGATGGAAATGGCGCCTTTTCCGTTAATCAAAATCGAAACTTTATGAAACAGTAAGACTTGTTCAAAGCTCTTTTAACCTTAAAAATTTATAACTGTTCACGACAATTACACCTCAGATAAAAACCGGCCAGAAACTTTGAGGTCTTTTTGCCGTTCCAAAGATTTACGAAATACGTCATTCTTGTCAGATCTTCGATGACAGATAGGTACCGTACACTTTAGATGCTGCTATCTGTCGCTGGCGATGGGAAGATCTAAGATTTTTCTAACATTTTCTGTAACCTGTGACGACAAACACGTTCGTGTGCGTGCGTGCGTTTATGCACTTGCATGTGTGTTTGCTTTTGTTGTATCATACTTTATAATTTTAAAACCCACGGAAATACCGAGTTTGAACCCCGCCTGAATTCAATTTCTATACGTAACAAATCTAAATCAATATTTTTTTTTAAATCAACAAACCGTTGTGTCTATTTTTAAATCTAGATCAAATGACTCAGACATAAGATCAACTGTTGCTAATGATCGAGGAAAAACGCTGCGATTTTGAAATGCGAACAATTCGGCGATTCGTCACGATTAGCGAAGTGATTTTGTCGATTTTTTGTTTTATTTTATGTTACAGTGTGACTGCCTCGTTGATCTAGTGGTCGTAAATGCGGTTACTGATCATGAGATCCCGGCGGGCTCGGGCCAAAATCGGTGATTAGGTTTCTCTGTCAAAAAATTCTCACTAGCAGCACGGAGATAGGAAGTTATCGGTGTGTCACCCCCTTGCCTCGAAAAGCACCTTGAAAGGCGTATCAGATTACCGTCCCATCGGACTATGAGAGTAATATGAGAGTACACCTGTGCTTGCGCACTATAATCCTGTTCTAAGTCGTAAAGGCTGACCGACATGACCGAAATTTGGTTTGGAAAACATTAAATTACATGACGGTGTGATAGGTGGCTAATTTTACGACCGATGAAACGAATTCGACTTGAGTAATAATTGTCGGAACGGGATGGGACCTTTAATACGCGATCGGGTAGACTGGAGCGGATGCCGACGCTTTTCTCCCGGCCGTTCAAGTCAAATAGATAATGGTACAGTAGTTAGCTCCCCGCATTGTTTTATTGATTGAGTGCTGCAAAAAGAACAAGCCTGAATTGATTTGCGTGACAATAAAACGTGATGGTGAATTAAAGTGGTAACCAACTGTGTGATTGTATTTCAACAAAAACCCCTCTTACTACTTACTGCTTACTACGGAAATTTACTATATGGTAGCGGTGAAAGAGAAAAAGAAAAAATATTAAAGAAAGATATTTATTTGCGTGGCATTAGAAACTCAGCTTATATTACACTTACAATGAAAAATAGTTTTGACAAAAAATGCAGACAGGTGCAACATAAATACAAAAAAGTTAGGTGCAACGTTCTGGGAGAGACACAACACGCGTTAGCCCGCGTTAGTCTGTTCTAGTACGTAGTACATTTTAGTTCTATGGGTTGTAGGACTCATGTCCCGCCCGGGAGTCCGCCTGGGCAGGCGCCACTATCTCAGCCAAGCAGCAGTGCACTGCTGGTTCAGGCTCGAAGGCTATGTGAGCCAGTATAATTTCCGGTTGTGAGGCAATCTGTCCTTAGCCTTCAAAGGTCTGCATATCTTTAGCCATCTTTGTTTGAAATTGGTTACAAGTGTCAAAGGAACGCAATAGCCACTCACCATCGGGTTACATTCAGTTCGTTGCCACTTCAATTTAAGAAAAACATTAACACTGTAAGCCACATAGTTTCCATAATGTACAAACAACGAACTAATGAATTATGTTTCAAAGTTCACGGCCTCTCCCATAGATTGCTTCCGGTAACGTTACAGCGTATTCAAGTCCACTACTGAATTAAGCCCATATACAAAAACGTTGCCACAGTTGGCACGCTTGGCAAGCCGACTGACATACGCAGTTTTAATTTTGAATCGTTATTAGGAAGACACTGCCGCCTATCTCCTAATTTGTTTCCCTCGGTTTGCCTCCACGCCACCCAAAGGGACGATGTGGCGATATGAGGGTAGTGGATATCCTTGCACCGCACTATACGCTCAAATAGCTTCATATGGACAATATTTAATGACCAATATCCTCACATACACACATCCATCACAATAGAGCCGTGGTAGCTCAGATGGTTAACGCTCGCTGTAAATATAACAGAACGCGAGTAACCCGGGTTCGATCCCCGCCGGCACCAATGAAATTGTTAATTGCAATTTTAAGTGCTGATATACCACGTGCTCGGCGGTGAAGGAAAACATCGTGAGAAAACCTGCATGTCTAAGAAATAAGAAAAAAAATTATTTCGAAAACATGTGAAGTTCGCCAACACGCATTGGGGCAGCGCGGCGGACACTTCCTTGCCCTCTCAGAAATGAGGGGAGGCCTGTGCCCAGCAGTAGGACGTATATAGGCTGTAACTTTACTTTACTTGATCCTCACAATGAGACAACCATGGAGTGCCCAAGCTTGGCATTTTTATGTCGTTATTATGAAGATGCTGCTGCCCCTCACCTCGTTTATTTTCCTCTTTCACCGTCTACGGCACCTACGGGTGGACTGTAAACGATGGTGTAAGAATATCGACTCCTCTAATCCACTAACTGATACTTTGAAACCGACATTTTGAATGTATTTTTACAGATTTTATCTTGTTTAAATTTGAAAATGAGCTTAGCTACCTTTTATTGAAGTCTTGCAGTGGTATGCTTGGGTTTAGTTTTAATCTTATCAATTATAGGATCCCAAGTAGGTAGTAGCAGCCAGTCTCCTTCTCTATTGCAGTAAGGATGTTTTTTAACTTCGCTAGCCATATATAATTCGTGCCTTGATTATATACAAGAATATAATAAAATAAGAGTTCTTGGTTATACATGATAATTTCTGTAATTTTATGGATGTATGGATTGTATTTTTATAATGCGTAGTATTGGCGTAAAAAGAAGTCATTATGTAAATGGAAATTTTATTTGCGATATTTGAATAATATTTACAGAGGACTTTGACATACATAATTTAAAAACGTATATGCGACTTATTAATAAATTCTCAAGTTCTAGCGTACTTCAAAATATCTTTAGACCCCTTTGTTCCAAAACATCTGACCACTTGATAGTTCCCAGGAGATCGAATCAACCCTTTCCATTATTGAAGTTACGATCGCGGTATTATAAGCTTTGTAGATACACACAGAAGAGCTATTTTTGTATCCTTATTTTTAGTTTATGCATTGGTAATTACACTTTTATAAATTCTAATTCTAAGCCCGATATTGTGATGTGGAGACTTTGAGACGTGAGCTTTATTTATGTATATATAAAGAATTATTATGAGACTAATCTATGCTACTGCTATATTATGGTTATCGCACGGGCGGCTCGACCGGGGAAAGACCACGCTCTCTCAGAATACCAGCGTAAAATAGCAGCTTAATACTGCTGTGTTTCGTACGGAGAGCCTGAAACTGTTACTGGAAACGAGGCATTCCATCATAGTCCTCAGGGGTGACAACGTATATAAATTTTTATTCTCTATCGAAAATAAAAGTAGGTGTCTATGGGCCACAGCATTCATTTACCTATTAAAATATAACTTACTCTATAAAAGAAAACTTATCTTCTTCCCAAGATATTCAAGCAGCAAATAATATAGGGATAAAAAATCACAATTTCTATTTTCGGACAGCGCTGTATCGACAAAAAATAAATGGCGGTGCGTAACCCGGCCATATTTTTTCCCATCCTAAGACCCAAAGATGCTTATCTTTTCCTTACGTATATGTTAGACGGAGAGAGGTAATTGTTAAACCTGCCCTATGCCATATTTTTGATGTATCCTTTGTGTAGTTCGGTGAGGTTTATTGAAGCATTAATAACGTTTATAACGTGCAATAACCGATTTAGTTAATTGCTCCATAATAATTTGTAGCACGGTATTCTTTTTGTGAGTGTTTTGTTCGGAAATGACGCCATTTAAATGTTCATGTTATATAGACCATAAATGTTTATTTTTATCGTTCTTTATGATGAATTTAGCTGTTAATTTTATGTAGGTTAATTATTTAATAAGTTTTATTTTGCATTTTCCATTATTCTATTTACCTCATGGGCAGCACCGTCTTCCTAACAACAGCACAAGAAATAAAAAAAACTGTAGTTGCTAAGTGGCCTGCTATGTGTGGCATCTGTGGTATTCTCATGTAAAGCAGAGTACGACAGTCTATCGACTTCCACTGCTGAATATACGCTTGAAGCTGTTTGCCAACAGCAGTTTTTATTATTTCGAGTTTCTATCGTGAATATACTGCTACTTATATCCTGTATCATTTCGTTCTTACTCTGCCGCCTCTTACGACACCCACACGACGATATTGGCAATGGGGTGGTGGATATTCATACACCGCCACTGCACTGCGATTGATTTACAGAATATTATCTCTAAAAAAGATTAACTACCATTTACCTTTACATTTGGACTGTATGTTTGCTTATCACTTCAATAAAAAAATGACTTTCAATAAATATTAAGCAGTAATCTATATTTAATAAAAATCATTCGTTTCATTTCAATTATAAAAGAGATTTGGGGATATGACAATTTTTATTTTCTTTATTGTTACAGAAACTATATTATGATTTATTATATTTAGGCGAATCATCATCATCATCATTACAGCCCTTCACAAGTCCACTGCTGAACATAGGCCTCCCCCAAGTAATGCCACAAAGCACGGTCCTGAGCCACCTGCATCCATCGACTTCCTGCATGTCTTACCAGGTCGTCACTCCATCTAGTGGGGGGTCGCCCTACACTACGCCTACCGGTACGAGGCTGCCACTCGAGAACCTTTCTTCCCCATCGATTATCAGGTTCTTCGAGCTATATGGCCGGCCCATTGCCACTTCAGCTTACTAATCCGTTGTGTTATGTCGGTCACTCTGGTTTTACTGCGGATATCCTCATTTCTGAGTCTATCACGCAGAGAAACTCCGAGCATAGCCCTCTCCATAGCTCGCTAAGCGACCTTGAGCGTCCTCATACATTAGGCGAATACTACACATTAAACGAAACCTAAAACATCTAGCAAATTTTTTTGTCGGTAACTTAAGTGTGTATTGTACATTGTAGTTAGGAATGGTAAAGTTGTGAAAGTTTCAATTTTACTATCCGTCAAGTGTAATGTCTCTCTTCAAGATACAGGAGTGTACAAGCTTGATAACAACGTGGTGTCTCCCACATAGGACAAACAAAAATACCTATAAAAACTCGCGTTAAAGAACATATAGCTGGAAGGAACTCTACAGTCTGTGAACATTTTCAAGATCGTCCGCCCATCTTGAACTTAGATTCCTACCAAGCACGATTCTCGAGGCTGTTGAAATAACAAAGAACATATTAATTTCAATACAGAATATGGATGTGTGCTACCATCTGCTTGGGACCCTACAATTAATTAAATTAAATTTAAACACAAGCATACCATTTCAAGGCTTCAGGATACTCCACCTGCGTGGATCGGATCAAAATTTAATATTTAAAACTGAAGGTAGCCGAACTATGGATTATGATATCGGCACGTCAAACACTGGGAATTAAAGAGTTAGAGATAAAATCTGTAAAATTGGTTTCCTTTATTATTATTATGTTAAAATGAGTAAATAAATAAAATATAAACTGTAATAAACAAAAGAATAAAAACACTTGATATCAATATCCAATATCGAAAATATAACAATCAATAACCATATCAGGAAATTTATTACATAAACTTAACGAACTGACAAACGCACAAAACAGTATTATATCATAAAAAGCAGTTGTATCTCGATTACCGGCTTACACAACAAAGGTTTAAATGATCGTTCCTTCACAAAAAATGTCCGCAACCAGTTTTTCACGTTACGTTTCAAGGGCACACGTACGGAACGTGCGTTTTTTTATGTGTATTTAAATAATAAGCACGATTTTACTAACCTCATTTATATTTGTTACTCTTAAATTATTTCGGTCTTTTAATAAAATTATTGATAGTCTTTACGCGAATAAGACCACGATGCAGCTGTACTATATATACATAATTATCGCAGAAATGGGTCATCTGCGCCCCCTTTTCCCCAAGGGGGGTCGCTTCCGATATGGCAAAAAGGTCCTTCAGGCCAAAGCCAGTCTCAGGTGGTGTTTAGTGGGCAGGACTTAGGTGTTGTCAGGAATCCCACATAACCACGCAAGCGGCTGCGGGGTATGCTTAGGGCATTCACTACCTCCCTCCCCCGCTTCCAGGAGGGTAGCCCTTTACTTTGCTTCTGGGCGCAAAAAAATAACGAATGTTGGCTTGACCGGGAGTAGATAGGTAGTACCACTTCTGGCTCACTCAGAAGTCACTCTGGAGTCAGAAGTGGTACAACGTTCATCGACTCACGATCCTAAGAAAAAGATAGGGGTTTTGGCATGCTCTGATCACGAATCTGCGGTCCGTTTTTGTGTAGGATGCAAGGTTCCGGAGATGTGCAGATCAATTAACTCTTATCTAATTGATATCCGGTGAGGGCTTCCACCATCATTAAGGCCCCATTACTCTTATCTATTTATCTATTGTTCATTGAATACCGTCATTGTCTATTTTTCCTCGGCGTATGCGTCGGCTTATCAGTGCTATTGTATACTTCTTTGTTCCTATCTACAACGCTAATCTGAATCATCAATAAAACACATTATCTAATTTTGTTACAATTTTTATTTACAAAATACAAAATCTTATTACTTATTGTCTATAAAATAGGAGTGAAACATCTCATCCACTAAAATATCATTGTACAATGTGTTCCCTGTAAATATACTCGTAAAACTATGCATTGAACATCCCTGAAACTTATATAGCAAATACATTAAGCAATATTCGCCACAAACTGAAGTCCACTCATTCTGAATACTATCAACATTCCAGTTCCATCTTTTACAATTCCTTTTTAAACACTCTAGATGATATCGTACAGATGAGCGTCCATGTGAATCAAAATATTGACCGACGTCATTCGTACGATATATAAAGCTACCCAATGTGACACTGGTTTATCATCTGTATCAAAATTGCATTTTATATACGTCGGCACGTGTGTGTACATGGGCAGTCTATTGGCAGCATAAACATTATTTTCTAGACTGTGGTGAATCTTTTTCAGATGTTGTACATCTAGTGTATCCATGATATTACTGCTATTAGTAGATTATTACAGTACAATCTACTCAATGACTAACATAGGAATGATCAATTATAGTGTGTAGTAAATTGCATTCTTTTGTTGAGTCATCGATACACTGAACAAGACGCAACACGAAGGAATGTTGAGATAAGCAACAGAATGTGAGATAAGCTTGTTGACGCTTAAAGTTACTCGTACTATCAGTTCCACTGCAGAAATTCTTTAGATTAGAATTATTGCTTACTGGTACTATATAAGATCGAGCAGCTGCAGTCATGGAGTTAGTGTATGTTCGTTTGACCGCAGTGGATCTATCAATATTCAATACTACATTTTTGTGTTACTTCAAGGCATCAAAGACCATGGATATAAGTGTTTATTCAAAACAAATTATATTTAAATATTATGTGTGTATATGATTAAGCCGTGGTAGCTCAGATAGTTTGCGCAATCTGTATATTTCACAGTACGCGACCAGGGTTCGATCCCCGCCGGTACCAATCCTATACCTTTAAACGAGCAATTCTTGTATATATTATATATCTTGTATATTATATATATATATATATATATATATATATATATATATATATATATATAATCGGAATCTCGGAAACGGCTCCAACGATTTTCATAAAATTTTGTGTCCAGGGAGTTTCGGGGGGCAATAAATCGATCTAGCTAGGATTTACTTTTAGTAAATGTCCTTTTGTCCGTGTTTTCAGGCAATAAAAAGAAGGTAAATTTTGACATACTACTAACGATCGTAATAGCTCAGGTGGGATGTCGGTCGGGCGTGATATCGGAGTTCCGTGGTTCGTGTCCCGTCTTGGGTCCGACTTTTTTTTTCAAATTCCCTTCTTTTGTGAGAAAATCTATTATTTCGAGCCCTTTTTTTAGTAATTTTTAAAAATAAGAAAAATTTTAATTAAACTAATTGCACTCATGATTTTCATTTAAATAACCAGTTCAGTTTTTTCTATTATGCCAATAAGATCAAAAAATATTATTCATGTAATTTGTATCTTAAAAAAAACCGAGCAAAGCTCGGTCATCCGGGTACTTAAATTGTTAATTACAATTTTAAGTGCTGATTTACCACGTGCTCAGCGGTGAAGGAAAATATCGTGAGGAAACCTGCATGTCTGAGAAAATTTCGAAGGCATGTGAAGTTCGCCAACACGCATTGAAGCAGCGCGGCGGACATTTCCTAGCCCTTAATACAAAGACAATAGCAGAAAGTGAAAAAGTTAAAAAATACTTTTTTAACAATGACAGTCATTAGTTGATCATTAGTGAATGTGATTCTGTTTACTTAAATTACAGGAAGACAAGAGCAAAAGGAAGAGATTGGATGATGGGAAGTTATGAAGCGTTGTTATGTGAAGTGTTGGAAGTTATGAAGCGTTGTTATGTGAAGTGTGTTGGAAGTTATGAAGCGTTGTTATGTGAAGTTTTAGTCACGTGGAAATACTTTTAAATTTTTGGTTCAAAATGACACAAAATCCAAAAAATATTAGATACATCATCGACATGGACGAATTTTGCACTACATATCCTCATAAACATTTTCAATGTAGAGAAATGGCTACTCTAGACGTAAAACTATCTAATAAAAATGATGCGTTTATCGATCATTATTTGTTTAGGCCAAGTATTGAAAGGATTTCAATTATTTGTTGCCAAAAGACAAAAAAACTGTTCGTTATTGCGAAACACACGTGCACGGCATTCCATATTTTGACGTGACCGAAGAATTAAAATGTGCCTACAAACAAGAGAACATCATCCCCATATTAAATTGGTACATTAGTAATTTGTGCAAAGACGAAGTGATCGCATACAAAGGTGGTTCAGCAGAAAAACAATTTTTGTAAATGTTGACGACGAATGATAGAATTTTTAATATTGAAGAATACAAATGTCCAAAATACAATGATTTGGTAAATGTCATAAATTTAAACAAACGTTATGTGTGTATTAATCATATATTTGCAAAAAATAATCACAAAATTTTACATTGTTCTTGTGATGAAGTGTGGGTTTTTTACAAGTGGTTATTGCTTGAAAATAAAATTTTAAATTAATCATAAATTTTGTTTGATTTCCCAAAATCATTAGTTATAGTACACAATATATATTAATTGTTTACCTACAACAACACTTTCATTTTTTTTATTTCACCCCTTAGAATTTTAGACGTGTGTAATGTTTCACTTTATACATCCGTTTACTGCTATTGTAGCAGGACCAAGTGGATGTGGGAAGTCAAATTTTGTAACAAATTTCATAAAATCAGTTACAGAAATATGTAATTGTGATTTTAATCAGATCACATGGTGCTTTGATGAAATACAACCTTAATATAATTTACCAAATGTTAACTATCATCAAGGAATTCCAAATCTTAATATGTTTGATGGTGAAAACCCATATCTCGTTATTATTGATGATCTAATGAGAGAGTCCGATCTTAGAATTTTGGATATATTTACAAAAGGTAGTCATCACAGGAATCTCAGTGTATTTTATTTAACACAAAATTTATTTCATCAGGGTAAAGGGCAAAGAGACATATCCTTAAACTCAAGTTATATAATATATTTTAAAAACCCTCGAGATAAAACTCAAATAAGATATTTAGCACGACAAGTGTCACCATATAACCCAAAATTCATTGAAGATGCCTACATGGATTCAACTCTAGAGGCGCATGGATATTTAATGGTAGATTTAAAACAGAATACCAATGATTTTTGTCGTATCAAGACTAATGTCTTCCCATTTAATGGTTGTCTACGTCCCCACAAAAGAGTTTAAATACACCAAGATTCAAACAATTCTAATCATTGCTAAATGATGCATCGTCGACTCACAGCGTTATGCGTACATTTGCTAAACGCTTTGCATACGCTTAAACCAAAATATCAAAGAGCATTACTTAAAACGTGTGTGAAGAAGAAATTAACTGTATTTGTGAGTGTATTCATAACGTTTTACAAGGAAAAGCACCTCTTAAAGATCAAGATAAACAAAAATTGAATAAACACAAAAATATACACCGTAAACTAGTGCGTAAGTGTAAACATAAACTAAGAAAAAATATAATTATACAAAAAGGAGGGGCTTTCTTACCAATAATATTAGGTGCAATATTGACTGGATTAGTGAGTGGACTAGCCAGTTAACAAGGAAATGCAAAAAAATGATACTTATCGAACCTGGATTGATTGAAAAATTAAAACAAGAAAATAAGGTTAATAGTAATTTATCTCGATTAGATATTGAAATGCAAAATATTATGAAAGACGGAAGACCGAAAGAAATGGATTTTACATTTGCAAACACTGCAAAGATACCTTCATTTTACCGAAGAGGATCGTCAACCACTCAGATTACCAATTTATTCTGATACATCTAATGAAGATTCAAATGAGTCTAAAATTGAATCTTCTTTGCTGAATCTTTGTTGGAGGAGAATCAATCCATTAAAAGTAAAGAAAATGATGAAAATCCACTTTACACACCAGCTCAAATACTCAGTTTAATACCAAAACCTTATTATAAAAAGGACAGTTATTATTAAACTTATTTGAAACAAGTAAAAATAAAATACATTGGGATAATGGTACAGTCATAATTGATAATGAAAAAGTTCCTGGAAGTTATATTGTTGATTGAATAAATGATTCACTAAGACCCTTAAAAAGAAGTGATCCAGAAGGGTGGGATAGATTTGCTGAAGCATTAAAAGGTATTAAAGTACCACTTACTTATATTGAAAATCCAAAGAGATGTGAGTTTATTAACCAACTTCAAGCAAAAGATCTGAACGAACCCTCTGATATTGAAGTTCAAGAGTTTTCTACACCGAGCAGTAGAGATAAAAAGTCTACAACTAAATTACGTAAAAGGCTTGAGTGGGAAAAATGGACACCGTACTAGAAGAAATTAACAGGATTTATTATGATCCATCTAATCCCGCCGGTTTTGGTAGTATTGATAAATTATCAAAAGCCATGAAGGGTAAAATGAATAAAAGGCAAGTAAAGGTATGGTTAAAATCACAAGAAACATACACATTACATAAACCCATTCGAAAAAACCTGCGTAAAATGAATAAAAGGCAAGTAAAGGTATGGTTAAAATCACAAGAAACATACACATTACATAAACCCATTCGAAAAAAATTCCTGCGTAATAGGTACATTCTATCAAATATTAATGAATTGTGGCAAGCTGATTTAAGTGATATGCGAACTTATTCTCAATATAATGATGGTTTCAAGTATATACTTTGTGTTATTGATGTATTTAGTAAATATGCTTTTGAAAGACCAATGAAAAAGAAAAACTCAGAAACAACTAAAGAATGTTTTGAAAGTATATTTACTGAAAGTAATTTAACACCTACCCACATACAATCTGATAAAGGTACAGAATTTGTTTCAAAAGATGTACAAAAATACTTTAAATCCAAAAAGATTAATTACTATGACACTAACAATGCTGACATTGAGTCCAGTATTGTTGAACGATTTCAAAGAACACTAAAAATGAAAATGTGGCGTTATTTTACTCATAATAATACTTATAGATATATAGATGTTTTACAAAATTCAATATACTCTTATAATCACAGCTTTCACTCTAGTATTAAGATGTGCCCATGTGATGTAAATACCAACAATATTTCAAACGGTCAAACAAACTTTCTTTAGAAAATCCTAAACCAAATTTCAATGTGGGTGATTATGTTCGAATAACTAAATATAAACATGTTTTCCAAAAAGGATATGAATCAAATTGGAGTGATGAAATATTTATTATATCTTCAATAATTGATAGATCTCCATGGATTGTTTATACAAAAACAGATTTACAAAATGAACTAATAGTTGGTACTTTTTATGAAAGAGAATTACAGAAAATCACTTACAACCCCACCTCACAATATAAAATAGATAAAATAATTGACACTCGTTATTCAGGTAACAGAAAAGAAGTATTAGTGAAGTAGAAAGGTTATCCAGATAAATTTAACTGTTGGATTTTAGCTTCTAGTTTAAAAGAAATATGAATAAAGAAAGTTTTTATTTAACTTTGCTCAGCAATAGTCCAATGGAATACTTTCCTGATAACAAGACCACAAATTTTTCAACGAAATTACCAAAAGCTATTAAATTAGAAGGTGAATGGTCGGTTGGAGTTGTCGAGTTTCAATATCCATGTACCATGTTTACTGTTCAAGATCATGAAAATGTTATATACATTACAAAATCTATGTTAATGCCTAATGAAGATAAACCATCCATAGTGTACTACAAAAAACATATTCCAGCTCCCAACTATGATAACGTTGAGCATATTTTAAGAGTGTTAAATGGTATCGGAGAGAACTTGAAATTTCGCTATGATGAAATAACAAAATTTGTGTCTATTTGTGTTTTGGATAAAAATATAACATCCATAACATTATCACCCAATTTAAGTTTACAACTAGGTTATGAACCAAATAAAAAATCTCCTAGAGAGAAATTTTGGAAAGTGTCCTGCTAATTTACACTCAGAGTTACCATCTCAACTATTTCTATGTTGCGACATTATCGATCCTCAGATTGTGGGTGATGTTATGACTCCTTTACTAAAAGTCATTTCATTAGATCCTACAAAACACATTTATGGTGCAAATAAAATGCACGTTTTCTCTCAACCTCACTATTTATTTGCACTACCGTCCGTACCGTAAGGATTTGTTTGCACTACCGTCTACACAAACTAGCATTGAAAATGGATTGTGGATTCATTATAAACCAATTTCATCTCTTGGTGATTATAGACCTATTGAGTTTCAAGTTTCTGGGACAGGCAGACATGACTACATAGATTTGTCTCATACATTACTCCAGATAAAGGCAAAAGTATTAAATCAAGATTCAACTAACTTGATATCTACTACAATAGTAGCACCTGTAAGTAATTGGCTGCATTCACTTTTTAGTCAACTTGATGTTTATTTAAACCAAAAACTTGTATCACCACCTAATAATACCGATGCATATCGAGCATACATGGAAACCCTTTTAAACTATGCTCTCGCTGCTAAACAATCTGATCTTACTTGTAGTCTTTGGTATGAGGATCATCACCATCATCATTACAGCCCTTCACAAGTCCACTGCTGAACGTAGGCCTCCCCCAAGCAATGCCACAAAGCACGGTCCTGAGCCACCTGCATCTATCGACTTCCTGCATGTCTTACCAGGTCGTCACTCCATCTAGTGGTGGGTACACTACGCCTACCGGTACGAGGCTGCCACTCGAGAACCTTTCTTCCTCATCGGTTATCGGTTTCTAGAGCTATATGGCCGGCCCATTGCCACTTCAGCTTACTAATCCGTTCTATATCGGTCACTCTGGTTTTACTGCGGATATTCTCATTTCTGAGTCTATCACGCAGAGAAACCGGCATAGGTGTGACATGGACATTAAAAATGATCTTTGTTTTGTCCATGTTCATCTTAACACCTATCCGTTGTGAGACACCATTGAGGTCATTGAGCATAGTCCTAAGGTCCTATAACGATTCTGCCATAAGGACTATATCGTCGGCAAATCGAAGGTGAGTGATGTACTCGCCATTGATGTTAATACCGTATCCTTTCCAGTCCAGTAGCTTGAAAACGTCTTCCAACGCAGCGGTGAAGAGTTTCGGCGATATAACGTCACCCTGTCTTACACCTCTCTGCAGTGGGATAGGTTTCGAACTCTGGTTCTGTACTCGGATAGCCATCGTAGCCCTACTGTACAAACACTTCAGCACTTCGATATACCGACAGTAAACTTGGCACCGCTGAAGGGACTGTAGAACCGCCCAAATTTCGACGGAATCAAAGGCTTTCTCATAGTCCACATACGCCAGGCAAAGTGGCAGATTGTACTCTTCGGTGTTCTGTACAATCTGCCGCAGGGTATGTATGTGGTCTATGGTAGTGAAGCCTTTTCGGAAACCTGCTTGTTCGGGAGGCTGGTAGTCGTCGAGTCTGCGTGCGAGACGATTCGTAATGACTCTCGAAAACAGCACGTAGACGCGGCTCAGAAGTGAAATCGGTCTGTAGTTCTTCAAGAGAGCGTTGTCGCCTTTCTTAAAGAACAAGACCACCGCACTTCTGCTCCACGCCTCCAGAGTAGTGCCACCATGGAGGACGGAATTGAAGAGTTTCTGAAGGACTTCAAGTACCGGTGTTCCACCCGCTTTCCGAAGCTCCGCTGTAATTCCTTCCTCGCCTGGAGACCTGCCATTTTTAAGGTGCTGGAGAGCCATTCTAATCTCGCTCAGATTGACGTCCGGGATATCATCGGAATAGTGTCGGGTAAGACTTGCTCTTGGATCGTTACTCACACTTGCGTGTGGCTCCAACGATGATGTGTACAGATGCCCATAGAACCTCTCAATCTCACTCAAAATCTCAAGTGTCCCGGAAACGATGCTGCCACATTCAGTATTCAGCTTTGACAGTTGGCTCTTTCTGGCAGACAGATCTCTGGCAAAGACTTTGGAGCCCTGGTTCCGCTCGATCGCTTCTTTAACACGAGCAGTATTAAAGTTGCGTAAGTCTCGCCGCATGCATTTGGAGATCTGTGTGTTCAGTTGCCTGTATGCTGTCAAATCTGTTGACGATTGCAGCCTCATCTCCCGTCTAACAGCCATGAGATTAAGAGTGTGATTAGAGAGTTTTTGTGTTCTTCTGCGGCTGGTCTTGCAGAACTTACCTCCGACCGCATGGACAGTTTCCACAAGCTTGTCATTCATATCGTCTACTGCATTGCAATCTTCTAGGCACTGAAAGCGGTTACGTAACCTGAGCTGAAAAGTTTCGGGATTCTGGATTAGAGCACGAGGGGACGGAGCGTTGACTTCATTAGACGAGACCTCTCCAACTTAACATTTAGGTTCACTGTGCCTCTAACCAAAGATATTTGCTTGCCGGTTGTCATGCCGGTTTTCACCCTTGCGATCACTGGGACATCACTTCAACTGAGTTGGCGTCTGGTCGTCATAATGAAGTCAATCTCATTTTTTGTCGAACCATCGGGGGCTCGACCGGGGCTCGAGACTTCCTATGGGGCCGCTTCTGGAAGAAAGAGTTCATCATAAAGAATCCCTCTTTCTCCATAAAGTCAGCAAGCTGCTGGCCCCTACGGTTCCGTTGCCCTACTCCAAATTTCCCTAACTTCAGCTCACGGCCTTCTCTTGTGCCTAGTTTTGCGTTGAAGTCTCCTATCAACACCGTGTAGTGGGTTTTGGAGGAATTCGTAGCTCTAGAAATATCCTCATACATTTCCTCCACCTCCTCATCGGGATGTGCCGAGGTTGGTGCGTAGACCTGTATGACCTTCAGCGAATACCGTTTGGTGATTCTGAGTATCAGGTACGCGACCCTCGTCGACAAACTCCCAATCTTTACAACGTTGTTGACGAGAGACTTGTGGACGATAAATCCGACACCTCCTTGGGACAGATGGTCGCCCTCCCGACCAAGTTCTAGAACAAGTTGCCTGACTCGAGGATTACCGTGTCCTTCCCCTCTCTTCGGACCTCAGATAATCCAATAATATGCCAGCGCAACTTGTCTACCTCTTCTTCCAGCTCCAGTATTTTCTCGTCAGTCCTCAGGGTGCTGCTGCACGTACGCCTCCGTCATGGATTGCCTCATATGGGGGATTTTGACATTACCTTGGCAACAGCGAATTGGCAACCGCAACTTTTTTATTATTTTAAGTTGTTCATTTTCCGTCTGTCACTTTTTAAGACACCCACCTGACGATATGGGGTAGTGGATATTCTTACACCGCCGCTACATTGAACGGTGTCCAGCAGTGCGACGCATATTGGCTGTAACTACTCACCACATTGTGATTGGATGAAAAGACAGATACTGCATCTTATTCCACTCCTTAACTGTACGCATGATTGGTGTTAAGTCGACACCGAAATGGTGGAGACTTAACACCCACCCAGAGAGAGAAAGGTGGTTCTCTGATGGTGGAATTGAGAGGGAGGAATTAAGTTATGCAAATCCTGCCCATTCTCTTCAAAATGTATACTATAGAAAACAGAAAATAAGCCAGTTATATTGCGCCTATAATGTATGTAAAATTAACGTTCAAGTCAAATCCTTTATACATCTCTACTACTACTGCTGGGCATAAGCCTCCACTAATTTTTGAGAGGGGTTTAGGACAAGGAATTGTCCGCCGCTCTGCCCCAATGAATGTTGACGGACTTCGCTGTTATCGAAATATTGTTTTTCTTTTTATTTCTCGGACATGCAAGTTTCCTCATTATGTTTTTATTTACCGCAAACTACGTGGTAAATCAGCACTTAAAATTGCAATTAACAATCTCATTGATGCTCGCTTACTGTTTAATTTACAGCGAACCCTAAGCCCCGGAGCTACCACGGCTCCCGGCTTGCGGCACAGAAACAGAATAAATAATAATAGTACCACGCTCTCATATTTATATAATATTATACTCCACCGTGTGGACTAAAACGTGACGCCGTAAAGGGCATGACCTGAGATCCGCCGATAGGGCCGCTTATTGTTGCTATTTTTGGATAGAGAATTAATGTAAAATATACACGTGTACAAATTTACCCATGATTTGGATAGAATCACTTCCTCCATGGTATTACCCAAATTTTTCCAGATTTTAAAAAATTTTCATTTTGAAAATTGAAATGAGTTATTTATTCCTATTATCTTATACAGAAATTTAAAAATCTAAGCGATAGGAACAAAAATGGTCGTTGTGAAATCGGTGTGCCTTCTTGTGGTTTCGTTGTTGCCAAACGTAGCCAAATCAAGCCAAGTTTATTCGTTTGCTACTGTTGTTCACACGAAAATTTTGTCTTATGTGATTTTTTATTTCCAATATAATATAAGCCTGACCAAGAGAAAACAAGAATATTAGACTGCCTGACTTTTTACCTGGTAGAACCATGCTAAAGCTATATTACGGTTATAGCATGAATGGGTCTGCTCACTCTCACAGAATATCTGAGTAAAATATCAGCTCAATGCTGCAGTGTTTCGTATGGTGAGTGTATATAGCCCCTTTTCCCGGAAACGAGGAATTGCATATTAGTTGTTTCGATCCTTATTTAGGGATAGATGTAGATGTCTATGGGCCACAGCACCCATTTACCGTCAGAAATGTGTGCTCGTTTGTCACTTCCATCCTTAGAAACAAAAGACAATATATAACATTACGAGCAACTAACAACAAACAACAGTAACAGCAGTAAGCAAAAGACAACAATGAAAGACACATGTTCAGCGAATCCCAAACTCATCTTAGCGTCGCGGTGGCCAACGATCGTGGTAGTTCTGCATTAAACCCTTTCTCTTCAAACTAAAACTTTGTTTCATTACTTATAACTTAAGCAAGTTTGTTAGTTAGTTGTTACTATAAGCTTTGAAGTTATAATTTAATTAGTTAAGTGAGATTGCGAGCGAGTTTCGCCCTAGTTTCAATCAACCGCGTACTTTGTTACCCAAGCAAAATGGCGGAATCGCTGACTATTCTTACACAGTTTATGAAAACATCTATTTTAAGGTCTAGAAATAATTGTTCCAGATCTGGATGTTTGTTTGTCGAAAATGAGCGTTGTGGTTTCGCCACAATTTATGCTTGACCTTTTTTGGCACGCCTTCGACGTACGAAGCCAAATTTATTAATATTCGTTTATTGTTAAATTCGTATATTGTTGTACGCCAAATTTACTGCATATTTTTTTCTTTTTTACTTTATTTATTAATTATAAACAATGTAGGTTTGAAAAGAACAAGATAACTTTCACGTAATTCTATACTTTTGGATGGAAATTTCCTCAAAAACTGCAGCCAAAGCAGGTTTTCTTGATACCACAGACAGTTTGAAAATTTCACGTAGTTAGTTAAATGTTATTAGCTTAATGAATCAATTTATATGGTTATTGTTGGCCACTGCCTCCAATTCTATTATTATTCGCAGTCATTAATTAGACGTGTATGCAATACTGTGTAAGCTTGAGGAAATAAAAACTTTGGTCTTTATTCTTTTATAAATTAGAGCATGCGGCTCACCTGATGGAAAGAGTGTCGACCGCCGCGCACGAACAACTACGACACCTGGGATATTGCAGGTGCGTTGCCAGCCTTTTAAAAAGAAGAAAGCTCGTTCCTTGAAGATTCCGTAAAGAAGTCGTGATGTAAAACAAAAAATAAGTTGTTATACAATATTCACGTAGCTGATCTTAGATCTACTGGATTACAGTCAGAAGTAACCAACTACGCAGCATCTATAATATATCTATATATGACTGCCTCGTTTGTCTAGTGTAAGTACATGTGATTGCTGATCCTGGGTTCGAATCCCAGATTGGGCCAAAGTGATTTATTTAATTGTATATTTATTTATTTATTTTATTATATATGTAGCAACAATAAATTTTTCTGTCAAGGAATTTTCAGCAGCACCTTGGAACCAGAAAGTTGGCGCCATGCGGCTGCGTTTACATCTTCCTAAGCACGTAAAGCCGTTGGTCCTGCGCCTGATCTTTGTGTAGCTAGTTAATGTTGAGTTTAGTCGTCGTAACCGAATTTCAAGGTAATAGTTTATATTGTATAACTTATAATTTCACTTAATATAACATAAACACTCACGCCTGTCACCCAGAGGGGTAGGCAGAGACTACAGATTTCCATTTGGCACGATCCTGACACACCTCTCTCGCCTCCTTCACATCCATACACCTACGCATACATGCTCGTCGGTTAAGGGTACTCCTAATTTGGCCCGTTTCCAATAAATCGCCAATTTGTTCGATAAATTTTCGCCTAGGACATCCCTTTCCGACTCTGCCATTCACTTCTGCAACAAAAATTTTCTTTGTCACTCTTTCCTCATTCATTCTTTCCACATGACCAAACCACCGAAGCATTCCTTTCTTAATCCTGGTCACAACATCATTTTGCAAACCACACTCTTCTCTTATTACACAATTTCTTACCCTGTCATTCAGATTCAGCCCTAACATACTCCTTAACGACCGCATTACTACTGCGTTTATTCTACTCTCGTGCTTCTTCTGCCACACCCAACTTTCACTACCATACGTTAAAGTAGGAACCAACACAGCATTGTCAATTGCCATACGTGCCTTTTTCGACACATTTTGACTCTTCACAATAGGGTTCAAGGCCCCATTTACTCTATTTCCCGCATTCACTAGTCGTTCTATATCCTTATCATATCTCCCATCCCTGCTAAATACGCAGCCCAAATATACAAACTCATCTACTTGCTCGATCAACTCCCCTTCTATTCTTATTTCACAAATCGTTTTACTTTCTTCTCTTTCAAAAACCATAACCTTCGTCTTACTTGCGTTCACTTTCATACCCCTTTCTTTTAATGATCCGTTCATTAATGTAACCATCATTTGCAACTCGGCCGCCGACGACGCAAGAATGACTTGATCATCGGCGTACAAAAGGCATTTGACGGTTAACTCACCCATTCTTAATACGCATTCTTCAACTTTCAAATTTTGCGAACAACTGTCCATAAATAGGTTGAACAGCCACGGGAACAGCCCTATCTGACACCTTTATGGATGTCAAACCAGTCCGAGTAGAGCCCGTTGATCCTAACACAAGCACTAGAGTCCCTATAAAGAGACTCCAATGCCTGTATCAAAGCAGCGCTCAACCCAAATGAGTTCAGTGTTTGCCATAGCAAATCCCTATCCACTCTGTCATAGGCCTTTTCCAAGTCCATGAACGCACAAAAAATCTTTTGGTTTTTGGCCATAAACTTCTCCGCGATCATGCGCATGGAAAAGACTTGATCTGTACATCCCATTCCCTTTCTAAATCCCGCTTGCACATCCCAAATTTTTCCATCAGTTTCTTTCATGACCCTTTCAATACCTTAGCGTACAGTTTTCCCACAATGCTAAGAAGGCTGATGCCACGGTAGTTTTTACAATCCTGCTGCGACCCTTTTCGTTTATATACTGGGACTATCATGGCTTTGCACCAGTCTACCGGTACCCGCTTCAGTTCCCAGCATAAATTAAACAAGGTATGCAGCAGGCCTGCCACTACCTCCTCGCCAGCCCTTAGCATTTCGAGTGAAACTCTATCATATCCGGGCGCCTTACCCGCTTTCATGCTTTTCATTGCTTTCATTATTTCATCTATACTTATCTCGCTACCTCTTTCCTCTTCTTTCGGAGTTTCTACTTCACTTAGTACACATGTTGTCTCCTCACTCATAAACACGCTTTCAAAATATTCCTTCCATCTCTTTAAACTCAAAACTTCATCATTCAGAATATAGCCATTCTCGTCTCTTATAGCATTCATTATAGGCTGTTTTGAATGTCCCCTGGCAGTTCTTACCAGTTTCCAGAACATTTTAATATTTGCCTGGAAGTTATCCGATATTCTTCTATCATTCTTATCCGTTCTTTCTTGCTTTTTTCTTTCAACTACTTCTTTTACTCTCTTATTAAGATGTCTAAAGACTGCCTTTTTTCTTTCAATATCATCATTCGTACCGCTAGAATTACCACCCTTTGTTGCTAGTAAATCTAGCCATGCTCTCTTCTTTGCTTCAACTTCCATACGTATCTCATCATCCCACCATAACGTATTATTTTCCTTTCATTCTTTCTCTTACTAACACCACATTATTCGGTAGCTGCATGCACTAAACCTTTCTTTACATTTTGCCATACATTCTCCAAGTCTAACTTCTTCATACATAATTCATCCAAACCACTTATATTTTCTTTCAGTCTACATTTGAACTTGTTTTTCTCACCTTCATCTTGTAACCTTTCTGTTCTAATACGCTGTAACGCAGTGGTAGACACAGATGATCGATGGCGCCAACGCCTGAATAGACCATTAATTCGGCATAAAACCAAATAATGATCCGTTCCTACGTTAGAACCCCGGTAAACCCTTGTATCCACCACTGCGCCCCTCAATCTTTCATCCACAATTATGAAATCTATCATGCTTCTATCGTCACCTCTTTCCCAAGTATACATATGAATTCTCTTGTGGCGAAAGCAAGCGTTCGTCCCAAAAAGATTCTTTTCCATACATACGGTGAGGAGGCTTTCACCATTCTCATTTATACTTTCATCTCCAAACGTTCCCAATATCCTTTCATAACCAAGCCTCCTCACCCCAACCCTTCCATTAAAATCTCCTAGCATAATAATATTTTCATTTCCCTTACACTTCATTAACACCATCCTTACCATTTCCCAAAACTGCTCTCGGATATAAGTGGGCTTAGACATGTCTGGGGCGTAGACCCCTAACACGAACAACTTCTTTAAGCCCACTTTCATTCGTATCCATAGCAGTCTTGGGCTTACACATTCATACTCTTTCACACATTGGCCCATTCTTTCTGAAAGGATGATACCTACTTCCTGGCATGCCCGCTCGATCTCGTCTACACCAGACCAGTATGCGGTATACATGCCATGTGTAGTGACATCCTTCCCCTTCCTTTTCGGCTCATTTACACATAACACATCTATTCCTCTATCATACATCATATCGCATCCTTCATGCATTTTATCATTCATTGCCCCACATACATTCAACGTAGCCAGACGGGCCTCTGCAATCCACTTTTCGCCTCTCCGGGTGACAGAACGTGATAGGTGGCGAACCTCGTCGCCGGTTTTCCTCCCGGATTTTCCGGAATTTCACTTAATATATTATTTCATTGCAGTGTAAAGCATAGTCACACACAGTCACGGTGCCACAAGGCACGTTCCTGAGCAACCTGCATCCATCGACTTCCTGCATATTTACTTCATTTACCGGTACGAGTCTGCCAGTCAAGAAACTTTTAGAAACTTTTAGATTTTCAGTGTTATGTTTGGTTATCTACTTTGGGGATAACTATAATTGGCTTTTTCATGTTTAATTATTTAAGTAATATTGTTTAAGTATTAATAAGCTGTTATTATCCTGAATAAATAAATAAATAAATAAATAAACTTTCTTCCTCATGTGTTATCGGTTCTTTGAGCTATATCGCCGGCCCATTGTTACTTTAGCTTACTGAACTGTTGGTCTATGCTGGTTTCTCTGGTTCTACTGCGTATATTGTCATTAAAGTTCCTAATACAGCCAGCAGTAAAGGACCACGATTTACACCAGGATGTGCGCCCCTGTTTTCAAGTTTTGAGGTATACGTGACTAGAAAGCGTTTTGTAATCTTCAACCGAGTTGAAACACTGTCCATTGAATTGTGAATTGATAACGAATTTGCTAGTATACCTGTATAAGAAAAAATAAATAAAATTAAAGATATAAACTTGTTTAATATAAGTAGTGTTACTCAAAGACTATATAGCTTATATGTTTAGATTACTTAACTTAACTATGATATAAAACTTTAACTACATATTATGCCAATTGGGGTGATAATGGCTAATTTCTCCTACAAAGGGAGAGTTCCATTGGACATTGATAAAAATGACACATTTTCTGTCTAGTAATTTCTATGGGAAGTTACAGCAGTACCTGCTCTACATAGCCTCAGGTTTGCCTTTATTACAGGCCGTGAAACACATCTTCCTTCTTAAAGCGATAGCAAAAAGTTTGCTGCAGATGTCTTTGCGCTGCAGTAGCCACTTACCATCAGGTGGTCTTTCAAATAGTTACCACTCGAATTTTATTTAAAAAAATAGCTAGTCGGGCAGACACCGTTCTGCCGTTTCCGACGCCCCCTGCCCTATGTCACTTACCCTTGATCACTTATCGGTCACGTATCTCTCAAGTTTAAGCAAGCAATTTACATTTACAAAATATCACTACAATCGGTTGAACATTTTCGGAGACTAGTGTCAACGAGCATTGTAACACGGGATTTTTATTTATTATTATAGAATGACGTTACTACGTGTATCATTTAGTTAGTTCCCCAAAAACAACCGATGATATACAGGGTAAGGTGGATGTAAAAGGATGTAATAAACGTAAGTTGAAGCCTGATATAACAACTTAGCCAGCAATAGGCGATAATTAAGCCGCCAGTCATCGAGATAATGACAAAGTTATCAATATAAGAACACAATTAGCGAGTACTTGTAGTTCCATGTTTGAAGAACAATTAAAATAGCTCAAGATTTCCACGTGTATCTTTAGTTTCTGATAATATTATTTTCATCATCATCATGACAGTCCTTCACAAGTCCACGGTTGAACATAGGCCCAAGGAATGCCACAAAGCACGGTCCTAAGCCACCTGCATCCATCGACTTCTTGCATGTCTCAGGTCGACACTCCATCCAGTAAGGGACGCCCTACGCTTCGCCTGCCGGCAGGAGGCTGCAATTGAGAACCTTTCTTACCTATGGGTTATCGGTTTTTCGAGCTATATAGCTAGCCCATTGCCTCTTCGGCCTACTAATCCGTTAGGCTATCTCGGTCCCACTGGTTTTGCTGCGGCTACCCTCATTCCTGAGTTTTTCACGCAAAGAACCTTTGAGCATAGCCCCAACAGCCCATACGGCCAGCAGTAAAGGACCACGTCTCAGATCCATAGGTCATTACTGTCAACACGCACTAGTCCAGTTGTACATTTAGCTTTGAGGTTTGAGGTATGCCTGACGAGAAAATGTGTCGTAATGTGAATGTGCCCAGCCGAATTGAATCCGTCGATTATTTAATTTTAGATTAATTTAATAATTCAGTTTTTTATTTTTTTATTCAATAATTCAGGATAATAGGTATGCTAGGGCTGAATCTGGATTCCAGAGTGAGAAATTATGAAAAGATGCAGAAATGCAGAAATGCGTGATAAGGGAAAAATGTGGTGTGCAAGATGATGTTGTGACAAGGATTAAGAAAGGAATGCTTCGGTGGTTTGGTCATGTAGAAAGAATGAACGAGGGAAGAGTGACAAAGCAATTTTATATTGCAAATGCGAACGGCAGAGTCGGGAAGGGACGCCCTAGAAGAAGGTTCATTGACCAAATTGGCGATATTTTGAAAATGGGCCACGTTAGGAGTACCCTTAACCGACGAGCATGTGTGCGTAGATATATGGATACATAGAAGGCGAGAGAGGTATGTCAGGATCGTGCCAAATGGAAGTCCGTAGTCTCTGCCTACCCCTCTGGGTGACAGGCGTGAGTGTTTATGTATGTTTTTACGTATGTATTAATAATTCACATTATATGAAAATAAATATTGCAAGGTTATTATGTACTACTTATTCATCATCATCAACATCATAATGATTATGATAGTAATGTTACAATGTTCTCCAGAGCGAACTTCAATCATGTTGGAGTTGCAACGGTGGCTAGCCGTCTAAAACAATTCCGATTTTCTTAATAACCTCTTTCTTCCAAGTTTTTTCATTTTATTTAATTTTTCAAGCTTAAGAATTGAAACGAACTCCTCATAATTGAGTTCTATACAAAAACATAAAAATTTATAGCTTATCAGCTTATGGCGCTCCCGAAAAACCAGCCCTACAAACATCACGTTGTTCACGAGTATGACGCATATGACAGCCATCACCCTCCTTAGTCATAATGTAAGGAAGTGGACAACCCGCCACAATGTAGTGCACGATCGAGAGGTGTGCTTAAACACAGGTGCACTCTCTTTTCCCTCATTCTCACAGTCCAATGAAAAGAAGAAAATTGAAAAGACCGGAGTGACCTTTTTATAGAATAACGATGAGAAACGAACACACGGTCCACCTGGTGGTAAGTGGATGCTGTAGCCCATAGACATCTACATCTATCCTCGATTAAGAATTAAAATATAGATGTGTTGCCACTAAAAAGTTGCAAAAGTTGAAAAAGTCGTTTCCAGTAAAAAGGTTCTCCGGTTCTCTACACACACTATACGAAACATTTCATCTTACTCCTGAGGACCGGTGACAACATTCTTAATCGATTTTAAATGTAGATGTCTATCGACCATAGCATGCACTTACCATCAGGTGGGCTATGTATGCTTATCACCCTAATTCTATTTAAAAAAATACGTGTTTTCCTAGGCACGAGGGTACACACCGCCACCATCCTGACTCGTGGCGGCTACTGAGAACTTTTTGACACAAAAACCCAAAAACTGAGTTTAGCTCGGCTCAAGATTCGAATCCGGGACCACATGATCATTAGTCGCGTTTACAACAACTAGATAAAGAAGTTGAACGTCATCATCTTCAAAATTGTATCGAAACTGTTCATTGCTTGAGATGGACCTCTCCCACAGTAAAGCCGGAAGCCGGTGAATTGATAATATCAAATTTGCCTCATCTCTAACATATTGTAAATCATGTAGGTGAACATGTTCTTGTTATACCATAACCATTATCTTGCTACGCTTAGCAGGCGGATTAGCAAACGCTGTTATTTATTTTCTACGAGTTATTTGGAAGACACTGCCGACCATCTCCAGGTTTGTGTCCCTGTGTCGCCTCTCACGATATCCATGACATGAGCTAGTGGATATTCTAACATCGCCATTACACGGTTCTGTTTATTTACAAATATATACATACATACTTTTAAAAACATCTAAAACATTTTGCCAGGATTATAAATTATTTTTACAAGTGCTTGAAATCAGGTTTGAACAATTTATTATCAAAGCCAGCCGTTGTATCATGACCGTTATAATTGCCTAATTATTAATAAATGTAATTAGTAAAAAATTATAATATCCAATGATAGTATTTTAATTTAATAAAAATATTTTTATTTAATTGTAATTTAATAGTAATAATTTGAATTTAATTATAATTGAATAATAGTAATTTATTCATCATCATTATCATTACAGCCCTTCACAAGTCCACAGCTGAACATAGGCCTCCCCCAAGTAATGCCACAAAGCACGGTCCTGAGCCACCTGCATCTATCGAATTATAATTATTACATTCACCTAATATATGCATTGTAATAATTTAATAATTTACTAAGGTTTAGTATAAGAAATTATAATTTTGATATTTAATTTGTATGATTTGTTTGTTTGTATTCTAAAGTTTAATATTTAATTTTGAGTTGATATAACTTCCAAGGTATTTACTATTTGGTATGACAACAAATAAAACTATAGACTCAACAAAACTATTGACAATATTTTTCTTATTTTTCTTCTTATTTTTCATTTTATTTAAACGTCTAAACCAATATTGAATTAGTAATGCATAGCCTAATATGTAGTTTATTTGCACATCTCGTAAGGTAAATACAGTGCGCATATTCCAATGTTCTGTAACAACTTTTATACCTGTATTATGCAAATAAATGAATTTGATTTGATTTTAACTAACTTAGCACGTGCTCTTTTGTTATTACAAAAATCTTTATCAACAAACAACAAACTACATACATAGCAACAGCTAGCTGGATAGGTAAAAGTAAGTCAAGCTTGTGCTAATTAACTCCGTCATACGAAAGCCGCGTGGCCAACAATGCCCTTATCTCCCAAAAATAACCACATCCATCAACGCTTATCACAAATCTCCATAACCATTATACCGTTGCAATGTAAACTTGAATCCTGGGGAATAGAGTATATTTTATTTCGTCAGTTAATGCGGTCTTATCATTTCAATTTACTTCCCAACCGGTCGCATGCAGTTTTCACCGCTATACTTCACGTCGTTGTCTCGAGGCATAATGCCGGTATGATGTGTGTTAACAGTTTTATTAATGTTTGTGTGGCTTTTGTAATGGTTCATATTTTATTTAAATATAAACACTTCTTAATGCGCTATTATGATGATTTGAGGGCTTCAGAGGTTAATAGTCTAGTAGAATTGTTACGTGTAGCACGAATAGGTCGGCACGACCGGGTAAGGACCACTTTCTCACAAAATATCAGCGTAAAATAACAGCACAACGCTGCTTTGCTTCGTGTGGTGGGTGTAAAGAACCGGAGACCAATTATACTGGAAACGAGACATTTCATGTTAGTAACCAGGGGTGACAATTCATCTGCATATTGAGGTTTAATCAAGAATAAATGTAGCTGCCTATGGGCCGCAGCATCAACCATAAGGGGGACTATGTACATCCTTATTCTAAATAAAAAAGAAAACCGTTAATAAGTTGCCAGCATTCTTTCCATCTGATTACAGTGTGGGTGTCTTTAAGGCAAGAATGAATAAGCTTTTGTTAAGTCAAAAAGTGCGCTTAAAAATTTTCAGCTTAAAAATCTTGCGCTTAAAAATTGCGTTTAAAAATCTTCAGCTTATATCACCACTTAATTTTAGGTGAAATAATAGTCCAACTCTGTCTTAGAATAGTCAGAAATAATAATACGGTACGTATCTCGCGAAGATAAGAGTCTACTGCTAAACATACGCCTTCCCCATAGTTAAGTTAAAATGAATTAAAGTTAAAATTTGCTAAGTTAGTTATGTTATTTTTGTTGTTATAAGGAAGACGCTGATGTCCATTTTTGTTTTCCTCTCGCTTCCTTATGACACCCAGGGACGATATGGGTGGTGGACATACATACACCACCACCACACGGTATGTTCGCAAACATTAATTTTACAGTTATCGCATGCGGTTGTGTTACGATTGATCAAATGTTTCCGATGCTGCGTTCTGGCCTTACTCAGGAATTGTTTTTAGTTGTAGATGTAAGGACAAGCAAGCACACAGTTCACAAGATGGAAATTGGTTGGTAAGTTTCCATAGGCATCTACATCTATCCCTTGACTGCCCTTGTTAGTCAAGTTGGTAGTCCACTGCTGTCCCGTGTTGAAAATCAATTATTGGGTTCTTCTGTCAAGTAATTCTCAGTAGCAGCCCGGAGTCAAGAAGTTGTCGGTGCACTCCCGCGCCGAGGCACAATAAGTCATGTAGGACTGTTGCTCCTGCGCGTAATATATCTCCGGACATGTAAGATTACCATCCCATTGGATTATAAGAGTAAAGGAATAGAGAGTGCACCTTGGCTTGCGCATACACTCGGGTACTACAATCCTATCCTGCACCGATGACCAGTCTATACTGAGACTGGCCGTTGTGTCCAAATTCTATCCGGAGGCTATTATTGTGATTACATCTATCTTCGATTGACGATCAAGATGCAGATGCGTAATCACCCCTGAAGACTAAGATTGAATGACTCCCTACCAGTAAAAAAAGTCGGTTTCTTTACAAGCAACATTTTAAACAGAGCAGCACTATCCTGCTGTTTTACACTAGTATGTATTATGTGCAAATGTTTGTGGTAGACACTATAATTTTATATATATATAAACAAAAAATTTATCTATATCTGTCTAACAAAACTTTGATACACAGTACTAGCGGCTTGTATATTCGTTACTAACTCTGCGGCTGCTCCACTGCTGGCAGAACCTTAGTTATCCATAAATAAAAACAATTTTTTATGTCAAGTTAAAAAAAATGTAAAAGTTACCATTACAATGAGTATTTTAAAACAAAACTAATTTAACTTTATTATTGCCAAAACACTTTCTTGAAATAAAATTTCTCATAACGATGAAGCCTTAAGCCTCATTGCAAAGAGAAGCGCTGCGATGCACTTTGATATATAATTACAGTAATACTGAATGCCTCGTAGGTTTTGATGGCGTAGACGCAGTTACTATTCGTAAGGGTGCGGGTTCGAATCCCTGGTCAGGCCAAAATCAAGGGTTTTTCTATCAAGAAATTCTTGTAAGCAACTCGGTGTCAGGAAGTTAGCGGTGTTTAACCACCAGCCTCGGAATACCCGTAAAGCCGTTGGTTTTGCGCCTGATCTCGCCCCGGTCGAGTCGGATAACCGTCCCACCGGACTATGAGGGTGTGGGAATAGAGAGAGTATCTGTGCTTGCACATACACTGGGGCACTATAATCCTGTCCTGCGCAGATGGCCAGTCTCCATTGGGCTTTGCCGCCGTGACCGAAATTTGGTTTGGAGGACATTATTATTATTATTACAATAATACATTAAAGATTTTAAATATTAATTAGCTATCCGCAGGTCACCTGAGGATGCCTCGTTTAGAGGCGAAACACGTGTCGCATTATCGACGCTGTTATGTCTTTCCTAGTGTAGTGTGCTAGGGTTAGTTGTGACGGAGATAGCGCACGCATGTGAGGGAGAGCAGCAAGTACCTCCGTTTTATTTTATTACGTGGAACTTAACTAATAATTTTTTGACATCTTTAATATAATGGATTTCCGCAAAGTAACTTCTGATTCTATTAATAATTACAATAATGCAAATAAGGTTGTTAGGGTTTTCGATAAAATAACCTCGGTTCTGATTTGTTTCCTCACTTTTAATTCTGATTAATACCACACAAAATTCTAATAAGTGTTAAATAATGGATATTTAAATAATTTAAAAATTACTTATTGACGCTATAATAGCCTCCATATCTTCTTCTTCATCATTATCATTAAAACATAATCACTCACTGGATATGGATGTCATTCGCTGTAGAAATCACATGTAGGTTTTACCTGGTGATTCTTTATTGAAAATAGATATAGATATCTATGGGTCACAGTATCCTCTTACCATCAGGTGGGCTGTGTGATCGTTTGTCATACTTATTTACCATAAAAGAGATTGACTGTCATAATACCAGACATCTTGCACCTTGCAGATGCTGGTGTAGATATGGGTTGCATATTTTAATTTTAGGTACATATTTTGTTAATTGAAGAGGTGTCAAATGAGCCCTTGGCTTACCTGATGGTAAGTGAAAAACTTAAATGAGAAAGAATATCGACATCTATCAAAAACCATAACATTTTTCTGGCAATTTCCAGTCAGCTTTATACAGGATGTTGTTTTGGGGTGTAACATGTATGTTAATATAAAGAAAGTAAAATATCAGTGACATAAACTCCTATTCCGTTCACCTGTTACACCTTGTTTTTCCAAATGGTAAAATATCATCCAGTACAGCTTATAGTGTCAATTGTCGACATACTTAAGTATCGTCACAAGCGATTGAAAACATCTCAAGGGCTTCATTATATCAGTGTGAATTATGAGTGGGAATTTGCTTGCATATAAGTCCTAAGATAAACTCCTAAGTGAATCTGTAAAGTAGGAAGTCTAGAATAGTTCTTAAGACTATCATCTAATGCTATATTAGTTAATTTAACACCAACTACAAGTTTAAAAAAAAATTAAAATCGTATCTTCTAGATAAACAAAAACAAGGTATTTTTAAACACTTCATTTTCTAGCTATAAACCATGGCATTTTCTTTTTTCTTTTACTAACTGGTCTTGGTTGGCTAAGACATTTAGGTACTAGCCTTAATTTGGTATGCAGTCTTACACATTTTATCCGTAAATTTTACTAAATTAAACCCAAGATATAAATCGTAGAGCTGAAAGGACAAATCTTTTACACGTAATTACACTACAATAATATTAACGTGCAAAAAAAATAGCTTTTTTCTTTCTTTCTTTCTGATTGTACTATTGTGCTCATTTTCTTCTCGCCACTTCTCGTAACTCTCTAATAAAAGTTAAATCAAAGAAGAACCAGAAGACAATTAATCAATTGGAAATCTTTATTATCATTAGAGCCTAGTCCACTGCTGAACATAGGCCTCCCCCATAGATTGCCTCATGGGGAGAATTTTGCCATAGCTGGATTGGCGTGAATCTGCAACCGCTTTTTTATTATTTTAAGTTGTTATCAGCAAGATGCTGCTGCCCAGCACCTGTGTAGTTTCCCTCTGCCGCCTCACGACGCCACGGATATAGTCTACTCGATATTTACACCGCCACTACAAACACCACTCTCTTATTTGCCTATGCCTGGATCATACAGGTATTTAATCAAACTGCTAATATAACTGCAACATAGTCTAAACATTTATGTATATACCTTGTCCAAAACGTTAAGTATTAACCCAAAAGTGGTCAAACAGAAATAAAAACGAACGTGTGAAATATTTAAAAATAACAATGAAATTAATTCGATGCACGAGCAATCCCACAATGAAGTATAATGCTCCATATCTCTAGAAACATCTATTAATAATTTTCTTGATTAGTCAGCTGCTATTCAAGTTGAACCAATAACGGTTAAATGTTTAGATTCAAAATCCCTTGCATTGTTACATTAATAACGAAACACTATTTCGCTTAATTAATGATTGCACTCAATAAGGAGTACACTTGTCGTCCTATAAATAGATTTGTGGCGCACATGAATTTGATTTGTAATGACATGGTCATAGAGAATAGAATTGTGTGTAATATTGTCAAGTGGTTCCCCGAGGGAGGTCAAAGGGACGTCAACACATGCGGAGCCATTACCACGCGTTGATCGCCTGACTTCGGTTTCAGGGGAGTCGACTGTTTCGTTTTTTAGTCGACGTGGCGATATGTTAGTCATAAAGTTTCATAATTATCAGTCTTTAACGAACGGCATTTCTTACAAAGACTTATTAATGTTCATAATCGATTAATTAAAACCCTTTAATAGATGTTTCATAATCGAATATGAAAAATCTATTAAAGGGTTTTAACTATTCGTAAAACTAATTTAACTTGACGTAACGATTAAGAGGATTGTGAAGCTGTAAACTTTCATACAAAAAGCGATAACGTTTTCCCACCAGTAAACATAGTCTAATTTTCATAATTTTGGAAGTGTAGATATAACAAAAAACTAGGTCCGTACGTTTTAATTTTAAAGAAATATTACGTATGATATAAGTTATAGCATCTAAATATCTATATTTTTGACTTAAAAACTTCCTCGAGCGTTTTTATTATTCTTAATTAAACTAAACTGATTTACTAAGAAGAAAAACGTACAGACCTAGACTAAGGTGTGTTGAATCTAATGAGACCAAAATTATCTCATTTCGTAAAGATTTAGGGAGGTAAAAATGTTATCGCCCGAATATTAATTAGCTGGTTAGCTATTTAGTTTTTTTTATTTTAGAGTCTTTATTGAATAAGGAATGTAACTTAAAAATATTTTGAGATTACACTTAA
Organism: Parnassius apollo; assembly: GCA_907164705.1. NCBI lineage: Eukaryota > Metazoa > Arthropoda > Insecta > Lepidoptera > Papilionidae > Parnassius > Parnassius apollo. Next base: position 3,357,512 of record CAJQZP010000191.1, read on the forward strand.
TTAGGTAGGTGAATAAATAAAAAAGTAACAACTTGTGGAAATTATTTTTTTATTACTACATATTACTTTATTACACTCTTTCTCGAGCTGTCATATTTCTAGGTACTTGAGGGTCAATCAGCTTTGGTAATAAACACTGAAAATAAAATGAGTTACGTTTTGGCTGAATTTTTTCTGTCCAAAAGTGGTCATCGTACTTAATTTTTTCATACGCAAAAATATTTAGCGTCCATACTACGAAAAAACAAAATTGCCTACCAGTGATATGTAATTTTCCCCGGACCTGATAATAGTAATCATGATTTCTTTTTAAAATCATCTGTCCTTCTCGTATCAAACAAAACCTGATCTTTTTTCAATTATGGCCTCCACAGATGGCATATTAGAAGCAGAAATAGGACACGACTTCAATTATTAGAGAGTCATCTCTCATAAGTCCATCGGGACTTACCCCTAAATAATAATCGTCTTAATCAATAAACAAATCCACACACCGAAACTCTTAGATTGGCAGTTTTGGAAAATTCTCGTATGGCCTCCGATTCGTGTTGGTTTCCATATTCAGTTGCCGTATTTCCTTTGAAATGAGTATACATTAAGGGCGCAGAAAGGGCGCGATTTTTCCATATTTATATGCAGTTAGCCTTTTTCTCCGTTCAGTGTATCACAAGTCATTGTCTCTTTGACCTCTAGTAGCCAACTCTAATTCTTTTATTTCGTCCTCGTTTTTTAAAAAGAAGCCAAAAACTCTTCTTTCTTTTCTTAAAAACATAATTAGCACTGATTTTTATGTCATTTTTGATGTTTTTAATTTTTTCCACGTCAGTAATGTCTTCGTTCTTCCAATGTTTCACGGCGCCAACTACTGCTTTTTTTTATAGAATAGGATGACAAACGAGCACACAGCCCCCTTGATTGTAAGTGGTTGCTGTGGCCTATAGACATCTACATCTATCCTCGATTACAAATCAAAATGCAGATACGTTGTCATACGTGAGGACTTAGGTGGAATGCCTCGTTTCCAGTAAAAAGGGTCTCCGGTTCTCTACACTCACCATACGAAATTAGAAAAAAAAACCACACTCACAGCAGCATTAAGCTACTATTTGACGCTGGTATTCTGAGAGAGCGTGGTCCTACCCCGGTCGAGCCGACCCATTCATACTACAACTATACTACTAATATAACTGCAGCATGGCTTACCACGTAAAAGCGACGCAAAACATTGCTCACAACTCTTCTTGTTGTTCCCCAACTGCTTCAATTTGGAACGAAATTTTCTGAAAAAATGATTTTTGCATTCTACTTTTTTCACCATGAGGTTAGAACCGTAAGGCATAGTAATCAATAGTCCATTTATGGTACTAGAGTCGCCATCGCCAATCAGCATATGATATTTAACGCCATGTTTTTCAACGCTTTTCTGGAAACCTTCCACTATTATGCCTTCTTCCATCGATGTAGCGCTGTTAGACCTCTAATATCCTTTCGACGAATATTAAGAGTACATCGTCCCTTCATATTACTGTCAGGTAATTCCTTGTCAAGCTCAGAGTCACTGAAAAATAAATAGAATGATAATAGTTAAAAATATATTTTATGGCTAACTAACGCGGGCAAAAGTGTGCGGGACAAGTGAAAATAAATAGACTTATACCTAAATAAGACGAACATTTTTATATTATAGTAGTTTAGAGTTTGTACTTAAATAGGATATAAGCGTTTATATTGTGTTAATAAAGATTATAGTTTAAAGTTACACATAAAATAGGATATAAGCGTTTATTTTGTGATTATAGTTTAAAGTTACACATAAGAGAAGATATAAGCATTTTATATTAAGAAAAATAATAGTGTAAAGCTTATATTCATGTATTAGAATTAGTAATTCACTTTGTATAATAATATAACTAGCTTAAGGTAAACAATGTAACTCAGCTCTGTCGCGCCTCGCGCTGATTGGTCGACGCCGTCAAACGGTACGCACGCCGTACTACTCGACCCGGCCGAAGTAGTATAAAAGAGGGGCGATTTTCGTCGTTCGACATGCGCCCTCCTTTCTGCCAAGGAGGGTCGCGTTCGTATACGGCTTAGAGATCTCTAGTCAGATCGTTAAGCCAATTACCAAAAGGTTGAGTTTAGTGGGTAAAAGTCTCCACATAACCACGCAGCCGGCTGCGTGGTATGCTATGAGCATTCTCAACCTCCCTCCCCCGCTTTCCGGAGGGTTGCCCATATTTGCTTCGGGCGCAAAAAAAAAAAAAAAAAACGTCGTTCGACACAGTCGGCGGCCAGCTCTCTCAAGGAAAACATCAAATATAGAAGAAAGAAAAAAGTGTCAGTGTTTTATTCTCCACCAACCCAGCACACAAATGTGCTTGTAGGGCACATTTAATGGTCCTTCGCCAGCCGAATATTGTGGAAAATAATTACCTGAAGACTTCAAATAGTGCTACATCGAGTTAAGAAGACTTCTCGGAAATCGTTATTCGATGAAAAAGTCAGCTAACAGTATGGCCGTTACGCGTTCCGAGGGAAGGAGCAGCAAGCAGCCGCCGTCGTCCAAGGCTACCACCTCGGCGACCGGTACCACCAGTGCGGAAGCCAGTACGGAATCGACAGCTACAGGGACGACCGCCACGGAGACTTCGGAGTATACAGACACCTCCGCGGCAACTGATCCATCCACCGTGACTTCCGCCACCGCAGCAACCACTTCGTCCGCCGCCACCTCAGCCGCAACCGCCACCCCCGCCGCGCACCCCGCCAGCACCGTCGCTCCTTCCGTAACTCCATCCGCGGCGACGACGCTAACTGCGGGTGCGAAGGCCAAACAGCTGATGAAGCCGCCACTGTCCGCAAACCGCTACTGTCACCAGAGCAACTCGCCGAGAAACAGAAACTGATACAGTGAAGCGAGCCATAAGAAGCACCGCCGGTCCATCGAAGCAAACCGCATTACAGGAACCCCGCCTGCCCAGCAAGAAGGGAGGAGGGGGGGGGGATCTACACACAGTAGAACGAAGCAGCTCAAGCTTGCAAAGGCGAAAGAAGATTTGCTACGCCTTCAAGTGGAATTAGCCGCAGCACGTCTTGCTGCCTTGGAAAGGGAAGACTCAGAAGGGGAGGAAGAAGAAGAAGATGACGCCTCCCTCTACTCAGAAATCAATGCAAGAGTGGACGACTGGTTGGAAAATCAAGTGAATCGCCCGGTGTTAGCAATCACCAACGAACCTCACCATGCCATAGAAGAACCAACAACCGCCCGCGCAGAAGAACCAAGTCAGAAAAGGCATGAAGAAACACATCAGTCACCGGCGGGAGGTCAAACTGACGTAGCCCTCCTAGCTGAAGCCATCACTCGGGCTGTCAACGCCGCCCAACGACCTAAGTTCGTCGAGTTACCATTCTTCAGTGGGTCTCATCAGGAATGGCTACCCTTTCGCGCCGCCTACTACGAGACAGAAGCAACATTTAGCGCAGTTGAAAATACGAATCGACTCAGAAGAAACTTGAAAGGGAAGGCCAAGGAAGCAGTTGAAGGCCTACTTATGACCAACGCACACCCGACTGAAGTAATGAAGACTTTGGAGTCAAGATTTGGAATACCAGAGTCAATAGCCATGCTGGAGATGGAGACGCTTAGAGGTCTGCCGCGCCTTACGGTCACCTTAGAGTCACCAAGAGATATATGCATATTCGCCACCAAGGTCTCCAACGTAGTGGCGACTCTGAAGACTTTGGGTTGTTTTAACTACATGTACAATCCTGAACTCGCGAAGACAATAGTAGACAAACTGACGCCAACTCTGCGTTATAGATACTACGACTTCTCAGCCATGCAGCCACGTGAAGACCCTTGTCTCGTCAAGGTAGAGAAGTTTTTCAAAAGGGAAGCAGAATTGTGTGGACCCTACGCGCTGCCCGAACAGATGACACCGCCTACTACAGCCTGAGAAGACATACATACCAAGGTGCGTTGTATGTGAAGATACGGGGCACACCAACGCCACAGAATGTGAACAATTCAAGAAGTTAGATGCAAATGCAAGATGGGACATGGCCAAGTCCAAGCGCCTCTGCTTCAGGTGTCTTCGTTATAGGAACAAGACACACCACTGCCGACCCAAGTCATGTAATGTCAACAGTTGCAAGTACTCCCACCACAAGATGCTGCACTACGAAAAGAAGTCGGTAGACACAGAAGCAAAAGAAAATCAAGGGGCATCAGATCAATCAGAGGTCATCAACTCAACGTGGACCATCAAGAAGCAATCGTATTTAAAAATCCTACCGATCCAGGTTAAAGGACCAAAAGGAGCTGTCAATACCTTCGCGTTGATGGACGACGGCTCAACAGTCACGCTCGTCGACGATAGCATAGTAACAAGCGTCGGAGCAACGGGCACCATAGACCCACTGAAGATAGAAACCATCAACGACAAGAAAGTATCGGAGTCAGCATCAAGAAGAGTCACCATCAAACTAAAGGGGCTCAACGATCATGAAGAACAAATACAAGCGCGCACAGTGAATAACCTGCAAGTCTCATCTCAACGGATCCCACAGGAACTAGTGGAGGAGTGTCAACACCTCTCTGATATCCAAGGACATCTCACATATACAAACGCAAAGCCACGAGTACTGATCGGTCAAGATAACTGGCATCTTCTGCTGACATCAGAAGTAAGAAGAGGAGACAAGAACCACCCAGTGGCATCTCTCACGCCACTAGGTTGGGTACTCCACGGAAGCCAGACACGAAGCTTCGGACGGAACATCGATTTCGTGTCACACATTGCAGAGGATCCAGACGAGAATCTAGAGGACCTTGTGAAGCGATACTTCGAGATGGACGCACTCTGCATAAAACCCAAGAGACCGAAAACTGATCCAGAAGAACAAGCACTTCGTATCTTGGAAAAGACCACAACAAAGATAGAAGAAGGAAGATTCCAGACCGGTCTTCTCTGGCGCAAAGACGATGTCAAGTTACCAGACAACTATGAAAACTCGCTGAAGAGGCTCTTCAATATAGAGAAGAAGATAGATCGTGATCCTACTTTAAAGAAGAAATACGTGGAACAAATGGACGCTCTCGTCGCAAAGGGCTACGCCGAACCTGCCCCAAAACAGAAGACAGCTGACAAGACTTGGTACCTACCTCACTTTGCAGTAGTCAACCCAATGAAACCGGAGAAATTGCGGGTGGTACACGATGCCGCAGCCAAGACCAAAGGGGTGGCACTTAATGACATGCTACTCAAAGGGCCTGACCTACTACAATCGCTACCGGGTGTCGTCATGCGCTTCCGACAACACATGATCGCGGTTACGGCGGACATCAAGGAGATGTTCATGCAAGTCAAGTTGCGAGAACAAGACAGGGACGCACTGCGTTACCTGTGGCGTGGGGATCGACGAGACAACCAACCTCCGGAAGAATACAGAATGACATCGTTAATCTTCGGAGCATCGAGTTCGCCTTCGACAGCAATATACGTCAAGAACCTGAACGCCAAACAGCACGGGGAAACTCACCCAGAAGCCGCAGCTGCCATCATAAAGAAGCACTACGTCGACGACTACCTGGACAGCTTCAGAACCCTCGAAGATGCCAAACGCATCACGAAGAGTGTACGAGCCGTGCACATGAAAGCCAGCTTCGAGTTGAAACAGTGGAAATCGAACTCAGCGTCACTCCTAGAAACACTCGGAGAAAACAATCAGACAGAAGACATGGAACTCTACAAAACAGAAGAAAAAATGGAACGAGTTCTGGGTGTTGTCTGGAAGATCAACTCAGACGAACTCACCTTCAACCTTAACTTAGCCAGAATATCCTCAACACTCCTAGAAGGGAAGCAGCCGACGAAAAGGGAAGCACTGAGAATAGTGATGTCGCTCTTCGATCCGCTCGGGCTCGCCTCACCTATCACCATCAGGGCAAAACAACTACTCCAGGAAGTCTGGCGTAGAGGAACAGCATGGGACGACAAGATCGACGAGGACCTGGCGGAGCAGTGGGAAATGTGGATGGAGCATCTGAAAGGCCTCCGCGAAGTAGCAATCCCGCGGCAATATCTTCACTACAGCGACGCGGCCTCCCTAGAACTTCACGTCTTCAGCGATGCCAGCGAGTCAGCCTACTCTGCGGTTCTCTTTTGGAGAACTGTAACAACAGTAGGCGAGGCCCACCTATCCCTCATTATGGCGAAAGCAAAGGTGGCACCGTTAAAATTGACGTCCATCCCAAGATTGGAACTACAGGCTGCAGTCATGGGCACCAGGCTCGCAGAAACAGTAGTCGAAGAACACGAGAGGAAACCTGACCGCAAAGTATTCTGGACGGACAGCAAGACAGTACTAACCTGGATAAGGACAGGGTCACGTTCATATAAGCCCTACGTGGCTCATCGTCTAGCAGCAATAGAAGAAAGTTCCAAAGTTAACGACTGGCGCTGGGTGCCAACAAAGCTGAACGTGGCGGACGATGCCACACGAGACGTGCCAGCAGCATTTAATAAAGACCATCGATGGTTCAAAGGACCTGACTTCTTATATCTAACAGAAGACTTCTGGCCGACGGAAACCACAAGAGCAATAGCGGAAGAACCTTCCGACGAAGAAAGAACACATCACGTGAGCAACAAAGGAAGACTGAAGCTTGCAGAAGGTCTACCTGATCCAGCGAAGTTCTCCAACTGGGACCGACTCCGATACTCAACCGCACGTGTTCTACAGTTCATTCAACTCTGCAGAAACACCAAACAGAGAGTCAACTACAAACGAACAAAGAAGAATAAAGAGGCTGATCCCACTTGGAAAAAGAACAAAGCTACCGTAAAATGTCAGGCGCGCACGACGACAAAAAAAGCGGTCACCAGAAGACATAAAGCCACTAATGGTCTCAGCCGAGCTTCTTAAAACAGCTGAAGAACTCCTGATGCGATCCTCTCAAGAAGAATCCTTTACGGAAGAAATAGACAGTCTAAACAGCGGGAAGCCGATCAACAAAGAGAGCCGCCTTCACCAGCTCAGCGTAGAGTCCATAAACGACACACTACGACTTAGAAGTCGTATTCGAGCGGTCTGCGACATGGAAGGAAAGTTCAAGAACCCGATGATAATCGACGGTGATCATCACACGGTCAAACTCTGGGTACAGGCTATACATCGGCAACTCCATCATGCCGGTGTAGAGGCCACAGTCAACGAGTGCCGGCAGCAGTATTGGGTACTGAGACTGCGTCCTACCGTACGCGCAATAATACGAAGATGCCTATTCTGCAGAATGAAGACGCAAGTACCGCCGCATCCGAGAACCGGAGACCTGCCAACATGTCGCTTAGCTCACCACAAGCGCCCCTTCACCTACACCGGGGTGGACTATTTCGGACCCCTTTCGGTGACTGTCGGACGAACTCAACAAAAGAGATATGTGGCCATTTTTACATGTCTCACTACGCGAGCCATACATCTAGAAGTCGTCGGCTCACTCAGCGCTGACTCCGCGGTAATGGCCATAAGGCGAATGATCGCGCGGCGAGGCTGCCCGACAGAAATATGGTCAGACAACGGCACCAACCTGAAGGCAGCCGATAAGGAACTACGACGGGCGGTCGACGCAGCGACCTCAGAAGAAGCAGCGAAGAGGACTATCTTCTGGCGCTACATCCCGCCTGGAGCTCCATTTATGGGCGGAGCCTGGGAGCGAATGGTTCGCTCCGTCAAGACCGCTCTCATCGCGATGTTGCACGAACGTCATCCGACAGAGGAAGTCCTCACAACACTACTAGTAGAAGTAGAATACACAGTCAACAGCCGCCCGCTGACTCACGTCTCAGTCAGTCCAGAGGATCCTGAAGCTCTCACTCCTAACCACTTCTTGTTGGGAGGACCGGGACGAGTACCACAGCCAGGCACTTTCACCGAACGAGACACCCTCTTACGGTCAAGTTGGCGAGCTGCGCAGAGACTAGCCGACATCTTCTGGCTACGCTGGGTGAAGGAGTACCTCCCTGAGCTCCAACACCGGCGGGAGCCCCACGGACGAGGCCAAGCAGTACGCGTCGACGACCTCGTACAGATCGTCGATCCGAACCTACCCCGCAACGTGTGGATACGAGGAAGAGTCATCGCTACATATCCGGGTCCTGACAACATCGTGCGGACAGTGGACGTGTTGACCAAGGGAGGAGTCCTACGCCGGCCAATAAGGAAGCTGGTGATCCTGCCTCTATCTACGGACGCGAGCCCGCACCGGAAGCTGATGCGACGCGGTCGCACGGCGGGAGTGATGTGCGGGACAAGTGAAAATAAATAGACTTATCCATACTAATATTATAAATGCGAAAGTAACTCTGTCTGTCTGTCTGTCTGTCTGTCTGCTCCTCTTTCACGCCTAAACGGCTGAACGGATTTTGATGAAATTTGGTATGGTGATAGATGATAACCTAGAAATGGTCATAGGCTATAAATAATCACGCCATCGTTCTTAGGGGGGTAGGCAGTAGGCAGATAACTAAATTGAGTTAGTGATTTTTAGTCGTTTTTGTTGGGACTTTTGCTCTTTCACGTATAAAAGGCTGAACAGATCTGTAAGGTAATAGATGGTTACCTAAAAACGGATATAAGATCAAAATGATCACGTCATAGTACTTAGGGGGTAGGAAGTAGGCAGAAAACTGAATTGAGTTAGTGATTTTTTTATGGTTTTTGGTGGGAATTTTGCTCTATCATGCCTAAACGGCTGAACGGATTTTGATGAAATTTAGTTAGGTGATAGATAGTAACCTAGAAAAGGATATGGGCTATTAATATTCATGCTATCGTACTTAAGGCGTAGGCAGTAGGCAGAAAACTAATTAAGTTAGTGATTTTTAATAGTTTGGTTTAAAAGTTTACCTCATTCACGCCTTAACGTCTGAACGGATTTTTATAAGACTTGGTTAATATAAAGATAGGATCCTAGACACGGACACAGGCTACTTCTTACGGCGGGAAAATACCTCATTCCCGCGGAAATCTAGCGTGATCGTGTCAAGAAGCGAATGACGCCATAGCTACTGAAATGATTTTGATGTTTTTTTTTAAATGAGTGTTACTAAGACTTAAAGTTAGTATTTGATCACTTTTCTAACTTAGAGGGTCGGTAGGCGCCATAATTTAGGGAATTTATTATAAAATTTTGATGCATCTGTCTTTATTTAACAGTTTTACTTGGATCGAAACTTAGCGACATACCATCACACTACTTAACTTATAGGGTAGGAAGGTACCAAAATTCAGACTACTTTTTACTTCGGGAAAATATCTCATTCCCACAGGAACCTATACACAGCTACCTATCTACAACATTAAAACTCTGTCTAGAATCACATTACGCCATAGCTATTGATCTGATTTGTATACGATTTTTTATTCAACTGACTGTTAAATTACATACAGATAAAATCTAATTACCTACACCACAGAATTAATATAGTACTACATAACTAGCTACGCTTTAAACTTGAGGAGGTAATTAGATAGACATTTATACGAACTTTATGCTCAGTAATCAATCATAGTGATAAGTTAATACTCATTTTAGACAAAGAAACGGATAGGTAATCAGTTCATCACCGAAATTATAACACCTACACTTAGTTTGTTTACTATTCAACGAGGGAAAATAATTCAATATAACGCAAACCTTCAAATCATACGTCGTCGTAGTGAATACAAGACGCTGCGCCGAGCGAAGAGGCGGTGCGGCGCGAGGGGAGGGCCGTGCCCAACTGTGCCTACCCAAGCGGGCAGACGCACGAGGGCAGACGTCGTCGTCGCACGTATGCGAATATTGAAATATTGCGTTACGAAACTCTATTCGTTGCGTATTTTTGGTTAGCTAAAAACGTTCTTTTTAAATTCAGAGTTGAAATAGGTACTACGGTCTACGCGTAGGGTCTGTAAGCTTTAATTTAGTCCTTTGTTTTAGATATCTAAATAAATATTTGGTAGGTTATTATTTTTGAGTCCAAGTTGACGTCATTTTCGTATTTTTATTAAGTACTTAGTTACATTTTTATTATTAGGTAGTTAAGGTAGCTGTTAGATGTAGGTATTTTCTTAACCAATCATTCATATCTCTAGGTTTACTCAGATACGTATTATTCTTTATTTTTGCAGTCGCTTTCATTTGTTAATTCTCAATTTTATTCATGTGTAGGTTAAGTGTTTTTTAGCTCACATCAGGATGTTTATAGTTCGTAGTAAATTAGTTTAGTAATAGATTTTGTCATTATATTATAGTACTTTTATGTTAGTTTTGATAGATAAGTAGGTAGTACCAGTAGTGAAGAAAATTGTGTATTGTGGTGTGGTACATAAATTCAATATTTTTGAATTTATTTAGTTAATTTAGGTTTTAGGTATAAAAGGTTTGTCAGGTGCATAGTTGTTTCGGTTCAATACGTTATTGATTGATTTAGATATTTAGGTTATAAGTAAAAAAGTTTGCTTTATCGAAGTTTTTATAAAAAATTGTCTTACGTTGTAGTTTTTAAAACTACCGATTTTACAAATCTTTAATTATTGTTTTATTGTTTTCGATATGCCACGCAAACGTAAATCCAATCTAAGTAGTTCTAGCAGAGCTCGAACTGCAAAAGTTGCTAGAAGCCAAGAATCTGAAGAGCAGACTCAGACGCGTCAGATGTTAGATTCTCAGCGTCATGCGACTCAAAGAGCTTCTGAGACCTATACGCAGACTCAAGCCCGTAGGACCTTAGATGCTGAGCGCCACGCATCTCAAAGGGCCTCTGAGACGTTTACACAGACTCAAGCCCGTCAGGCCCTAGATGCTGAACGCCACGCATCTCAAAGAGCCTCTGAGACGTTTACGCAGACTGAGACCCGTCAGGCCCTGGATGCTGAACGCCACGCATCTCAAAGGGCCTCTGAGACCTATACGCAGACTCAAGCCCGACAAACCTTATATGCTGAGCGCCACGCATTTCAAAGGGCCTCTGAGACGTTTACGCAGACTCAGGCCCGTCAGCCCCTGGATGCTGAACGCCACGCATCTCAAAGAGCTGCTGAGACAGTGGAACAGACTCAGACACGTCGAGTTTTAGATGCCGAACGTCACGCGCAATTGATTGCGGCAGAGACTGACGAAGATTCACAAAGACGACGTCTTTTAAATGCTGAACGGCAGGCAGAAAGAAGACGTACGTTTTCAATGAGTACGTGGGAGGCATTTAATGGTGCCGCTTTTGAGTATGACCCTTTGATCGACTATGTTAATCACCGATTGGTTATCATTGGGAGAATGGATAAAAAATGCAGATATTGTGAAGCACTGAAATGGAAAGAAGAAACTCCAGGTATGTGCTGTTCTGGTGGAAAGGTTAAAATTCCATTACTTGGCGAACCAGAGGAACCTCTTAAATCTTTACTTTTATACGACAGTAACGAATCGCGCCGGTTTTTAAGCAGGATTAGAAAGTATAATTCTTGCTTTCAGATGACGTCATTTGGTGTAGATAAGGAGGTCGTAATGCCTGGATTTTCACCTACTTTTACCATCCAAGGACAGGTGTATCACAGGATTGGTTCCTTACTTCCCGCAAATAATGAACAACCAAAGTTTTTGCAACTTTATTTCATGGGCGATGAAAAAAACGAAGCTGATCGCAGGTGTCAAAATATACAAGGAATCGAAAGGGATACTGTTTTAAAAATCCAGAGAATGTTGCATGAACATAATCGCCTTATCAATACTTTCAAAACAGCACTAGAAAGAATGCCGGGAGAGGATTATAGGTTGGTGATGCACCCCGATCGCACACCAAGTGGGGAACATGAAAGGCGGTATAATGCACCGTTAATAAATGAAGTCGCAGCCTTGGTTACAGGCGAACAGTTTGCTTTCCGTGATATAGTTTTACAGGCCCGAGATGACACATTAACCAGGGTGCCTGATACTCATAAATTTTATGATGCGTTGCAATATCCGATCATATTTAGTAAGGGACAAGAGGGGTACCACTTTCAAGTTCCTCAAATTAATCCTGTAACAGGTCTTCCCTTGCATAACAAAAAGGTTTCATGCATGGATTTTTATGCCTACAACATGATGATACGAGAAAACAACTTTAACATTGTACAAAGATGCAAGCAACTGGCCAATCAGTTTTACGTTGACATGTACGTTAAAGTTGAAAGCGAGAGGTTACGGTACATATCATTAAATCAAACTAAACTAAGAGCAGAGAATTACATCCATCTTCAAGACGCTGTGGCAAATGACGCTAATTTAAATCCAAATAACTTAGGTCGTATGGTCATTTTACCATCTTCATTTGTAAATAGCCCGCGGTACTTACACGAATATACTCAGGACGCGTTTGTTTATGTGCGTACACATGGTCGCCCTGACTTATTCGTCACCTTTACTTGCAACCCAGCCTGGCCCGAAATAGTCAATCAGTTGATGCCGGGGCAAAGCGCAATAGATAGACATGATGTAGTCGCAAGAGTTTTTAGACTAAAAGTTAAAAAACTAATGGATGTGATTAATAAAGGCCGAGTGTTAAGAGAAGTGCGCTGCTTTATGTACTCTGTCGAATGGCAGAAACGTGGACTGCCACATGTCCATATATTATTGTGGTTAATAGATAAGTTACGACCCGATCAAATAGATAACATAATCAGCGCTGAAATACCGGATCCTAACATTGACAAGACTCTCCATGACATTATTGTAAAAAATATGATTCACGGTCCATGCGGACCCGAAAATCCACAGTGCCACTGCATGAAAGACGGAAAATGCACAAAAAAATTTCCTCGCAAGTTAGTGAAAGAGACCGTTCACAACGACCACGGATACCCGCAGTATCGTAGAAGAGCGCCAGCAGACGGAGGTCGAACAGCAACCGTAAAGCTCCGAAATGGTAGCTACGTTACTGTTGATAATAGTTGGGTAGTCCCCTATTCACCAATTTTATCAAAAATGTTTAACGCCCACATAAATGTTGAGGCATGCAGTTCAGTACGCGCCATCAAATATATTTGCAAATATATAAACAAGGGTAGTGATCAAGCTATTTTCAATTTTAGAAATACTGATCTTGTGAATCCCGTAGATGAGGTACAAACTTATCAGTCTGGTCGGTATGTCAGCAGCAACGAAGCCGTGTGGCGTCTGTTAGCATTTCCGTTGCACGAAAGGCATCCCACCGTGACACATCTCAGCGTGCATTTAGAAAATGGTGAACGCGTTTATTTTAATGAACACAATTTCCACGAACGAATAACTACTCCGCCAAAAACCACACTCACTGCTTTTTTTGATCTTTGTATCAGAGATGAGTTTGCAAAAACTCTTCTTTATGTCGAGGTGCCGAGGTATTATACTTGGGATGCAAGTAGGAAAACTTGGAAACGCCGCATTCAAGGTACTTCAGTTCACGATTGGCCTGGCGTCAAATCTGGAGATGCTTTAGGACGAGTTTATACAGTTCATGTTAGTAACATGGAATGTTTTTGTCTACGCATGCTTTTACACCATGTGCGCGGACCTACCTCTTTCAATGATCTAAAAAAATACAACACACAAGATTATCCTACATTTCGAGAGGCATGTGAGGCAAGAGGATTACTGGAGAATGACAACCATTGGGATGTGACACTGGAAGAAGCTGCTCAATGTAGATCAGCAGGCAAGATGAGAGAGCTATTTGCTGTATTAGTAGCGACATGTGGTCTTTCAAATCCTCAACAATTGTGGGATAAATACAAAAATGATATGACCGACGATATATTGCACAGATTACAAGAGCAAAATCCCAATGTCACGTACAGTGATTTAATTTACAATGAGGGTTTGACAAAAATTGAAGACCAGGTTAAAACAATTTCTGGAAAGGATTTATCAGATTATGGAATGATCAGACCACAGAGAACCGAGGAAATCAGTAGCGATTTAATACGGGAACTAGATTACGATACTGCTTCCTTACAACAACAATTGACAGAGTCTGTTCCACGTTTGATCCCAGAACAAAGGTTAGTATTTGACAATGTTTTCAAAAAAAATCGAAGATGGCGAAGGTGGTTTGTTATTTTTGGATGCTCCCGGAGGCACGGGAAAAACCTTTCTTTTAAACTTGCTTTTAGCGCAAATCCGAAAAGATAAAGGAATTGCTGTAGCAGTTGCCTCTTCCGGAATAGCCGCCACTCTGCTCAATGGTGGTCGAACGGCACATTCGGTGCTTAAACTGCTATTAAACTTAGCCCATGAAGAAATGCCAGTCTGTAATATAAGTAAAAACAGCGAGCGTGGACGTATGTTGCAGCAATGTAAATTATTAGTTTGGGATGAGTGTACTATGTCCCATAAAAGAGCAATTGAAGCTCTAGATCGGACTTTGAAAGACATCAAGAGTAATCCAAATATCATGGGGGGATGGTGGTACTTTTAGCGGGCGATTTTAGACAGACTTTGCCGGTTATCACTAAAGGCACCCCTGCAGATGAAATAAATGCGTGTTTAAAAGCGTCAACGTTATGGGTGCACGTAAAAACGTTTAGTCTGTCTACAAATATGAGAGTGCAACTACACAATGATGTACAATCTGGACATTATGCTGCTGCTCTTCTTAAAATTGGAGAAGATCGTATGGCAAAGGATGGTAATGGCATGATTACATTGGATCGTGAATTCTGCAATGTTGTGCATAATCCAGATGATCTAAATAACTTCGTCTATAGCGAACTGCTAACTAATATGAGGAATAGAGACTGGTTATGTGAAAGAGCAATTTTAGCGCCGACGAATGAAATGGTGGGACAGATAAACGAGCAAATTATGTCACGCGTGGAAGGTGATATTGTTGAGTTTCTCTCTGTAGACACTGTAATGGATACTGAACAAGTAACATTATACCCTGTAGAATTTCTTAATTCTTTAGAACTGTCGGGAGTACCTTCACACAAACTGAGGCTGAAAGTAGGCGTTCCTGTCCTTTTAATGCGGAGTTTAGATGCACCAAGACTGTGTAATGGCACACGGTTGCAAGTGACACACCTCGGTCGCAATATTGTAAAAGCAATCATTATGACTGGAATGGCAAAAGGAGAGAACGTTTTAATCCCCCGTATACCCATAATTCCGACAGATTTGCCATTCCAGTTTAAGAGATTACAGTTTCCGCTGAAAATCGCATTCGCTATGACGATAAATAAAGCTCAGGGGCAAACATTAAAAGTAGCCGGCATTAATTTAGAAAAGAGTTGTTTTTCTCACGGACAATTATACGTGGCTTGCTCACGTGTTTCAAGTCCACAGAATCTCCATGTGTTGGCCAGAGAGGGAAAAACAAAGAACATAGTTTACAAAAATGTACTACAGTAATAAGGCCTCTTATTGTTAGCTTCCTACATTATTATACTACTTACATTAAGTTAGTACTTCCTACGCAGACGATGTTACGGATGTCACACTGTCTAACATCGGGGGGTTGGCAGGTAGGTAGTTAGTAGTATTTTAAACCGATTTACATTATTTACTTTTTATATTTACTAAGGAAACATTCGGAGCTATCCATTATGTAGCTTAGGTTGCTTTTGAACAAATTTTGATGTGAAGTTGAGGACTGGAACACGATAGTGGGACATTGTTGCAGGGGGACTTATAGCCGGGAGAAAACAAAAAAACTTATGCGGACGAAGTCGCGGGTAAAAGCTAGTACCTAAATAAGACGAACATTTTTATATTATAGTAGTTTAGAGTTTGTACTTAAATAGGATATAAGCGTTTATGTTGTGATTATAGTTTAAAGTTACACATAAGAGAAGATATAAGCATTTTATATTAAGAAAAATAATAGTGTAAAGCTTATATTCATGTATTAGAATTAGTAATTCACTTTGTATAATAATATAACTAGCTTAAGGTAAACAATGTAACTCAGCTCTGTCGCGCCTCGCGCTGATTGGTCGACGCCGTCACACGGTACGCACGCCGTACTACTCGACCCGGCCGAGGTAGTATAAAAGAGGGGCGATTTTCGTCGTTCGACACAGTCGGCGGCCAGCTCTCTCAAGGAAAACATCAAATATAGAAGAAAGAAAAAAGTGTCAGTGTTTTATTCTCCACCAACCCAGCACACAAATGTGCTTGTAGGGCACAAAAAGCTAGTTTACCTTTAATTCGGTTCATTGTTAAAATTTAGATTTGTAAATTAGTAATTAGAATAAGTAATACGAACAATATTTTCTAACGGACTAATATTATTACTCAACAAGTGGTAAAATTGAAAATTTTGTACAATCGACTTCAATAAAATTCAATGACAACATATGTCATGGTTGAAATGATTTCTATCACATTTATATGGGGCCAAATGTGAGACATACATAACGAAGAAAAAATGAATAGGTATTCAAAATCGGTCCACGATGGAGAAATCAGTGAACATACATAAAAAATAAAATAAAAGAATGAATATAATACTCATCTTAAAAGCTGGCATTTGTCTTTGGCATATTTAGATAGGTTATATGTTATTTTTATACTTACGTATAAAAATAACAGCTCACTTCTATAAGGTATATGTAGTTAGTACCTACTAAATGTCTACACACACTATAATAAGTATAATAAAATTGCAAAGAAACACAAACAAATTGAATAATTATGTCACTAGTCGTCAAAGAGATGTACCTATGTACTATGTACTATGTAATACCTGGATGATCCAGCTTTGCTCAGTATTTTTTTTTTGGAAATTATATTTGGATAGAAATTACATACTGATGTAATATGAATAATATTTTTCGATCTTACCAACATAATAAAAAAAAAACTGAACTGGTTATTTAAGCTAAAATCATGAGTTCAATTAGTTTTAATTTAATTTATCGTGTTTTTTAAAAAAAAATACTAAAAAAGGGCTCGAAATAATAGATTTTCTCACAAAAGAAGGCAACTTGAAAAAAATTCGGGCTGAAGACATTTCGCCGATTTCTCATTCGAGCTATAGTAATCTTCGAAATACTAGCAAAATTTACCTTCGTATTCTAATATATAAAAGAATTGCCGACGTTCGAGCGATTCACAGAACGCACGAACCTCGCTTACTGCTGCTATTGTAGTGTGCGTGAGAATTTGTTTATAATATTATGTTATATTTGAATTTGTCAAGCCCGGAGGGAGGTAAAGCGAGCGTTATGAAACAGATAGCATTTTTGAAAATACCTACTCGCTTCGCGTATCGGCACTTCACAATCCTCTTAACACAATCGTGAAAGTTTCATAATTCCAGTCTTTATCGAACGGTATCACTTAGAAAGATTTAATAATATTCTAAATCAATCATTTTTATATTTGATTATGAAATATTTATTCAAATCCTCGTAAAAACCAATTTTAGTGGATCAACTTTGATGAAATTTAAATAATTGATTAAATAATCGACAATCGAGTACATTACAAAAGAATAAAAAATTATAGTCGTTCTGCTCAATCTGTAAAATCTTTGTGGCCTGACGCAAGTCCATGGTACGTCATTTAACACATCATTTATTTAATATTATTTATTGATCGACGATTGAAAGTATATTTTATTTATGGGTTAAATCTACTTGTATAGCGTTATGTTTTGATGTACTGTAGGTTTATTTCCAATTATAGCAAACAGAAAGCTTGATAAAATGTTTTATTGGAACCAAACGCAGAAACATTACATTACATTAGTACATTTCACTTTATTTTGGTCCTCAGTTGCTCTAAAATAAGTAAAAATGGTAGATCTCTTGCCACTTTTTTTTCATATTATCAATTTTCATTAAGAATAAAACAACGAAATACTTTTTTTCTCACAATAATAGCCAAAACATAACCATGTGCCAGCAATTTGCTCAGTACTAGATGATGCAATTACATGTCAGGTGTAGGGGGGTGCAAGGGGCAGGGTCCGGAGCTAATCCGCACTTTATGGTAACAAGTTTCAACATAAATTGGTTAGGGACCGAGGTGATCCTGCCGAATAATGTTCGGCAGAGTATTCAGTTCGGTAAAAGTTTTACCGAACTTTCGGCCGAATATTCGTATTCGGTGAAATCCATGTTCGGCCCATCTCTAATTAATTTTACGCATTATATATTATTTAATACATCATTCTCATAGATAGTCCATTAACCATCTTTTGAAATTCAATACACAATTGAAAGAAAGTCCAGTGTACTTTACTCTTTATTTTAAAATACTAGTAATGCAACTAGTGCTTAAAGAAATAAAACAAAAAATGAAAAGGTTTTGCTAGACAACAGTAGTTTTCACAACAGTAGTCGAGTGGTGGTTTCGAAAACACGATCTTACCACAGATTACTAAATAGTTTACCAAATCTTACAGGACTGCATTCCATACTCTTAACGATTAGGTCACTGTCGCTTCAGTTATTGAAGACTTCACAACGTGTGACTTATGAAAATATTATAATTGACTTGATATCGTAATATTAGTTAATTAATATCTGCCTAGCACATTATTTTAAGGAAGATCTTTTAATGTAACTTATTTAATGCTCCTCAGATTTTAAGTGATTTGCAATGCCCATGTTATCTCGAGTTACTTTTAGAAAAAATATTGATTTTGATCACATATTGTGTAAGTAAAAAGATCCCTCGATATTACCTCAGATTCTATAGATCGCTGTACCTTATAGAAGAATACCGAATCTTGGCGAGGGTGTTTTGTGAAGCTATTGTGATCCCGTGGTCAAAAAAATTAAATCCCAAATTACAGAAATCCTCAGCTAGACTTCTAGCTAGACAATATAGCGTAAATTTTACGTGCTATAAAAACACGAATTCTTCTTCACCTTCTTCACCATTCACGTAACTTGAATTCAGGTGGCTCACATTATAGGCAGGATTTTCCTTCATGAATCAAATATAAGTTGGCTTGCTTAAATGTATAAATGAAAATGATAAATTTGCATAAGTATACTTAAATAAATAAAATTAGGTAAATAAATAAAATCTAACTAGATGAAAGCACTCTGCAGGGAGACCAAAGGGTCCCGGGTTAGGGGGAAAGGAAAAGAAACCGGCGGACGATGTGGGTGACACTGAGGAGGACCGCCTTCTGAATTTGAGTCCGGAGCGGTCAGACACAGAGTCCCAGTCGCCTTAGATGACCCGAGAGGCCGACCGGGATTAGCTCGTTCACAGAAACAACTAAAGGAATAATTTCGTTCGGCAGTCTACCCCACATGTCAGTCACCTCGTGTGCCAGGTCCAGATTCGTGTTTGTGGTGTACAAAAAAGTATTATTATGTACTTTATTATATGGTTTATTGTACACCATCATCACGAAAAAATACAGATTATAGGAAATAAAACTGAGGAGATAGGTATAATAAGGATAGGTTATATTAGGATTTTAGATGTATTTTGATACAGGGATTATAAACATTCAGCAGTTGATCCACGTTCCCGTCATCTAGTATTAAGGGATATCTCAAAGTGACGGAGATGAGGTTTAAAACGTTTTTGTAAAACTTGTCAGTGTTTTGATACGTGCTCAACTCTTCCCGTCGACGTGTTGAGATAATAATCTCTGTGAAGTCTGTTACCACATGACCATACGTCTCAGTAGTTAGCGCTCGAGAATCAAGCTTATCTTCTCTAGTATATTTATTAAACAAGTAAAATATATTATATATTAAAAACATTATATTGACAATTAGGTTTATATAAGACAACATACATAAACATCCGCGTAATAAAATAAAATGAGGTACCTAATTTGAAGAGCACCTCCCACCCTTCATCAATTGTGCGCACTATCCCCATCACCACTGATCCCAATACCACTACACTAGGAAAGATACACCACTGTCGATAGTGTGACACGTGCTTCGACTCTTAACGAAGCAGCATCAGGTGAAATCACAGAAATCGTAATAATAAGGCAATAGAAATGAATTAGCGCTCGATTACTTCCAAAAACGATGTCGCCACCTGCAGCTGTATTATAAATATACGCAATGCCCAATGATATCTAATGTTTCACATTACATTGCTTGGCGAGTTTGTCAATGTCACGTGCGTCGCATATTACGGTAGAACATAGGCAAAGCAGCAATGGTAATTGTCGGTACAAAAAATAATAAATTAATGTTTACAAAGGTAAATATATCGTATTAAAGTATTCATCTAGATGTAAATTAGGTTAAAACGAGTATAATTAGTAAATGATCAACTTACCGATGAAATTTTATGCCTTTATTAGTTGAATTACACGTCCTTGATGAGTGTTTACTACTTTTTTTACTATTGTGCTGCAGTTTACTATTATAATAACATAAATTCACGTATGACTTTCCCCGCGCATTTAAATCACAAAATGGGATGGGAATTCTGTTCGTCAGCACATAATAGCGGCGACAAGGTCACGCGTCTATGCGACTTCTATTGTCTTATTATTACGATTTCTGTGGGTGAAATAGACTTTACGGTGGCTGACCGCTAAGTCTTAGCGCAGGAGCTGCTCTTCAAAGTGGGTAAGAAGATACGCCATTTAATTTCATTTCGCAGATCGTAGATAATTAATTTTTAACATCTGTAAGTTTTATATACACTAGGTCACATGTCACTACAAGCATTATATTAACTAGCATTATTCGTATGTTGATCCGTTCAAAAATTTTAATCAATTTTTTAAATACTTTTTTTTCTATTGAATTAGGATGACACACGTGCACACAGTCCACCTGATGGTAATTGGATGATATGGCCCATAGACATTTACATCCATCCTAGTAGATGTGTTATCAACCCTGAAGACTCAGGCTTGCCTCGTTTCTAGTAAAAGTGTAGAAAACACGCTGAAATTATTTGAGAGCGTGGTCCGTCACCGGTCAAACCATTGCCTGATCGAGCTATATGAAATTTTGATGACAATGCAATAATATGGTTCTATTGAGACGACGTGATGTTGGCCACGGGTACCGGCCTTAGCTACATCTATAAATGCTTAGTTTTTGAAAGGTTTAATATAAAATAATAATAAAAAAACAAGTCATGATTCACTCACTCACTGTACGTCACCAGTCTACTGCTGGAAATAGACCTCCGTTAAGCCTTTTTTACACGACGCTCAACATCTCACTTACCGGTATGAGTCTGCCACACGAGAACATCTCTTTCTCATCGATTATATATTATAGCACTTTTGAAGCTGTTAAAACTTAATTTGCTTAACTCCGCGTAAATAAATAAAATGATGTGCCCTGCCCAGTTTTAAAAGCACCCCACTCTCCTTCAATTGCATGCACTGTCCCCGTCACCCCCAATCCAAGCACCACCACTCCTAAAACCACCACACTAGGAACGACCACCACTCTCGATAATACGACACGTGTTTCGCCTCCACATGAGGCATCCTCAGGTGAAGTAGATTCTGCGAATGCGAATTCTGGCCGCTAAGTGAGCGGTGAGCCGAAACAGTTATTAATTCTATGATAGCATTAGTTTAAGACTGATTAATTATTTTATCTTTTGGAACACGGTTATCATAACTTTACCAAACTTAATACACAGCTTGTGCATCGGTCGCCTTTTTTGTTTGATGTTGGTTGCAGACCTGTGAATTCGTTTTTGTCTTCGGTTTTTTAATAAAACTTTTGTAACGTTTATAATTTACTGACACACAGTCAACTGCTTCGAAGTCCACACAAAGCGGGGAGCCGGGGGGGGGGGGTACGGGAAACGGATAGGCAAATAACTGACAAGTTTGTTTGTTCGGGACGGCTTGTGAGACCTCTTGAATATTACATCGAGGGCCACGTCCCACCACTTTCTCCTCCAATAATACTTACGCGTCGCACGTTCGTGGTTGGTTTAATTTTTAATGCTATAAAAGTGTTGCTGTCTTTTCTTCTTATAAGTGGTATAGATTTAATGTAGGCATAGATTTTTTTTTTACAATTACGTCCAACCTTTTAGATATTTTTAGAATTAATGAGTGGAGCTTTGTGGTCAGAGCTCAGAGATCATATATATTTCATGTTATTCATTCATAACATTGAAGCCAATTAATGATTTCTTTTATCGCATTTAATTACTTAATTTTAATTCCCGACGTTTCGGGTGCTTTACAGCACCCATGGTTACGAGGGGGAGGGGGGGTGGCGACTGTGATGTTTGACGTCTCAATTTTATAGTTAGCCCGGCTACTGTGATAGATGACAGTGATATTTACCATCATAACAGACGCTCCGGTAATTCTGCAGTTTGTGTAAACGTTCAAGATCGTCTCCAACATTACAATCAGATATGACAAATCACAAACTCTTGCAAGAACACCGATTCCCACAAAAGTGATACGCGAAGCTATTGAAATTAAAAAACATCCTCATTTCAAGAGAGAAGATGAATGGGTGCTGCCATCTGTTTGAAATCCTATTATTAACAAAATTAAATCCAAAACCAAACATAGCACTGCAAGACTTTCAGATACTGAAGGTTCATTAGAATCGTTTCTGCGTAGATCAGACCAAAAAATAATATTCAAAAACTGGAGATAGCCGGGCTAACTATGACATTGGGACATCAAACATCTTAGTCCCCTTTGTGACCACTGAACCACCACGTGAAACATCTTAGACCTTTCGAAGGGTGCTGTAAAGCACTCGAAACGTCGCGAATTAAAAATAAGTTAATTAAACGCGATAAAATCCGTATAAATAGTTTTATTCAATTGGAGTCAATTTTTTAATCCTCAGATTCATCGGATACAATACAACACAAACGTAAAACAACCATTCAATTTCATTTATATTCAGCCTGTGTAGTATTTATTAAGAGCGTACACTTGTAAAACAGTACGCAGTTCCCCAATGAAATTGTTAATTCAATTTTAAATATAACCATAGAAAAAATTACCAACGCCTGGCCCTAATACCCTCTAAAAAGCCGAGCTGTAACTTTACTTACTTATAGTTTATTTAGGCGTAACCTTTTGTATGATAAATGAAAAATCGAACTGTAGTTATAAATAAGACAAACAAGTTTGTTTGTTTTTTAGTAGAAATACGATCTCGTAGCTTCGACAAAACTAAAGCAAAACGTGCTAATCAGCATTATGTATTCAGATTAAGCAACTAAAGTAAATGTTTATTTTAAAAATAGTATAAATGTAGGTAAGTACCTACAAGTTTTTGTATAGCGGAGGTGTAAGAACTTCCACTATCCCGTATTATCGTGAGTATCGTAAAATGCGGCAGAAGGAAGCTAAAGCTGGATATATCAGCAGCACCATCTTGCTGACTGCATCTGAATAAAAAATGCCGTTCTCATTGCATCTGTGGGAAATTGTCATCATTAAGGTGCATCACAGATCCACTGCTAAACGTCTAAACGTAGTCCCCCACTGTGTCCTGAGCGACTTGCATCCATCGAATTATTTACATGGCAGGGCGAGGCTGCAATCACATTATGGTTGTAGCATGATTGGATCGGATCGACCGGGGTAAGGCCACCCTCTCACAGAATACCGGCGTAAAATAGCAACTTAATACTATTGTGTTTCGTGTGATGAGTATAGAGAATCGGAGACACTTTTTACTGGAAACGATGCATACCATCTTACTCCTCACAGGTGATAACAGATCTGTATTTTGATTCTTAATTGAGGATAAATATACGTCTATGGGTCACCGCATTCATTTATCATAATGTGGAATGTGTCCAGCACACATTTGTCACCCATCTACATAATAGTCGTTGCTCCATCTAGTGAGGGGGGAGGGGAGGCTTTATACATTCCGCTTACTGGCTCTAAAACCTTTCTTCATCAGTTGGCGATGTGTGATCCATAATTAGAATTTCGTATCGGAAATATGTGGACTATATTTTGCTTAATACGAAATTGCTACTGTTGTTTTATTCTTTCAATAAGCTTTGGTTAGTTGTAGTTTAAAAAAGTTAAACGTTTTCAAAATGTTAATCGACGTGCTTTCGCACACATTTTTCGCTAATCGTCATAATTTGTTCGGAATGTATGTCCCAAAAATGTAAGTCAAAGAGGCCGATGTCTAGATTTTCCTTTGACGGTTCGCCGAGTAATTTTTAACCAACGGGCCCAGCTAACACGGGCATACCCGAAAACGGGATGAAAGGAATCTTACCATAATATTTCTAAAGTACTTAAAAATAAGTAATTAATTAATATCACCTAAATTATATAAATATCACTTTATCGCCACATTCGAAAAACATACAGACCGGGGAAGGACCACGCTCTCACACAATACCAACGTGTTTCTTGTGGTGAGTGTAGAGAACGGGAGACCCTTTTTTACCGGAAAAGAGGCGTTCTATCTTTGTCCTCAGGTGTGACAACGCATTCTGCATTTTGAATCTTAATCGAGGAGAGATGTAGATGTCTGTAGGCCGCAGCATTGATGACCGAACAAGACCGATTTAAGAATTAAGAAATGTTGTGACTATGTCTGTAACATATGTGTTTGTTTTATTTTATGTTCGTTTTTGTTTGCTGGATGTCTAATAATGGTGATATAACGTGGTAATTTTAGTGTATATATGTATATATGTATATATATATGTATATATGTATATATATATAAACATGAACATGGCAGTGGTAGATCTAAGAGATCTACTTGATATATATAATTGCATCGTATAAAATACTTCCTCTAGTGTCTTTACACAGGGAGGTATACGTTATGCGTTAAACGCAGCCCGGATATTCCTTTAAGTTATTCTCTCATGCAATTTCCACGTCTATAAATAACACAGTTTTCAAATTCCTCTTGTTATAATTTAGAAAGCGTATTTTAAACACAAAGCAGCATCCCCGTGTTACGCAGTAGATGAGTCGTTAAGATCGTCAAACCTCGCCGGCCTCCACAGATGTTATCTCTGTTGCTGACGTTCCAAATGATGGTGAAGTTCCCGAATAAGAGATATTTAAAAAAGGCTTTACATAATGCTGACTCAACCGGAGTTAATATTCGATACTATCTATGATAAGTTGACCATATTTATTATAATTAAAATAGAAGCATGAAAAAATAATCCCACGTAGTGCGTATATTAAAGAAAAAAAAGCAAAAGAAATAATTAGAATTAAAAATTGCATCCTATTCATATTATATATAATTTATGGTTATATATTTTGGACAGTGTGCGCAGGCGTTGCATGCTTTAATTCCTTTCTCCTCTTTACACTAACGAGTGACCACGAATGTTGAAGAAGTCTTCATCACGTTGTCGTTGCTATTCCACGCATTAGATATAAACGATTTGTTTCGTCTTTCGTGATGCGTACAGCAAAGAAGAATGAAATGAATAGGCTTTTGTAAAGACAGTGCGATTTACCATTTAGGGCTTCATCACCACTTACCACCAAGTGGGATTGTAGCCCAGCACTGGCTTGTAATAAGAAAACGAGGCTATATTTTTGTATTACATTTTTATATAATGTGACAAACGAGCACACAGTTCGATTCACTGACGCTACGAAGAGATGTTGCA
Organism: Parnassius apollo; assembly: GCA_907164705.1. Taxonomy (NCBI): domain Eukaryota; kingdom Metazoa; phylum Arthropoda; class Insecta; order Lepidoptera; family Papilionidae; genus Parnassius; species Parnassius apollo. Next base: position 3,383,073 of record CAJQZP010000191.1, read on the forward strand.
TCTCTTTGCATTTTCTTTCGCTTATATACCACGGGGAATGCTCTGAGGAATTGTTCGGATTAATCTCAGCCCCCAAATTTCGTGAATGCACTACGCGGCAAACGTCCCGATACCAACCACACCATCTGGATGCTTGGCGGTCACCACTGTACGTTTAACAAGGAGTTTTCTTCCGCGTACGACCTCTCTGTGGAATAGTTTACCACCGGCGGTTTTTCCGGACCGATACGACCTAGGAACCTGCAAAAAAAGAGCTTACTCCTTTCTAAAGGACCGGCAACGTACCTGCAATTCCCCTGGTGTTGCGGTTGATCATGGGCGGCTGTAGTCACTTAACATCAGGTGAGCCGCATGCTCGTTTGCCCCCTTTTCTATAAAAAAAGTTCAACTGACGGTAATTGGTTGTTGTGGTTCATACATCTCTACATCTACCCTCAATTCAGAATCAAAATGCAGATGCGTTGGCACCCCGAGGATTAAGATAGAATGCCTCGTTTCCAGTAAAAAGTGTTTCCAATTCTTCACACTCACTATACGAAACACAGCAGTGTTAAGCTGCTATTTTACTCTGGTATTCGATTAGAGCGTGGTTCTTCCCCGGTTGAGCCGATCCATTAGTGTTACAATCATAACACAGCTACTAGCATGACTCTACCACTTACGAGCATAAACCTTTTTGGTACTTATCACTGCATGACTGGGTTAGAAGGCAAAATGTTTTAAGTCCGCCCTTTACAGGCCTTTTTACACTTCTGTCCCAGAGAGTTAAGTTTTTCGACAGTATATACGAGTACGTTGGTATGTCTGTTTCTGTGACACGCTCTGTAGCCAAATCGACTGATAGATTTTAACATACGGAATGTCGTTAGATTCATCTTAGCTGTGATACTGAATTAGGGTATAATATTGTTTTCTTTTTAGTAAATCGCAAGCAGTTGAGTTTTTTAATTACTATTTTAACCAATTTGTTTGTTGTTAATATGTTTTAATAAGACTGACAAACTAGCACACAATCCACATGATGGTAAGTAAATACGGTGGCCCATAGGTCACCTATGACAGCTGTCTTCGATTAGGAATCAAAAGGTCTATGTGTTGTGACCCCTAAGGAATAAGATGGAATGCCTCGTTTTCAGTAGAAAGGTGTCCCCGGTTTCCTACACTTATCATATTAACACATCATTAGTAAGCTTCCATTTACGCTGGTATTTTGTGAGAGCATGATCGTTTTCCGATCGAGTTGATCCATTCGTGCTTCAACCATAATATAGTCGCAGCGGGGCTCTACTACGATGATTATACAATAAGGTGTTAATTAAAATTATGATTAATATTTTTGATTGTTTCCTTTCTCTTTATTTAAGACAGCAAACAGTTATACTAACAGCTTACTTTATAAATTAAATAATTATGTATATTACTTAAAGCTTGATCAGCTCCGTTATCCACGGATTAGTTGTCGCTTGATACGTGTATATAAACTACCGAATATAAATTAAAAAAGAACAGAGAGCAAACTAAAATGTAAGGAAATATAAAAATAAAAGGTTATACATGACAAAGCAGAAAAATAGTAAATTGAGGAAATACATTCAGTCATAAGTTACTTATCTAAATATCTGAAATAACAGAATACGAGATAAACATGGTTTGTATTATTCTGTTATTGTGCGAGCTCAATTTTATTTACGTTTTTATTGTTTGTTATGTTTTTGTTTTAATACTTTACTATACTCTTAGATCAAAATCGATAGATCAAACACTCTTAGATTATTAAAACTCTTTAAAACGCTTTTTATGTTATAAAAATTATAATTGTAAGCCGAATTCCAACAAGGGAAACAAAGTGCCGCTTATATATCAAGTTATGCAAAGAAAATGGATGAAACGCTTCGTCCGCACGCACGCACGCACGCACGCACGCACGCACGCACGCACGCACGCGCGCACGCACGCACACACACACATCTTATTTCCTTCTTTATTTATTAGCCCGTAAAAGTTAACCTCAGGATATGCACCTACCTGCACCGAATCGGGCGGAAGGAAACGCCCGGGTGCTCCCACTGCGAGGATGGACCGAAGGACACGGTGGAACACACCGTGGAGGTGTGCCCTGCTTGGGCGGAGCACCGCCGTGTCCTCGTAGCGGCGATAGGCGGCGGCGACCTCTCGCGTCCGGCCCTGGTCGAAGCCATGGTCCGGAGCGAGACGGAATGGGATGCCGTCACCACTTTCTGCGAAGCAGTGATGCTAGCGAAGGAGGTGGCGGAGCGGGAGAAGGAGAGAGCAACAACTTTCCTCCCCGGCCGCCGCGGGAGACGCCCCGGGCGTCGGGGGCTACGTCGTGGCCACCGTAGGCGCGGGCCTGTGGACGGCGAGCAATGGGTAGCTCGTCGTCCGTCCGTCTAATGACGACAGGCCGTGTCGACGGCGCGTTTTGTTCCACGCGCGCCTCAAAGAGCTGTCAGCAGCGTGAAGGGGCCCGCAAGGGCCGACGCCTGCCGGGGCTGCGGGCTGTTCGAAAGAGATACCGCGGCTCCGGAACGTAAGGGCACTGAAGGAACACGGATGGTTTTTAGTCAGTAAAAGTCTGACACTCCCTTACGCTCCACCCAGAGCGAAAGGGGTCATTAGATGATTGATCCGCAAAAAAAAAAAAAAAAAAAAAAAAAAAAAAAAAAAAAAAAAAAAAAAAAAGGATATGCACCTAAAACCCGTTGGTTGTAAATGATTAAAGTGCTTATGTGAGTGCCTATTTTCATAATAAGTTTAGCATGGTTTTGGCTTGGTTTTCACACGTTCGCAGCGCTCTTTCTTTTCTTCTTCATTGATTCGAGTTCTTAGGTAAAAAGAGTTATTTTAATATGAAACTAATTTTTTCTTTTAATACAATAATATTGCGTTTAATTTTAACTTATTAAGCTACTTTCAGTTTTTCAATATTAATGTATGGTCCGATCTACGCAGAGAAAAATTATATTGAAAAACTGAAGGTAGCCAGGATAACTGTGATATTGGGACGTCAAAGACTTCAGTCCCCCCGTGACCATGGGTACTGTGAATCCCTCGAAACTTATAATTAAATGCAATAAAATCCGAAAATTAGTTTGTATTAATGTGTAGTATTCGCGTAAATAAGAAATCATTACAAGATTTGGCTTGTAACAATTATAATTAATAAATGATTACGATTGTTTAATGATTTCTTATATTTACGCGAACACTATACATTGATTAAAACTACTTTTACGGATTTTATCGCGTTTTATTTATATTAATTTTAATACCCGACGTTTCGGGTGCTTTCCAGCACCCATGGTCACGGGGGACTGAGGTGACTGACGTCCCGATGTCAAAGTTAACCCAGAGTACCTTCAGCTTTTTAATTATTATCTTTGGTCCGATCTACGCAGGGAAAGCACCCGAAACGTCGGGTATTAAAATTAATATAAATAAAACGCGATAAAATCCGTAAAAGCAGTTTTAATCAATGATTACGATTGTTTGTTCACAATCCAGGTTCATATATATATATATATATACCCCTATTTCACACAAGATATTTTATAACACCTCTGCATAAAATGGAGTAACAAAAAACTGGAATCGCCCGTTCACAATGCTCTGGACAATAAAACCGAATATAATTACGTTTATTTTACAGCTGTTTAATAAAATTTCACAATGTAAAGGATGCGTGGACATTTACGATTGGGCTTGATCGTAAAATCTCTAATTACGTACACATCGCCGCAAAATTCCCCATATATGTATTCAAAAATACACACGAATATCTGATCTTATAAATTGGTTATAAGCGAGATTGTCGCTTGACTTGTTTATTAGTTGCATTGAACTTGTGTCCCCCTGTTATTGTACACATCTGTTGCTAAGTGTACATACGTTTTATTTTGTCCGTGTGTATGACATTTTTTTTATAGGCGACCGTAAAACTTGGATCAAAACTAAGCCAGCTCAACGTGGCAGAGCAGTAATCGACAGTTTTTATTGGTGTTTTTTTAGAATAAAAATGCAATGATTTATTTATATGTGAAATATTTAGTTACGATGTCGAATAAAAATTACAATTGGTAGTCATCTTTTAAAATGTCTAACTTTTCATTCGAACCACTTTTATAGATTTACGACCTTCATACGCGACTGTGCTTGTGAGGGTAGAACATCCATTACAGCCTAGAAAAGTCTACTGCTGAACAAGGGCCTTCCCCATAAATTGCCCCATATATGGATCAAAGGCTTTCTCATAGTCTACATACGCCAGGCAAAGTGGCAGATTGTACTCTTCGGTCTTCTGTACAATCTGCCGCAGGGTATGTATGTAGTCTATGGTACTGAAGCCTTTTCAGAAACCGGCTTGTTCGGGAGGCTGGAAGTCGTCGAGTCTGCGTGCGAGACGATTCGTAATGACTCTCAAAAACAGCACGTAGACGCGGCTCAGAAGGGAAATCGGTCTGTAGTTCTTCAGGAGACCGTTGTCGCCTTTCTTAAAGAACAAGACCACCGCACTTCTGCTCCACGCCTCCGGAGTAGTGCCACCATGGAGGACGGAATTGAAGGGCTTCTGAAGGACTTCAAGTACCGGTGTTCCACCCGCTTTCAGAAGCTCCTCTGTAATTCCATCCTCGTCCGGGGCCCTGCCATTTTTAAGGTGCTGGAGAGCCATTCTAACCTCGCTCAGACTGACGTCCGGGATATCATCGGAATAGTGTCGGGTAAGACTTGCTCTTGGATCGTTACTCACACCTGCGTGTGGCTCCAACGATGATGTGTACAGCTGCCCATAGAACCTCTCAACCTCACTCAAAATCTCAGGTGTCCCGGAAACGATGCTGCCACACTCAGTCTTCAGCTTTGACAGTTGGCTCTTTCTGGCAGACAGATCTCTGGCAAAGACTTTGGAGCCCTGGTTCCCCTCGATTGCTTCTTTAATACGAGCAGTATTAAAGTTGCGTAAGTCTCGCCGCACGCATTTGGAGATCTGTCTGTTCATTTGCCTGTATGCTGTCAAATCTGTTGACGATTGCAGCCTCATCTCCCTTCTAACAGCCATGAGATTAAGAGTGTGATCGGAGAGTTTTTGTGTTCTTCTGCGGCGGGTCTTGCAGAACTTAGCTCCGACCGCATGGACAGTTTCCACGAGCTTGTCATTCATATCGCCCACTGCATTGCAATCTTCTAGGCACTGAAAGCGATTACGTAACTCGAGCTGAAAAGTCTCGGGATTCTGGATTAGAGCACGAGGGGGACGGAGCGTTGACTTCATTAGACGAGACCTCTCCAACTTAACGTTTAGGTTCAGTGTGCCTCTAACCATTCGGTGATCGCTGCCGGTTTTCACTTGCGATCACTGAGACATCACTGAACAGTTGGCGTCTGATCGTCATAATGAAGTCAATCTCATTTTTTGTCGAACCGTCGGGGCTCGACCAGGTCCACTTCCTGTGGGGCCGCTTCTGGAAGAAAGAGTTCATCATAAAGAGTCCCTCTTTCTCCATAAAGTCAGCCAGCTGCTGGCCCCTACGGTTCCGTTGCCCTACTCCAAATTTGCCTAACTTCAGCTCACGGCCTTCTCTTGTGCCTAGATTTGCGTTGAAGTCTCCCATCAACACCGTGTAGTGGGTTTTGGAGGAATGCATGGCTCTAGAAATATCCTCATACATTTCCTCCACCTCCTCATCAGGATGTGCCGAAGTTGGTGCGTAGACCTGTATGACCTTCAGCGAATACCGGTTGGTGATTCTGAGTATCAGGTACGCGACCCTCGTCGACACTCTCCCAATCTTTACAACGTTGTTGACGAGAGACTTGTGGACGATAAATCCGACACCTCCTTGGGACAGATGGTCGCCCTCCCGGTGATAGAACAAGTTGCCGGACTCGAGGATTACCGTGTCCTTCCCCTCTCTTCGGACCTCAGATAATCCAATAATATGCCAGCGCAACTTGTGTACCTCTTCTTCCAGCTCCAGTATCTTCTTGTCAGTCCTCAGGGTGCGTGCATTATATGTTGCCAGGTCGAGTCGTCGTAGGTGGCAACCGAACCTCCACCGGAGATTTTTAGCACCCCCTGCCCCGCCGTTTTCTATTATGTTATTGTTGTTATTAGGAAGATGCTGCTGCCCATCTCCTGCCTGTCTCCGTCTGTCGCCTCTTACCGACACCCACGGGATGATATGGGGTAGTGGATATTCTCAACCGCCACTACACGTCACCTTGTCACCCTATCCTATGTAAAAAAATATTCGGTATTCGGAATATCCGGCTTGTTTTCTGCATATTTGTATTCGGCAAACAAACCGCAAAATCAATGAATTTTAGGCAAAGTGCTACTTAACTACACTGAATTGGTTGATTGATTTATTGTGGGTAATTAAGCATGATTGATTAGTGCAATATCTTTTTTTTCGAATAAGGGTGACAAACTAGCACACAGGCCACCCGATAACAAGTTGATACTGTGGCCCATAGACACCTACATCTACCCTCAATTGAGAATCAAAATGCGGATAGGTTATCACCCCTGACTATTAAGGTGGAATATCTCGTTTCCAGTAAAAAAAGGCTCTCCGGTTCTCTGCACTCACCATACGAAACACATCAGCATTAAGCAGCTATTTATGGTATTCCGTGAGAGCGTGGTCCTTCCCCGTTTGAGCCGACTTATTTGTGCTCAGACAGTTCTGCATCTTCGTAGTAGGAAAGTAAGTATATCCCTAAGATGTTTTATAGGTAAGATCGTTTATAGACCTATAAAATATATTTGGTGTGTCCACTATCCCATACCATCCTAAGGGTGTCGTAATAAGGCAACAGCGGGAAATTAAACAGGAATAGGCAGCAGCATTGTTCTGATAACAACTATAATATATAATAGCATAGTGGGGTTTGAGGAAGAGAATTAAGAATTAAAAAATTATCACATTGCGATGTGCTGAGTAAATTTTAAGTCACATGAAACATGCAGGCTGTCAGTTTTACAGTAATCACGGTTGTGGTTGATGAATAACCTACCGTGTAGTGCAGTGATTGACGCCTGTACGAGCGCGTAATGTACGCCTAATAACTAGCACTCATAAATACATATCCAACTAAAATCGTTTGGAATCAACAAGTGCATATATGAGCGTCCATTAGTAAACTTTTACGGGCTGATAAGGAACGAAAGAAAGAAGAAAGAAATGCGTGCTATTGCGTCACAAGAAGTCGAACATGGTTTTTGGTTCATTTGAAATGTAAGCAGCGCTCTGCCTCTTTCATAATTTTACTATAGCGGATAATTTTATATTGTTGTCTGAACTGGGAATTACTAATTTTGTCCTTGACTTGATTTATCCATTCGCAGGAAGTTGCAGATCAACCTATTCTAACACATTCCCGCCGGAAGGAAGAAGTTTTTTTTTATAACAACGTAATAAAAAATGAATGAATAATTAAAAGGATGTCGCGGAGGCGAATGCAAATTCATCTTCTTATAGTAGTTACGATTAGGTGTACTTGTTATGAATTATTGTTTTCAGAAAGGGTTTCTGACTACACACACACACATTGGGACAGCGTGGCGGATATTTCCTTACCCTAAAACCCTCCCATAAATGAGAGTAGTCCTGTGCCCAGCAGTGGGACGTATATATGATGTAACTTTAACTTAAATTTTAGATTAACTAATTAAGGTATTATTCGTAGTTTTCTATAAATGGCTACCTTCAGCTTTTGAAAATTAATTTTTGGTTCGATCTACTCAGAACGAGTCTTGAAGTCTTGCAGTGGTATGCTCGGATTTCCGAAAATTTTAATTTATAAGATCCCAAGCAGATGGCAGCGCCAGCTCCCATCGCTATTGAAATTAGGATGGTTTGATGTTTACTTTCAATAGCCCAACCAATGATTTAATAGCCTAGCCAAGGAATCGGTGTTCTTTTGCAAGGATTATATAATCTGATGTTATGGCGGGGATGATCTTGAATATGTTTACAAACTGTAGCCTTCCCGGAACGTCGGTGCTTCACGCCACCTATATGTTTTATATAGTATTCGGATAAATATAAGAAGGCATTTTTTTTGCGCCCGAAGCAAATATGGGCAACCCTCCGGAAAGCGGGGGAGGGCGGCGGTGAATGCTCATAGCATACCACGCAGCCGGCTGCGTGGTTATGTGGAGACTTTTACCCAATAAACACCGCGTTTTAGGGACTGGCTTAACGGTCTAACTGGAGATCTCTAAGCCGTATACGAACGCGACCCTCCTTGGCAGAAAGGAGGGCGCAAATAAGAAGGCATTTAACTTAAAGTTATTTATAATGCACTCTTACCGTGCCATAACCAAGCGAACCCATATAGTTTGCATCGGTGTATAGTATCCTACGCAGATGGCAAACTCTTTAGCAACAGGAAGATCCGATATCTTTTTTTATTCCGTCTTACATTTGCGGAAACGTGAACAAAACATGTTTTTTGCATGTTCCTTCAATTATATTATGCATGTTACGTCTTATTGCCTATTACGTTTGATTTTACATTTCAGATATACATATCTTATACATACGTGTACATAGACATAAAGTGTGGTGTAAAACCTTGAGAACTCTGGAATACTAAGCCTTTGTCGTAAATTTCATAGTACAGGAGCAACCCGGGTTCAATCCCCGCCTCGAATGGGTCGACTCGACCGGGGTATGACCACGCTCTCACAGAATACTAGCGTATAATTCAGTTTAATGTTGCTGTGTTTCATACGGTTAGTGCGGAGAACCGGCTACCCCTTTTTACTGGTAAAGAGGCATTCCGTATTAGTCCTCAGGGATGAGAACGCATCTGCATTTTTATCCTTAATTGAGAAAAGATGTAGATGTGTATTCGTGTGTCTGTGTGCTCGTCTGTCACCCTTATCCTGTAAAAGAACCTGCTGAAAGAAAACATCGAAACGAAACCTTTTTTTTGAAAATTTTTAAAAATAGTATTTCTAAGACATGTGTCTTTGAAATATTCTTTTTTAATCACAATGACAACACTCACACATTCTTTAATTTTTTTAAATTTCATTTTATGTTTATTTCCTAGCCCAACAAACCTCCTCAAAAACAAAAGAGGTCTAAGGCATCGTCCTAATTGGCTATCGATCGTACGATCAAACAATGCGATTTCATCACACGATGAAAATATCGTGCAATAATCTAACAGGTGTCATAACAGCCCGCGCAATGCCCATCCCGCAATGATGCGATGATGCCGCGCCGTCACAGCAAAGGCGCCATTTCAGCAATGGCTGTTTTTTGAGATGCTCAGTTGTTTTTACTCTCTTAGGCCTCTACTCGGCTCTAACTCGACTCACCGGTGCCTTTGCGTTGCTGCGATCGTGCGATGACGTGTCACCAATTAGGACACTCAAAAGAAATATATAGCTTTGATTGCACGATCGTGAGATCAAACCCATCTTACGATCTTTATTGAGCATTTCTTGTGCTCGCGCGATCACTTGCAGGCTTCAATTACAACACTCTAAAGAAATGTGTATATTTAATCTTGCCGTGCGATGAAATCACGTCGTTTGCTCGTACGATCGTTGCCAATTAGGACAACGCCTGAGGCCAGCAGTGGGACGTATATAGGTTGTAACTTTGATATAGTATATTAAATATTCAAAAAGTTTATCTGTTCATACGATTTTCGGCCCTCAATTATAACAAGCATCAGTAACAAAAATATAGAACTCAAATATATTTTTCAGATTCATCTTATTCTTTATGGTTGTAATGAGGAATACTCAGCAGAAACCATCTACTGGTGATGTAAAATTAAACGTAAAAAATTAGGAACATCCTTCCATTTGTGCTAACTTTAAAACGACACATCAAACTCGCTTAATTAGGGTATAAAAATGCAAATGGCGGCTCATTCGGCTGGAGCCTGGGGCCATTTTTTAAAATCCTCCGGCGAACTGGAATATTTTTCCGTAAGACTTATTACCAAAAATTGCTTATATTTTAAAACTAAAAGATTATTAATATGCTCTTTACCCTTTATGGATTGATTATGAAATGACTTACCGTCATTTACTCATTTAGTGATAGAACTTTACGATCAGAGCAATCAGATTGTGACTTTCTGCCCTCTAATGTTTAATATATCAAGTCTTCTTTATCTAAAAGAACGTTTTAATGTTTAGTTCCTGTCATAATTTTTCTAAATAAAAATCTTTCCCTCCAATATCAGGTGCACTCCTCTATTTAACGGCGACTTAAGAACTGGGTCTACTCCACGATGTCTTAACTGGCCCGCGTGCTGCACTGTCTTGCGGCCGAGCATAACTGCGACCGCATCTATGTGGGGGTCCTCCTAAACATGGAAAAGGCCTATGGCAGAGTGTGGTACGCAGGGCTAGTCTATAAACTGATTCAACACACCACCGTGCCGCCAAAGCTTGTGCGGCTAATAGCGTCGTTCCTTGAGGGGCGGAGCTTCTATGCCAGTCTAGCAGAGGCTGTTTTGGTAGCACGACCGATTGAAGCGGGAGTGCCACAGGACCCCACACTCCAAGTCCACCTGGAGGAGTGGGAAAAGGATGTCGTTTATGCAGACGACAGTGCGTACTTTACGTCATCTAGTCGGATAAAACTCGCTGCAAAGAGATTGCAGCTACTGCTGGACTTGCTACCAGAGTAGCTGGATAAAAGGAGAATGGCGGTAAACGTCGGGAAAACTACCAACTTCATGACCAGGCTGACAAGGAAGACACCACCTACGCAACTCAGTGGGCAGGTCGTAAGTTGGAAGACCACCATCACATACCTCGGATGCCCGATAGATCGTTCGCTGTGCATGATCCCTTAGTTCGACCATGCCATGAGGCAGGCCAGAGGAGCGCAAGCAAAACTATACCCAGTAGTGGCATCCAAACCCCCAACTCGAACGAAAATAGGTATCTACAAAACCTACGTCCGCTCGCAGCTGACATACGCAGCACCAGTCTGGTACGCGTTGACCTCAGCCACTCAGCGCAGGAAAATGCAAGCCCAGCAGAATCTTGCACTATGGGTGATCGTGGGAGCTGGCCGTTACGTCAGGAATGACGTCATAGCAAAAATCTAAAGATTGAATCAGTAGCAGAATTTGTGTGGTTATACGGCCGCGAGGATAACGGGCCACACATTCGCTTACACAATTTGGCCCCACTACACGCGCGACTACCTGACGGGTGACCAAACCCACGAGATCTTCTGCACTCACCGGTGGCAGAGGTGGAAGTCGGGGTCGGATGAGAGTCCCGACACTGGATTATATGGCGTAAATTATGCAACACTTCAACCGTCAAGCTGCTACCGCAGCACCCAGGAGCGGGGAAGCCGTGCTCCCCAAGATGACGCCCGGGTAATGAGGGTTGCCTCGATACCCGAAGACCTCCTGACCCTGGAAGAGGAACAAAGAAGAAGAACATCATCACATAACAGGAATTTCAGGTGCGTTTCCAGCCTATGAGAAAGGGGTAAGCTCTTTCCTTGAAGGTTCCTAAGTTATTTCATAGTTACTTTCTACATGAAAATACTACACTGAAATGCACGATCTGAATAGTGAATACGCTCCTCGCTAATAGGATGTCTTTCCATTACAAAATGTAATTCTATAACGCTTTTGTCGATTTTGTTAACGAGGGGTCGGACATTAATGAAGTAGGGTGTGACGTCAGTGAGAAATCGCGCGTTAAAAACAGCTTAATGTCACTCGGAATGATGCACACGTCTTTATGTATAAATAATTACACCTCACTCCTATGATATGATATCGACAACATGAAGAGAAGCGATGGACTGTCATAATAAGGGGAAAATTAATGGGTCATCTTTCAGAAGTAATGTCAACAAAAGTTGTTAATTAATGGAATTAGTCGTTACTTTGCAGAAATCTGTTATAATTAAGATGTTAAAAATGTAATAGTATTAGTTAAGATACTCAGCGCTCAGTGTGTCTTTCCTAGTACAGTAGTTTTGGGATTAGTGGTGTCGGGAATAGTGCCCGCAATAGAAGAACGCCGGGTCTTCTTTAAACTAGCTAAGACATATAGTTTTATTTTACCACGCGGATCTTAGATAGTTAATTTTTAACATTTAATAAAAATGTGTATCTTTTTGAATAGTTTTTTAAAGATGTGTTCGGTGAGAAAGAGAATCACGCTAAAAATCTAGCTAGGATAGCAAATTCTCGTTATCCTTCACACTGGAATATAGTAAAGTGTAAGCACTGCTATTTGGCACCAAACCAGTGAATTTAAAAAAAAAATAGTTTTTAATTTTATTTAAATATAGGTACCACGTTTCGCTCGATTCTGAGCTATGTCCGAAATTTCAAGTCTCTAGTACGTCGGTAAGTTAGATTAAAAAGGAATTGCTTAACTCTACCCGAGCAGAATAGCATAGGTTAAAGTTGGTATTCACTCAGGCGGACTCCTGGGCAGAAAGTGGATCCTACCACGTAGCAACTAGACAGTTTTACCTGGTAATGAGGCTCTCCATCTTGATCGTCAGAGGCGACAACGCATCTCCATTTTGATTTTTTATTAAGGAAGATGCAGATCGCTGTGTTTACTTATCTCGCGTTTAACCCTTATTGTATAAAAAATACTCCATATTAATCAATCAGTAACTTTACGTGGTAGAGCTACGCTGCAGCTATATTGTGGTTGTGGCACGAATGGGTCGGCTCGACCGGGCTAGTAACACGCTCTCACAGAATACCAGCGTAAAATAGCAGCTCAATGCATATGCATATGGTGAGTGTAGAGGACCGAAGAACCTTTTCACTGGAAACGAGGCATTCTATCTTTTTCCTTTAAGGGTGATAACGCATCTGCATTTCTATTCTTGACCAAGGTTAAATGTAGATATCAATGAGCCACAGCATTCACTTACCATAAGGTAGACTGTGTGCTCGTTTGTCACACAAGTTCTAATAATAAAACTTTACTTTGTTTATAATTCGTATATGATTAAATGTAATATTCGTGGAAGTGAACACTTAGGTACTTGATAAAACATCTTAAAAAAAAGATTAATTGTACGTATTGAGCATGCGATGTGGCATGGAACCTGTCCCATGACGGGATTCCCCGATATAAGATGATGGATTGCTGTTTGTCCTTCCATCATCTGATAGTGATAGTGAACGAAAATTGCATCTTCTGAGATTGATAACACGTATAGATATCCATTCATAAGAATTGTGGATATTTTTTTCCAAATATTGACACGATTATACTTTTGTATATTTAAGAGCCGTGGTAGCTCAGATTACCACTCGCTGTAAGTTTCACAGTACGCGAGCAAACCGGGTTTGATTCCCGCCGGCACCAATGAAATGGTTAATTGAAATTTTAAGTGCTGATTAACCACGTGCTCGGCGGTGAAGGAAAACATCGTTAGGCAACTTGTATGGAATAAAAAAATATTTCGAAGCCATGTGAAGTTCGCCAACATGCATTGGGCCAGCGCGGCGGACAATTCCTTGCCCTAAAACCCTCTCAGAAATGAGCGGAAACCTGTGCCCAGCAGTGGGCCGTATATAGGCTGTAACTTTACTTTATTTTTTATATTTATGAACTAGCCACCCGCCCTGGCTTCGTCTGGATAGGTGATTGTTTACGTCTATGTGGCCGTGAAAGGAAAAGGGGAGATCTCCCGCCGGGCAAGGTGTTCTGCCCGGGGAGCGGCCGACACTCCGTGTGATAGTTCGGAGATGTTCTATATATACTGTTTATGATTCGGAATGTTGATAGCGCGATTTAGGCTTCGGTGTGTTTTTCGCTTGTGGCGCGACGACAGCGCCGCTACATCACCCCCTGCTCAGACCGGAGGTCGATAGTGCAGTCGAGTTGTCGACGAATATGCAAGTGCCAGGAGATTGCCTTGTAGTCTGCGGTGAGTCGAGAAGAAGGCAAGTAATCTGCGAGAGTGCCGTGAAGCAGAGGCGAGCATTAAGGCTCAGAGCCGTGCCGAACACTGTATGGCGCAGAGAGTAGCTTGAAGGAACAGGAAGCATTATTATTCCAGTGCTGCGATGAACCTTGTGAAGCTAGATGGCTTGCAGGATATGAAGACTGCAGACGATATCTACTCGGGAGCGAATGGGTGGGGTATTCTATGACGTTGATGAAGCTTGAAGTTTCCGAAGGTTGTTGGTTGCGTGTGTTCAGATCACGTCGGGGTCACCACTGTGGCCGTGGTAGGAAAAGGGGAGATCTCCCGCCGGGCAAGGTGTTCTGCCCGGGGAGCGACCGACACTCCGTGTGATAGTTCGGAGATGTTCTATATATACTGTTTATGATTCGGAATGTTGATAGCGCGATTTAGGCTTCGGTGTGCTACAAGTTTTCGGATAAATGATGCCTATTGAGAAGCCTATTTACTCTCTCGTGTTGCTTTCTACCTGTTCGTAAAGACTCAACATAATCGGTGCAACTACATAGCCCGGACAGACAGATATATTTTTTTATGTACATGGTTTTTATGCGTTAGTGCTCGTAGCATGCAAGTTACCCCCAGAGCTTCATAGAAGATAGTTATTTCAATTATACACACATATTTCGTTCTTCCGAAGTTTTGCTGATTTAGATTTTTACGAATACATCTCCTACGTGAATCTTGCAATACTTGCCTTCTAAATAGCAAAAGTAATAATACTTGAGTGTCATGGGACTACATGATAAGTAAAATTAATTTTACTCAAGGGGAATAGATGACAGCAACAGTAACGGTAAATTACTGTATTAATTTACAGATAGCGTAATTTATATGTCGCAGCCGGTTAGTTGGATTTCTGAGCCGTTAGTTAAACACCGGTTTATAAGTAACAGTTAACATCTTAGCTGGTCATCCCTTGTCGAAAAGAATAAGTTTAAAGATGCCGAGACCTTTAAGTTTGTTAGTAGAATAGAATAGAATGAAATGGAATAGAATAAAATGTATTGGAATGAAATGTAATAGAATGGAATGAAGTGAAGTGGAATGGAATGGAATAGAATATAGCAAATCATCAATGAGAACAGAATAGATATGACAGAACTCAACATAACAGAACATTATGGAACAGAACAAAATAGAATAATTTTTATTCTATAATGATTACAAGTAATTCTTGTTTAGTTTTTTTCTACTTTTACCCCTGATTCGGAAAAAATCCTCTATCCTAGAAAGAACCAGCAAGAAATCCACCGGAACTATTTTTTTTAAAGTAAAATTATACAATATGTATAACAAAGTACAAGTGTAAGTAAAGCGACAGTAGCCTAATGACAGGATGCGCACCGCGAACTCTAAAAGGTCGTGGGTTCGAATCCGCCATTCGACTACTGGCGTGAACCACTCGTAACACAAGCAATTTAAGCTTACCACGAGTGGTTAACGAGTGGTTGGAGCCGTGGTAGCTCAGATGGTTAGCGCTCGCTGTAAATTTCACAGTACGCTAGCAAACCGGGTTCGATCCCCGCCGGCACCAATGAAATTGTTAATTGCAATTTTAAGTGCTGATTTACCACGTGCTCGGCGGTGAAGGAAAACATCGTGAGGAAACCTGCATGTCTGAGGAATAAGAAAAAAATATTTCGAAGACATGTGAAGTTCGCCAACACGCATTGGGGCAGCGCGGCGGACACTTCCTTGCCCTAAAACCCTCTCAGAAATGAGGGGAGGCTTGTGCCCAGCAGTGGGACGTATATAGGCTGTAACTTTAACTTTTTTTTTAACGAGTGGTTAAGGGGAGTATTAGTAATGTTTATAGCATTGTTAATATTTAAAAAAAAAAGTTTATAATAACTTACAATACCTGAATAGACCACGTCATTACCCAGGGCTTACCTTGCAATACTACCCAAATCAATTCGTTTGAATTTCATAAGCTTCATCAAAATTGGCCCTGTTGTTTTTATAATAGTAAAATCATATTTTATAATAGAGCAGCCAATCGGGTGTACATAGTGAGCAGGTCGCTACTCTCGATGTCGCTCTCTATTCATTTTTTTAAGTGTATGGTAGCTACAGTTGGACCTTTAACGTAGATTATTTTGTTGGGTAACTGAATGCCGTCGATCTATACTTATAATAAATCTGTAGAGACGTCGATTCTGTACATGAAATATATTTCCAAAATAACTATCGGGGGGTGATTAGTGATGCCAAAAATGCAAACAGTAAATTTTGGATTACACAGATGGTAGTAATCCATTCGTGAACAGTATGCAATGCAAAAGTAGAAAAAGAAGCATTGAATCTGTGTTAAGACACTTCATCCTAATCATCCCCTATGAGCTTATAGATTGAGTACCGACCTGGTCAGATGTGAAGGATGTCCGTGGATGCGGTGACCTGTGTTCAGTAGTGGATTTGTGGTGGGCTGTAATTATGAGGACGATGTGTATAACAGAGAGGATTTAAGGGGGGGAGGGTTACTCGTAATTGTACTACTTTTTATACATAAATACACTCTCACGCCTTTTACTTAGAGGAACAGTAAAAGGTTTATATTATGTTTTTATAATTATTTTTATTATATAATGTTTTAAATAACGATTTTCGATTACGGAGCCCAGTCTCAACGTGTATAAGCAAGTACAAACGCACTCTATATTTCCGCACTCTCGACCGAACACGACCGAAGAGAGATCAAACACAGTACCTTACGGCCTGTTATTGCAATTGCAATTAACAATTTCATTGGTGGCGGCAGGTATCGAACCCGGTTGGCTCCTGTACTACGTAATTTACGTACTAAGCTATGTTAATACAGCTATGTGATAAAAAATAATTGTTGCCTAGCTTTATCGCAAACTTTTTTAGCATGCAACTCTACCCTGCTATTTTATAATTTACATGTAAAACTTTGTAATGGCTAATTTATAAAAACAATTGATTGTAAATAAATGT
>CAJQZP010000191.1:3402500-3582500 GCA_907164705.1 Parnassius apollo
TTTTTAAATTTTTAAAAGTAATTTTCTTGTAATCTTGACACCGTGTTTTAATCAATTCTTTATTTCAATTAGCTCATTTAATTAAAAATTGGTTTCATATAATGTATAGTTTTCACCGTAAATATGAGAAATATAATTTCATAGAATTCCAACAGAGATAGTAAACTGTTTTGTAGCTCAGCAGCTCTGTACGTAATATGATGACATGGGAAATCATATCCGTTATGGAAAATATTGTTGTGGTTCATTTAAGGGAAAATATTCTAATTTGAATAAAGTGATGGTTACCCTACACCGAAACTACGAACTATATTAACGAACGCCGTAAATAAACTCGGGCGCAGATCGGCGCGCACGTAAGTTTTTATATAGCAAATATGCTCGCTCGGCAGCCCAATTGTTGTTTTTCTCTAAATATTTTCGGTCACGTTTTCGATTCAGCCATTTAAAAAATTTATCGTGCAGTGCCATCACATCCGGTACACCGTTCCGAAGATTAGCACGGACACACAGACAAACAATTTTATAAGTGGTTGTTCATGTTTTAATAGCATGGAAATAACACCCTAAACTAAATAGAAGGCAGTTATTTCGTTACTGCATACTGACTGATTTTATTTATATGATAAATAAATGTTTAATTTATATTGTGGTTATAAAAAAAACGTAAGTTTCACCACTATTTGCGATAGTACAATCAAATCTCTGAAATAAGCTTAGTTGACGCGGTAGAGCCACGCTGGAGCTATATTTTAGTTGTAGCACAAATGGGTCGGCTCGACCGGGGAAAGACCGCGCTCTCACAGAATACCAGCGTAAAATAGTAGCTTAATATACTGTTGTTTTTTGTATTCTTACTACTTTTTACTAACTTTACTACACGTAATAAGGTTACGTGGTAGAGCCCCGCTGCAGTTATATTTAATTGTATCACGAATGGGTTAAATCAATCGGAGTAGGCCCACGCTCTCACAGAATACAGTAAAATAGCATGTCAATACTGCTAGGTTTCGTGTCGTTAATGTAGAGAACCGTCGACCCTTTTTACTGTATACGAGGTATTCCATACTAGTCCTCAGGGGTGACAACTCAATTTTGATTCTTTATCGAGGATAAATGTAGATGTCTATGGGCCACAGCATTTACTTACCATCCAATGCACTGTGTGCTCATTTGTAACCTTTATTATATTTAAAAAAAATCTGAACTTTCTTTTTAGAAAGTACTTTTAAAGCTATAAATTAAAAGTCTGCATAAATTGACTACTTACTTCTTAAAAGCTTAACATTTACAATTATAATCTGTGCAGTTATATAATCGTATAGTCGTATGATGCACCTGAAATCGCAGATATGGAAGCGATTGAATATATAGTATTATCCGGGCTCCAGATAATATTTGTTTAGTCACTGGGAGTAGTTTGCTTTGACAGCCTGTGTGTATACGTGGATGGTTCCAGACTACATGACTCCTGGATAGGGTTACCACTTATACCGTTTTACCCGTTTAAAGTATTTAGTAAATTAACAACCTGTATATACGGCCTTTTCTTTGTAAGAGAGTTTTAGGGCAGAAAAAGGGACCGCCGGGAGCCGCGAGGTTCTACGCGTGTTTGGTGGACGTCAATTGTTTTAAAGAAAAATTCTCAGAAATTCTTCAAGATGTTTTATTGATAGCCAAGCACATGGTAAAGCAACAATTTTCATAAGTGGTAGGAGTTCTTCTTGGTCTAGAACTCTGGTTTCCTACTTATCTATTTCTATCTTCTTACCTATTTCTTCCACTAAATAGCACCACTTCACTGCTGCGTTACGGTCTAAAGGGAGTTGACAGCCATTATAATTCCAGGCTGAGAGGCATTCCATCTTCATCGTCCTTGAGCAACTACTGATCAGTTCCTTATTTCTCTCTCTCTCTCTCTCTCGTTTTTTATTTTAACTGTGACTATTTTACTTAAAGTCTCGACCATAAAATTTTTATTGTAGTGATAATGTATAGAGTCGATTCAAGAAAGATGTTGCTATTCATCTGATGAATCATTTCGCTATTAAGGGACTCAGGCGGTGATATACAAAAGAATCTCCCTTAACTCTATGTATTCTTTGGTTTATAATGAGACGTATTTTGATTAAAATAACACCTTAATGCTGCTATGTTTCGTATGCTGAGTGTAAAAATTTGGCGACTCATTTTAGTGAAAACGAGGCATTCTATCTTAGCCCTCAGGGATGACACTGACAATGCATCTGCATTTAATTTTTAATCGAGAATAAATGTAGATGTCTATTGGCCGCAGCATCCACTTACATAAACACTTATATTTTAAAAATAGTTGGCAACCCTGCATCCATAACAGCCTATAAAAGTCCACTGCTGAACAGAAGCCTCGCCCATAGATTGAGTCATAAAGGGGGTTTTGCCATAGCTGCCACGTTGCTTGGTGAGCGGGTTGTCAACTGCAGTTAATGATGCTGGTTTATATTCTTACACCGCCACTAAACGGGTGACAACACTAATACTACATTATTGATATAGGTTTAGCCGACGCTCGTGTTTAAATGCCATACACGTGTAACCGAAACAGAAACTTTTTTATTCAATGTAGATTATAACAATACTTATTGAAAGTCATTTTTTTCATTTACCACTGGTACGCAAAAAAACCTCTGTCCTGGGAAGAACCAGCAAGAAACCCAGTGGGACAATTTATTTTTTCTATTGGAATTTGTAAGCTATTATTATAGCTTACAAATTTTACTCGATTTTTAAAAAATTTAACTCGAATGGTTACATCGTCGGGTACTGTATCGGTATCATGGGAGAGAATGCCATAAGACATTAAGTCCGCCCTTTGTAACCCTTTTATTTAAGGTGATAGGCCTTAGAAGCTGAGTCCGCGTCCGCAATTTGAGGCAGCTCAAACTAAGATAGTATGGCTTAATACTTAGCCCGTTAGTACTCAAAGTCGTGTCGTGTTGACAACAGCTCCCGAAATTTCCCGAATAACGGATGTCACAGTATATCAGAGAAACACATGAAACAGTAACAATACATTGCACCTGCAAGTGATGCTCTTGAACCTATATTTTTAGGTAAAAAATTCATCAAAAATAAATATGAATTTTTAAAAACTGACCCATGACATTATTAGGAAATGATAAAAAAATGGTAGAAAAATTCTCCCACATTTTGATGTTTAATTAAAGGTAAAAACAGTGCGTAAAGCAACTTGACAACTTTTTACTGTCCCGGTTGCTGCCATTGAAAAAATACAACGCATTGTTTTTATTTAAAAAATATCGATGATAAATTTTAAGGAAACTTTTTATATGGTCTGATATTAAATGTATGTTTGGTTTTCGTTTAAGGTTTCCTTCTGTTCCGATCATTGCGGTTCTTTGGACTGAAGACATCAGACACAAATGAAATGAAAGGAGTTGGAAGTCCACTAAATATACAAAAATTTGTTCTTTACATTTTGAGGATAAAATAAAGTATATTACTAAAGGTGACATATGTAGATTATGCAAGGGTGCAGTTCCAACTAAGGTATAAAAAATTCCACCCTATACGTATAAACTGTCTTAATACTGTTTTTTCTGGCATGTAAATTTTGTGTTTTAGGGTCTGCCCGTTTTTAGCACGGAAGAGAAGAGTGATGATTTAAGTTAGGAGCAGAATCAACCTCAACTGGTAAATTTTTAATAAATGAACACAAAACCAAGTCACATAATTTATTATAAGCATTCACAATGCCATTATTTTCGAAAAAAAAAACTGCACTAGAAAAAATCGACTGGTATCCAGCGGCACTCGAATCCTTGACAAAAAGAAAAGAAGAGCAGTCGTCAGGTTAGCGAAAGCAGTGGGATCGAGTCCCGCTCGATAAAAGTAGATTTTTTTAGTGGAGTAAATTTTTAAGTCACATAATTTAAATGAAATAAATGGTAGAGAATGCCAATAGGCATTAAAACCACCTTTTGTGTAGTAAAATAATAATAATATAGAAACTACTACTACATGGTTTGGTCGCTCCTGTAAAATAGCATCATGCTATAAGCAGGAGTGCTACCGAGCCTGGGCTGACGCATCAGCGTCCAGGGATGTAAACACCAGCGCTCTAAAAAAGAAGTATAATTCCGCCTCTAGGTCCTTCAAAAGAGTCATTGCCAAGGCAAAGTCAGAGCACATAGGCAGAATTGGCGAGAGACTAGTTCGTCTTCCTTCTGGAACCCGTGCATTCTGGTCTCTCGCCAAGGCTGTCCAAGGGAATTTCTGTCAGCCATCTCTTCCATCTCTGCACAGGGAGGACGACTCACTGGCCTACACCGCAAAGGAGAAAGCCGATCTTCTAGGCTCTTTCTTTGCGTCTAACTCGACTCTCGATGACGGGGGGAGTACGCCGCCGACCATCCCGCGGTGTGAGTGCTCCATGCCGGAAGTGCAGTTCACTCAGCGCTCGGTTCGCAAAGCACTCCTCTCCCTGGACATCCATAAGTCGAGTGGGCCTGATGGAATCCCTCCAATTGTGCTGAGGACGTGTGCTCCAGAGTTGGCACCGGTTTTAACGCGTCTTTTCCGGTACTCCTACTCCCTAGGCGTAGTCCCAAAATCATGGAAGACGGCTTTCGTCCACCCGATCCCTAAAAAAGGCGACCGCTCAGACCCGTCCAACTACCGGCCTATCGCCATCACCTCCTTGTTCTCCAAAACAATGGAGTCCATTGTAAACTGCCAGCTCATGAGGTACCTTGAGGATCACCAGCTGATTAGTGACCGCCAATACGGTTTTCGCCGTGGTAGGTCAGCTGGTGATCTTCTGGTCTACCTAACTCACAGATGGGCGGAGGCAGTAGAGTCCAAGGGGGAGGCATTGGCCGTTAGTTTGGACATTGCGAAGGCCTTCGATCGGGTTTGGCACAAAGCGCTTCTTTCGAAGCTCCCTTCCTATGGGCTTCCCGAGAAATTGTGCGATTGGATCACCAGTTTTCTTGCAGATCGGAGCATCAAGGTCGTTGTAGACGGTGCAAGCTCCGATTGCAAGCTTATTAATGCTGGTGTTCCACAGGGCTGCGTGCTATCGCCAACGCTGTTTCTTCTGCATATCAATGATATGTTGCAAACCCGTAGCATTCATTGCTATGCAGATGACAGCACTGGTGATGCTCTTTACACCGGCCGAGCCAATATTTCTCGGGAAAACGTCTTTGAGTGCCGGGACAAACTTGTGTCTGAAGTCGAGTCTCTGCTGGACAGAGTCTCGGATTGGGGGCGACTAAATCTAGTCCAGTTTAACCCCCAGAAGACACAAGTTTGCGCGTTAACCGCTAAAAAGAACCCCTTTGTCGTATCCCCTCAGTTTCAAGGCACTCCCCTTGTTGCCTCAGCCAGTATCGGAATCCTCGGCGTCGACATATCGAGTGACGTGCAGTTTCGTGGTCACTTGGAAGGGAAGGCCAAATTGGCCTCTAAAAAAGCTTGGCGTGCTCAGCAGAGCGGGACAGTATTTCATGCCGGCACACCGCCTGCAACTTTACAAGGCGCAGGTTCGGCCGCTCATGGAATACTGTTCCCATCTCTGGGCTGGGGCTCCCCAGTACCAGCTCCTTCCACTTGACCGCATCCAGCGCAGAGCGGCTCGAATCGTTGACGACCGAGTGCTTTCCGATCGGCTCGATTCACTGGCGCTGCGAAGAGATGTTGCATCTCTTTGCGTATTTTATCGCATCTATCACGGGGGAGTGCTCTGAGGAATTGTTCGGATTAATCCCAGCCGCCAAATTTCGTGAACGCACTACACGGCAAACGTCCCGATACCATCCACACCATCTGGATGCTTGGCGGTCCACCACTGTACGTTTCAAAAGGAGTTTTCTTCCGCGTACAACCTCTCTGTGGAATAATTTACCACCGGTGATTTTTCCGGACCGATACGACCTGGGGACCTTCAAGAAAAGAGCATACTCCTTTCTAAAGGGCCGGCAACGCACCTGCAATTCCCCTGGTGTTGCGGTTGATCATGGGCGGCGGTAGTCACTTAACATCAGGTGAGCCACATGCTCGTTTGCCCCCTCTTCTATAAAAAAAAAAAAAAAAAAAAAAAAAAAAAAAAAAAAAAACTAAAGTAACAATAAATTAATATGTCGAGTGACAAGTAGCTATTGGCTTATTTTTTAAACAAACTTATTTTCCATTTGGATCAGTCCTACGTTACGTCGTATCTATTAGTCCAATATAGTTTCAACTTCCCTACTTTTGGGGAAGATTTTATGTATTGGTAAAATTATTTTTTCAACTGTGTGCAGTTTGTCTAGCGTAAATACAAGTTTCTTACGCACACATAGGTTTGATCTCGTGCCACTTTTGAAAGTCCGCTTTGTAGGGAACTATCGTTCTAGGTGTTATTACTCTAAGGTGATAGCAATAAAGCATAAACAATAAAAAATGGCGTAAACGAAATCGCGTATCTATGGAAACCAAATGAGTTTTGACCTTTTTACTTGTGTAGCCCACGTGCGGAAATGGAGTGATTGATTCACTAACACTTTTTTATGGAATAACGGTGACAAATGAGCACATATTCTACGTGATGGTAAGTGGATGCTATAGCCCATAGACATCTATCCTCAATTAAGAATCAAAATGCAGAATGCGCTGTCACCCTGACGACCAAGATAGAATACCTCGTTTTCAGTTAGTAAGGATCTCCGGTTCTCTGCACGGGCCCTACGAAACAGAGCAGCATTAAGCTGCTATTTCACGCTGATATTCTCTGAGAGCATCTTTTTTACTTATTTTAGGCCAGTGTTTGTCCACAATCCCACCTGGTGGTATGTGGTGATGAAGCCTTAGATGGAATATTCACTATTCCATATTATTTAGTGAGTGTCGTAAGAGGTAACAGAGAAAAACAAATCAGGAGATGGGCACCAGCGTTTTCCTAATAACGACTAAAATAAGAAATTGTGGTTGCCAAACCGACTGACCGGGATAGGACCACGCCATCACAGCATACCGGCGTAAAATAGCAGCTCAATGTTGCTGTGTTTCGTATGGTGAGAGTAGAGATCCTGAGACTCGTTTTACTGGAATTGAGGCATTCCATCTTAGTCTTCAACGGTAACAACGCATCTGCATTTGGATTCTTAATTGAGGTTATATGTAGATGTCTATGGGCCACAGCATCCACGTATTATCAAGTGGACTGTGTGATTTGCTCGTTTGTTACCCGTATCCTATAAAAAAAGCCTATCACCGCACTTATCACACATAACAACATCGATTTTCTAACTGATTTTTAACCTCCTGATCTCTTTCCACTCGCGTCGGACTACCATCCTATTGGACTATGGGAGTGCGAAAATAGAGATTGCACCTATTCTCGCGCATACACTTGAGCACTACAATCTTGTCCTGAGCTGACTGACACGTGAGACTGACCATCGTAACCGAAATTCGGTCTGGAGGACATTATTATTATTCTTACCTAATGTAATTATTGTTTTGAAATCATTAGCAAATATAAAATATAAAACTAAGTACAGGCAGCCATTGTAAACATACATATGTTATGTACGGAAAAGATTTATCGGTTGTTTGCGTGCGATAAACTAGCAACGCTGCGAGTGCTATTTGAAAATGGATATGACACGTTGTTGTACTGTTACTTGGTTATATGTACTTTATTGGTGTTTGCTCAGATAAACAGAAAGCCAGAGAAAAATTTTACTTATAAAAAGGTTTTTTTTTATGTTAAATGTATTTATAAATAAAAATAAATGCAAATGGTAAGGTAAGGTAAAATATTTTTTACTAATTAAACAACTTTATTATACTCATCATAATTTACAGGAATATTGTATTTAAAATATTAACATCTGATAGCTTGTAAAAATCCACTCAAAGGATCAAATAACCCCGGCCATCACACCTTATGCCCATTGGTTTATTATTGCATGCATCCATTTATTTATACATCATCTATCGATAAAATGGGATCTTTATTAGGAGATTCTAATATTATAATATTCTCTTACGTTCACAAAAATATGTTTCTAAATATATTCTATAGTCTGACGGAACCGTTGCAGCCTATTGAAGTCCACCGCTAAATACAGGCCTCCCCTTAAGTTGCCTCATAGGGGGGATACATATATTCCATAGTTGCCACGCTTTGCAAGCTGGTTGTCAACCGATTTTTTTAATTTTAATAGTTAAAGTTACAGTCTATATACGCCCCACAGCTGGGCCCAGGTATTCTCTCACTTCTGAGAGGGAAATGTCCGCCGCGCTTACTCTAATCCCCAAAGAGTGTTGGCGAACCTCACATGTTTTCGAAATATTTTTTTCTTATTTCTCGGACATGCAGATCTAGTAGGGTATTGCAAAATTAGGTGATATGCTTATACTAGAACTACTAAAACAACTTTTTAATTAAACTTGGTTTAGATAATTCACGATAGTAGTCGAATGGCAGAATCGAACCCACGAGTTTCTAGTTTCGCGGTCTGTATCCTTAAGAAAAAGGGTACTGTCGCTTTTAGAGGTAATTCTTTACTCGCTTCCATCATCATCATTAGCAACTCATATCATCAACCTTTTATAGAATAATTCGTGGGCCTGCTTCGTATCTTAGTGAAAAGGATGTTGATTTGGTACCAGGGTACATGAGCGGTGTTAGCTCAGAAAGTATATACAGTACAGGTGCAACCAGGTTTGATCCCCGCCGGCACTAATTAAAATGTTAAATTGTAATCTTAAGTGATGATTAAGAATTGTTAGGTGATGAAGTAAAACATCCTTAGTTCAGAAGGAGACCAATGTATCCAACACGCAAGATGGCTGACTTCATATATTATCTTTACACGTGCTAGAGTCCCGCTATAGCTTTATAATGGATGTAGCATGTAGCTCAAATGGGTCGGCTCGACCGCGGAAGAATCACGCTCTCACAGAATACCAGCGTCAAATAGTATCTTAATGCTACTGTATTTTGTATGGTGAGTGTAGAGAACTGGAGATCCTTTCTACTGGAAACGGGGCATTTCATCTAAGTCCTCATGGGTGACAACGCATATGCATTTTGATTCGTAATCGAGGGTAGATGTAGAAGTCTATGAGCTACAGCAACCAGTTACCATTAGCGGGACTGTGTGCTCGTTTGTCACCCTAAACAATAGGAACACTACACGTAGTTGTGTTAAGGCTGTAAATTTGCCACCTTAAACTATACCTTATTTATAAAAACGTCCACTACAGCACAAAAATTGCAGTGCTGAACATAGGCCTCCCCCATAGATTGTACCGTAGGGATATTATGCCATAGTTGGCACGCTTGACAGTCCGGTTGGCAACCGCAGTGCTATTTTGTTGTTTTGAGTTGTTGTCAGGAAGATGCTGCTGCCCATCTCCTGGTTCCGTATCTCTCTATCGTCTCTTATGACACTCTCGGGACGATATGGGATAGTGATATTCTTAGACCGAAAATGTTTATACCTATTTTCTTATAAACAAATAGTAGTGTTGTTATTGACACGCACTTAAATTCCCCATATTATCTGCAGCAGTAGGCGCGCCTGTGCACGTGTCGGACATGGTGTGACCTTGTGCTGTTATCAGTCGGCGCAAACACGGAAACGTTTAGTTTTGCCGATATTTGCGCTAGCTATTTGCGAGACGATAGTGATGCGCCGAATATACAATATCGATATTTTGTTTTTAAATACAAACAAGACTTTTTGTAGAATAACGGTGGCTATCGAGCACACAGTCCACCTGATAGTAAGTAGATGATATGGCTCATAAACATCTACATCTATTCTCTATAAAGATAAATCAAAATGCAAATTCGTTGCCACCCCTGAAGACTAAGGTAAAACGCTTCGCTTCCAGTAAAAAGGGTCTTTGGTTTTCTACACTCACCATACAAACACAACAGATTTGAATTGCTATTTTTTGCCGGTATATTACACGCCGGAGAGGGTGGTCCTTTCCCAATTGAGCCGACCGATTCGTGCTGCAACTATAAAATGGCTGCAGCATGGTTGTACCACGTAAAATAAAGTGCATTGTATTTCAGTGCTTCAGGATTTATAGTGTAAAGAATATAAAATGAAATTTGATATTAACATGTGCATTTGTTCACTCTCATAATCCCATAGACCGATGATACAGTAAACCGACACGGCCGGAGAGAGTCAGGCGCAGGATAACAGCTTTACATGTTTTCGGAAGTACAGGGGTGAGATGCCGTCAACTACTGAGGGCTACTCCTGAGAATTTCTTAACGGAAAAATTCAATAACAATTATTTTGACCCGACCTGGGATTCGAACCCAGGACCTCATGATCAGTAGTCGCATTTACAACCACTAGACCAACGAGGCAGTCGAACTTTATGTTAGACGTTTGATATCTTGCATTCGATTTTGAATTCCAAATTCAAATCAATAAGGTATTAAAGCTCTGTCAGTGTTGCTTTCCTACTGTTTGTATTAATTAACGGTATGAAAGGAAGAGAGCGATAGCATACTCACAGGATACTCTCTGTAATTAGAAAGAAGAATACGAACGTTAATTGTAACAGGTGAAATTTTTAAGCTCCGACGAGATGATTAAAAACGTTTTAAAGAAGGCCTAATACATTATTTAGAATATAATATAATGTATTTATTATTTCTGTTCAAAAAGACTTTTTTTCTTTTTCCGTATAACACTGCAAGTTCATGTCTATGTACTGAAAGTATAATATGAACGTAAACGTCATATATAATCTTTACTTATCGATTTCATTCCATTGCATCCATTTCATAGACTTCGCACCTCACTAGAAAATCATTTTGCAACAACCTTGACAACATTGCTTACTCTGTTACTATGTCGTTATATCTCGTATTTTTCGTCCATTTTTATAAAATTTACAAAGGTGAACGTACTAAACAATTTTTTGTGCAAACACGTGTGATAAAGTAAAATGTATCAAAACATCTTGCTTTGTTGGTTTAGGACCGAAGTAATCATGTTTTTTTTTAAAGAAAGAAGGCAAACCAACCAGGACTCGTGGGGAAGGGGTTTCGCAATGAGGTGCAGCGCTGAAAGCCGCGGTTTCGAACCCCGCACGGAAGAAATATCTGCATGACGTACGAATAATTTTTCCGTATCTAGATGTTTGTCCATGTGAAATTTATGTATGTAAACTGATGCCACAATACCGGAGAAATTCTTAGTGTGGGGGCCATGTAAAAAAAAGAACTTACGGCATATCTGAGGTAAGTGATCACTGTCGGCCATGAGCATCGGCAGCACCGGAAAAATCGTAAGTACTTTGCTGGTCTTTTAGAAAGGAGCGGCCTCCGTTTTTAAAGGTCCAATCCATAATGTGGTGGTGACACGTGGTAGAAAATTTCTAGTTACATTCACAGTGGTGGTGATCAACCATCAAATTGATGAGCTCGCTGGTGGAATTTATTGTTGGCTTAGTGGAAAATATATTATGGTAAATTCCACCATTAGCATGTAGTGTCGGTATCGGTGTAAGAAGTAAGGTGGACTTTGTATTTTAGTCTTGGTCTACAAAGCTTAAGGTGACCACATTATCCTCACGTTCCTTATAAAAATCACTTCAAGTATTGCACACGGCTGACTATACTTACATGTCTCAGTACAACGTCCAGCACGTACTCTGGTCGGTGTACGTACACGCTAGGCAAGTGGTACACGTTCTGAACACGCGGCGACATCTTCCTACAATGAGAAAGTGTCCTATCGATTGTATTCACTTGCAGTATCGGCTCCGCTTTGTCAAAACTAATATTTTCATATCACAACCTCCATTAGCCTTCTTAAGTCCACCAGGAATGCCCAAAGTGACGTACTTTTTTGAAGATTTACATTCGTGCGTTGACTTCTGGTTTTACAGTCGAACACCACAGCCACTAGTAGAACACACACTAGTCCTGAGTTTGCTATATTGTTATAGGAGTTCGCAACATTTATTTACATAAATTAATTAATTTAATATAAAATATGCCGTATCGCTGTGACGTGTAAAAGTCGATTACCCCATTACTTCCTATTGTTAATATCCTACCTCGGGCGAGCCGACCCATTCGTGTTACAACTATAATATAGCTGCAGCGTGACTCTATCACATACATAGTATAATTAAGGCACGTAGAATTAAGGCAAATACTCTCTACCAAAGAAGCCCATGTCTATGTGTGCGTGTGTGCGTGTGTGCGTGCGTGCGTGCGTGCGTGCGTGCGTTCGTGCGTGCGTGTGCGTGTGCGTATGCATATGCGTGTGCGTGTGCGCGTGCGTGTACGTGTGCGCGTGCGTGTGCGTGTGCGCGTGTGTGCGTGTGTGCGTGTGAGAGTGTGTGCGCGTGTGCGCGTGTGCGTGTGCGGGTGCGTATGCGTGCGCGTGCGCGTGCGCGTGCGCGTGCGTGTGTGCGTGCGTGCGTGCGTGCGTGTGCGTGCGTGCGTGCGTGCGTGTGCGTGCATGCGTTCGTGCGTGCGTGCGTGCGTTTGTGCGTGCGTGCGTGCGTGCATGCGTGCTTCAGAAAGCACGTGGGTTCTGCGCCTAATCTCTATCCCATTAAACTATGAAACTGAGGGAATTGAGAGTGCACCCGTGCTTGCGCACACATTCAGTCCCTATATAACCGTTCCTGCGCAGATGGCTAGGCTCCGTTGAGGCTGGATCTGGATCTGGGAGAACATAATTGTTTATTATGTATATGTTTTATGATTTATGTTCGTATGTATGTAATTCTCTTTAAATATTTATTCAACTTATTTTAAGTAATTCTTTTGAGACAATATTTTTTTATGAAAGAGAGGCATAGGAGCATATGGCTTATCTGATGAATGAATGGAAAGTGATACCGTTGCCCAAGAACATGTGCAACAACAGTGGAATTTCTGGTGTGTTGCTAGCCCTTCGAATAGAAGAAGGCTTGAAGGTCCCTACGTTGTATTGATATTTATAGAAAAACCTCTAGCGACAGTAAATTACACATTATGGTCGTTCGAGGCAGAACATCCATATAAATTGCACCATTAATGGAATTAGTGCGAACAATTCCTCTGTTACCTCAGAGATCTAGAATTTCCAGGTAATTGTTTTATCCACGTTTAAGCCAATTTTTTATGGAATCAGTCCATTATGAAATACGGGAGAGAGATTTCCATAATCAATTTTTTATCACTTTGTGATGTGATTATCACTTTTCATTTAGCTGAATTAACAGAAACGCCATATTTGCACGACCATTCTCAAGCTTTCAGGTTATTATTTAGTTTTTGTATAACACAGTTAAAACTATTTACGCCGGACAAATGGTACGAACAATTTAAAAAAACAAACTGAGGAGACAGAATTTATAAATAAGGAAACTTAATAAGAGAAAGTATTCCGCCATGCGGCACACCAAATTCAATTTAAGCCCAGAAAAACGATCACCTGAGCGAACTAATAGCTGGCGGTCGCGGATATAACAACAGAACCACTCCAACGCTGGTGATGAAAATCTCTCCCTTAATGTAGTGTTTATTACAATCAGTTAATCTACGTCAAAGACCGTTTATAACATCCTATTTTGTTTTTTCAAGTAAATCTTTTTCGGATACAATATAGTCTAGAGCACTGCTGGGTTTTCTGTCTGTGCGTGAAGTTCCGTTACAAGCGGCTCAGACATTCTAAACATTAGAGAAACACGCAGACAGACAGGCAAAGTTGTTAAAATCGGTTGTTCATGTCTCGCCACGCAAGTAACGAGCTCAGTTTAATGCAAGGCAGCTATCGATATTACAGAGACGCCAATTTAATTTAAGTATATATGTATATATTAAAGTCAAACGTCTGACATGAAGTCTTAGTCAAACTCCAAATAAAATACGTTTCGCTGGCTTTGGCTAACGAACTTTTGTCTAACCTAGGACAGACTAATTTGTACAATCGAACGCCGAATCTCAACTTCATGAGGTCGGGGTTTGACCAGTCAGATCTCAATTAGATATTGAGATGTGTTAGTTTGTCAGATTAGGAATGATAAAAGGATTTTTTTTTATTTTAATTTATTTTATTTATTTAACCGTTTATGCACACACATACTTCGATAGGAAAATAATAAAAACATAAGGCACTACTTATTCCATAATGAAATTTCTTCCAGCAGGCCTATTGAGCAGGGCTAATGGTGCAATTTATGCGGAATTTTCTGCCTCGAACGACCATATTGTGTAATTTACTGTCACTCGAGGTTTTTCTGGACCCATACAACTTATTGAAAGATAGTTGAAGGAAATGGAGATAAATAAAGTATGCACTTTATTAAAAAAAAAACAATACAAATACAAATATACAACATTTAATGTTTATTGTTTCAATATTATAACAATTTCACCTCACTTTTTTACATAGGCATATTGACCCAAAGTTACTTCTGCGCCGGCTCCGGCATTGCACGAAGTGCAGCCCCCTCCCACCATAGCAAATCGCAGGCACTTGTTCGAGCAGTAGGCACTGAGGCTGGTCACCGAAGGCGTATATCTCTCCGCGCCCACGACTTTATCAAAACACTCTAGGGATAAGGCAGATTTTCTTTTTAGAACGGATTAGACCAATCTTATCTATAAAGTCAGATTGCCCTTAACAAAGATTTATATCTTTGGCCCTTAACTCAACCATGATGGTGGTTAATGACACAATGTTAAGTAAATTATTATAATTTTGTTTCCTTAAAAGAAATTACTGCTCTCCACTACGACTCAATTCGTTGTGTATGAGTCCCTTCTTTATCTACCAATGAATACGAATCGAATTTTGACTGAATTTGCCTTAGTCACTCTAGGATCGACTAGGGAAAGTACGAAACAGATCTTTTTACTTTCGACATTTGACTAAAAAGTTAAGTACTTCTAGGTTTGATTAAAAATACTTCAGTCAAAGTCCGAAATTGGTATTCATTCGGCGTCGCCGAAAGGCAAGGCCAAACCTAGGATAAACCAGTCATTCCTTTGACTAAATCTTATAGAAAAAGTATATGGTGTTAACGTTTATATTAACAAAACGAATCGCAACGAATAACGAGGTGTTTGCTGAATAAGGGGATAGGTAAACAATGATTTTCGGGCCTTTGTTATCTTCCAAAATTTTATAATTTTTCGGTAGTGAAACAATATTGTAGGTTGATGATTTCATATTATTACGCTAGTGATGCATGCACATTAAATAAAGTGTTGTCAAGCACCCCAAACGTCTGGAATTAAAAAGTTAAGAATAAACTAGATAAATTCGTAAATTATTTTCATTTCTATTGTAGGTAGCTTTTCTTTCATTTTAGTGGAACAGTCAAAACACGAACTTAGTCTACAACGCCATAATCGCTAGCTCGTGTACAGGACAGTTGTTCTCTTTTTATAAAAAAATATAAAGGTGCATGTGCGATGCTATTCCTTGACCTAATATAACTTGTGCTACCCGCTTCTTTCCAATACGACATCTCAGATACATAATATATCCTAACACATACAAGTTTTGTATAAAACTATGAATCTTTTTAAATTTACCTTTCCAGTCTATTAAAAGTTCACTATAGAGGCACTCTATATAGGCCTCCTCTACTGAGTGCCTCATATATTTGCCATAGTTGCCACCCTTGGCGGGCGAGTGGCAACCGTAGTATATTAATTTTAGTTGTTATTAGGAAGACGATGATACCCCTCTCCTGGTTTGTTATCATCAGTCTCTCCTTACGACACCCTCGGGATAATATGGAGTAGTGGGTATTCGTACACCGCCGGTAGACGGTCTTTTTGAATATAATTTGACATACATAGAAAAGTATATCATTTATCTTATAATGCTCTACAAAACTATTTTAGATGGTATACATTCGGATCTTCACGCAAATGCTTTAAAAAAACAATCTTCTAATACACAATTTAATAATCAAATGATCGTGAAAACTGGCTTTGACAGATACACAGAGCGAGACAAAAATGCATTATTTCAATATGCTAAGAGAGAACAGACAATATGTTATTGGAAAGAAAAATAAAATAAGTATTTAAAAAAAAGAAGAAAACTAAAGTTTAAAACGCAAAGCACACGATCTGTATTTGAATGACTTTGAACAGCACTTATGACGCAGAAAGATTTCGGTTAGCGTCAAGAAACTGGCTGGACCGGTCGTGATCGAAGGTTCGCCTCGCGGTCGCAGGGGTGCCAGCAATGCATCTTTTTGAATAATAATCATAGTTCTCCATTCTGAAGCGAAACTTCTACTTTCACAAGATTATCTCGTGAACCTGATTTTTTATAAAATAAGTGTGACAAACGAGCACACAGTCCACCTGATGGTAAGCGGACGCTATGGCTCACAGACATCTATGTCTACTCTCGTTTAAGAATCAAAATTCAAATGCGTTGTCACCCCTAAGGATTAAGATAGAATGCCTGATTTTAAATAAAAAGGTTCTCCGTTTCTCCACACTCGCCATATGAAACACACAGCATTGAGCTGCTATTTCTCGATGATATTCTGTGGGAGTGTGGTCCTTTCCCGGTCGAGCGTATTCGTGCTACAACCAGAAAATAGTAGCAGCGTGGATCTACCGCGTAGAATGTATGTAATTGTAACAAAGAATATTCTTTCATATTATTTATTTATTTATTTCAATTTAAAAATGAGAGAAAATCGTCTGGTTCAACCCTAACTCGATGTTTTGCTTCCGACTTACGCTTCTTTTTCTAGTTAAAGCTACTCGGAGCCGGTTCCTATACCCATCTTTGTTTTGTGCCCATCACACACACGTACACCCCACGTACAAGAAGCATAACATTGCATTCAAAATCACACCAATCACACCAATCTAGTCTCTTCCATGTTACATTTAAGGGATGTATTCTTATACGTAAAATTACGCTTATGATGTTGACTTATGTTGAAGTATATTCAGGTATTGTAGTGTTACAATGTAATAAAATTATACGTGACTCTTATTAGAAGGTAGGAATGCTCATTTTAATTTGACATTAATTTTTATGTTTCGTTTCTTTCCTCTGGATTTGTTAGGTAATGCTTTTTACTGACTGCGGGTGACATTGACAGTTTTATACAGTTATTATCCTTCTGCCCAGAGCATGGTTACAAAATTGAATGAGTTTTTTTTTAATTCACACGATTTGCTTTTTTACCGTGTAGTTGTAATGTAAGAATATCCATTACCTTGGATACTACGCATACGTCTTGTCTGGGGTAGGACCACTCTATTACAGAATACTTGAGTGAAATAGAAGTATAAAAAGCTTACGTGGTTAAGTCATGCTGCAGCTATATTATGATTGTAGCACGAATGCGTCGGCTGGAGGAACCAGCGTATAATAACAGTTTGTTTATGTCTTAATGGCATGCAAACAGCCCTGAGCTTAATATAAGCTAGTTATTTCAATATTGCAGATAGACACTTCAATTTTATTTGTGTGTAGATAGCTAAAATATAACATTAGAACCTATAGCTTGAGATCTTAGAATATTACCACCTTGATCTTGAGCTGGGAGTTTGTCAGCAAGTTCATTGCCTCCAATACCCGCATGACCCGGAACCCATCTCAAAACAACTCTGTCGTTACGTTCCCAGGCGTTTAGACGGTTCACGCAGTCTCCAACTAACTTCGGGTTCACTAGGTTTGATTTCAACGCTAGCTGTGCTGCTTGATTATCAGAATTTATATAGATAATATGGTTAACATAGTATTTTTGCTGGTTAATTTCCGCACACCGAAGTATGTCGAAAATTTCTCTCTGGAAGATAGAGGTGAATTTACCCAAATTCTTACTAGTTTGAATTTGATGCTTTCCGTATAAATTCCAAGGTCACGTCAATATAAGAGAATATCAGAGAAGTTCCATTATGTACTTTTTATTAAAAGTGTATAGTGGATGCATGATATCTGAGATCACGGATAAAGTCAGTGTTTCATGGATACATGATATCTGAGATCGTAAATAAAGTCAGTGTTTCCTTCATTGAGTCGAACAGGGATCTCAATCCGCAAAGCAAGCTAAGAGCGTTAATCCTGTGTAAAATTTCCCTCGACTCCTTGTCTAAATAAAGACTTAGACATAGAAGGCATAGAGGCATAGAAGTGAATTAAGTACCGCGCCAGGCGATAATCGCATCGCTCCAGTTGTTGTTTAACAAGCAATATCCTTTATAGACTATTTAGCCTGTCCACGGTCCGCAGTCGTCTTCTGCTTGGCCTTATTTCACCAAACAGTGGAAACATAGATAATAATCGGCCTCACTATGATGCTGTACAGCCATAGTATCATACTGCGACGCGAACCTCGTTGTTTCCAACTAACATACGACTGCACATACCTAAAGTATTTTTTTCCTTATGACATACGTTGCTAAGATGAGAATTCCACGTTAGTTTTTAGTTGATGTTACACCATCATCATCGGTCATCGGTGG
Organism: Parnassius apollo; assembly: GCA_907164705.1. Taxonomy (NCBI): domain Eukaryota; kingdom Metazoa; phylum Arthropoda; class Insecta; order Lepidoptera; family Papilionidae; genus Parnassius; species Parnassius apollo. The sequence continues at coordinate 3,420,982 of CAJQZP010000191.1, forward strand.
AGAATGGTACTTCTTTACCATTAAACTTCGGTGTGACTAATTTGTCCAACTGTCTCTTATTGATAAAGGGCATTATTACAGTTTTATCAGCATTAACTGATAAACTGTTTTTACACGTGGTAGAGACACGCTGCAGCTATGTTATGGTTGTAGCATGAATGGGTCGGCTTGACTGGGGAAGGACCACGCTCTCACAGAATACCAGCGTGAAATAGCAGCTTAATACTGCTGTGTTTCTTATGATGAGTGTAGAGATCCGGAGACCCTTTTTTACTGGAAACCAGGCATTCCATCTTAGTTCTCAAGGGTGACAACGCATCTGCTTTTTAATTCTTAATCGATGATAAATGTGGATGTCTATGGGCCACAGCTTCCACTTACAATCAGGTGGACTGTGTGCTCGTTTGACATCCTTATTCTATAAAAAAAAACTGTTATCTTTATACCATTTATTTATTAAGGGCTTTTTGTATGATTGATGATAAGGTTCTTCACTTAAAAAAACCTCGCAATGACCACGCTGATGACGTTATGATTAATACGAAGATCTACCATCTTATACAATAATTGGTCAACTACGAGAGTCTACACCTTTTTGTGGACAACCTCTTGCAGTTGCAACCTCAATCCTCAGACGAAATAAAAACTCAAGACAGAGCCCCGCCGAACAACGCACTGAGGCCGGTAAAACTACGCCTCGCCTTGTACATACACAGTTTCACGCACACAGATATAACGAAACTACGCCTTACCTTGTCATTCGAGCTATTCGAGCGCACGGAGTGTCTCTCTATAATAATTCGCCATTTTTAAAGAAAAAATACCGAATTGTGTTGTAAACGTGTGTAAAAACCAATCTTCCAGAAATAAAAAACAGGATGGAATCACATTTCATACGTAAGTAAACATAAAAATCCAAATTTTTAATAAATCATTTTTATTATTTATTATGACAGCTTGGAACATAAAAGCTCCACAAGTGTTGCCACTAGTAAGCGTCACAGTAGTCCCGATTTATTCAGTAAGTTATTAATGTGACGCGAAACTTAATGTAACACGTTTGTTTACCTATTTCTATTTTACATTTAATATTCATAAAATTAATGTAAGTGTAAATAGGCATTTTTTTTGTTTTTCCATGTTTTATCATCACTTCAAAAATCTATATTTTTAAGGTTCCCCATCCAAAATAAAGACATTAAAGAGAAGTGGATAGAAGTGATTCGAGTTAGCCGGAATGAGCTATCGTGGAATCCAACGGTGCACAGCGTAGTTTGTTCGATACATTTTGAAGATGATGATTTTTATTACACAAATAAAGGACTTCGTCGTGTGGTACAAAACGGGTATCCAAAGGTTATTTTCAATGTTTCTGTAATATTATATTTATTATTATATAATAATAAATTTAAAAATGTTGTTTATTATATATATCCATAAACTGATACCTTTAAAAGATAAAGGTGGCTTAATATTTCCGTCAAAAGACATTTTGAAATTTGCGTAATTTGTGAAACTATTGTACGTAAATTATGTAATAAAAACATAGTAATATTTTAAAACAATTTATTGGTACTGACAACGTTTTCTCTAAATTAGTGACTGAGTACAATTATGCTGCCCAAGAGCATAAAATAAGCTAATAAGATGCATAATTGAAAAATATTTATCAATTCGTTATCACCGTATTTCCAAATTGGAAACAATTTCCAAAACGGTGGACGGTAAACGGTAATATTTCAAAAAATTTACCCAACAAAAAGGCTATTAAAATAAAAACAATGTTTCTTTCATATTACTATTGTTTTATATTCCCCCTACTTAGTTGAAACAAACATACTTACTTCCTCCTCACCTCACTTCACTTCATTGTTGACAGTGCTCTGTTTTGAGTTTTTATTTCGTCTGAGCCCTCGGAGAGGGATACATGTTCGGACCGTTTGGCGTAGGCTGAGGCCGTGGGGTCCTGACGTTTTGTACACAGATATCTCATAACAATGTTTATTTCATATAACTATTGTTTTATTTTCCCCCATACTACTTAAAGTGAAGTATAAAATTTAAAAAATTGCCAACTCTTTTTACTTATTCATTCATCCTGATAGTACTTAGATAATAATATATTAGGGTAATAAGTTTAACCTGCACGGCAACACTCTATTAGTGCACACATGTTAAACCATAGAGATATAGGTACTTCTAAGTCAGTGTGTTAACCAAACCGACCTCACTTCACTGTTGACAGCACTCTGTCTTGAGTTTTTTTTTTCTTGAAACTTTTATAATAAAAACTTTATTTCGTCTGAGCCTCAATCGAAGTTTGAAACAACGCTATTTTTGCATTTCTGTTTGAGAGTATCGACTGTTTCCTTATTATTATTATTAATTATTGTCGAGACTGTTAGAAAGTATGTATACTATGTGACGAATGAATTTTCAACTTATCATTTTATACTAAAATCTTTAACACAAAAAACATCCATACTTTTTCTTTGGGTTGTAAAATTTCTTCAAACTTTTTTCTACCAGTCAGTACGTCGTTTTGCTATAATTCCCCCCTTGCTCCAGTACGTGTCTCAGCAAAAACCATGACTTGCGAAATTTTTTTGCGCCATTATGTCATGAGCCTAGAGCCTGATCTTAGATGATTTATAAAAAAAAGAACCTCTGAGTGATTTCATGCTCTATTACAAAGATGCGAAAGACTAGTTTCAAGTGATTTGACTGTTGCTACGTTGGTTTGTCCATTGAATTAGAAAAAGCTTTACAAATGGTTTTTATTGTTACACACACTAAATAATTTCTTGCATAGTAACGAAATGATGCATGCCGTTATATTCCAATTTACCTTTGAAATTAGAGCTATACTTCCATAAACAATGCAGTGCTATACATCATGGCTGAATGTACTCAGTTATGGCTATGGTAAGTTTCCTCTAATAACAACTGGTTGTTTTTATGCTTTAAGCGAGCGTAGCAAATTCACATTGTCTTGTTTTTGATAATTCCCAGCACAACACCGATGATGGAATTCACCTATCATTACATCAAGTCTGGACCGAACTGATTCAATTGTAAATCATGTCAAGCAGCCGCCTCTTCTACGGAGTTAGACTTAGATTCGATGCGGCAAATATGTGATGCTCAACTGTGGCTTAGACAGCTTACCTTTAGATATTGTTGAGAGCCCTAGCTCCCGCTAATGTCAATCTCACCCACAATCCAGTCCAGGCTTGCCTTGGATAGAATAGAATAATTTTTTATTCATTAAAGAACATATGAAATTGTTATTGAAAGTCATTATTTACTTTACCTATGATTCGGAAAAAAACCTTTGTCCTGGAAAAAATCTGCAAGAAACCCAGCGGGACTTTTAAAAAAAAATTTAACAATATGACAATATATTCACAAAATATTTATATTTTTGAAAAAGCGTGGAAACGACCACCTCATTCCCAGGGGTTATTATCAACTATGTATTCATTTATATTATAATAACCCTTTTTATAGTTTTTTTTAACTATAGAATAAGGTTAACAAACGAGCACACAGTTCACCTGATGGTAAGTGAATGCTGTGGCCCATAGAAGACATCTACATTCATCCTCCATTACGAATAAAAAGGCAGATGCCCATGAGGACTAAGATGGAAGGCCTCTTTTCCAGTAAAATATTGCATCCGGATTTTTACACTCACCATCGAAACACGCCAGCATAAAGCTCCTATTTTACGCTGATATTCTGTGAGAGCGGAGTCCTTTTCCGGTCGAGCCGACTTATTCCTGCTACAACGTGGCTCTACAACAAAGACTATATAAGCGTATATTCTCTGTGCTCTACCATGTATAAAAATTATATTTTAACTAAATATTTAAACTTGGTATATAGATACCTTGTATATTTTCTGGTACTTTGTGGTAATAGCGTATGCATTGCCCCAAGAATAAATTACTGACTCTATCGAGTCGAGACACTGGAATCACTAGCTTGTGTTTATTTCTAGTATTTACAGAGTTTCTAGTATCACTCTTTTACTAAAAAGCCCTTTGTTTTGTAAATATAACACATACAATTAATACAATTAATTTTTATACGTGGTAGAACCATGCTGTAATTATATTAGTAGTATAGTTGTAGCACGAATGGGTCGGCTAGACCGGGGAAGGACCACGCTCTCACAGAATACCAGCGTTAAATAGCAGCTTAACGTTGCTGTGTTTCGTATGGTGAGTGTAGAGAACCAGAGACCCGTTTTACTGGAATCGAGGCATTCCATCTTAGTCCTCAAGGGTGACAATGCATCTGCATTTTGATTCTTAATCGAGGTTAAATGTAGATGTCTATGGGCCGTAGCATCCACTTACCATCAGGTGGACTGTGTGCTCGTTTGTCACCTTATCCTATAAAAAAATTAACATTTTGAGATTAATTACATTAACTAAAGACAAAATTTCATTCTTCTCACTCACAAAAACTTAGGCATTCTGATAATGTTACCGTCCATTTATCTGCGAATAGGATTCTCAGGATTTGCGGTGAGGACACGGTGAACAGCCGACGTTACGCGGTAGAGCCATGCTGCAGCTATATCATGGCTGTAGCCCAAATAGATCGGCTTGGCCGGGGAAGGATCATGCTCTCACAGAATATCAGCGTAAAATATCGGCTTTATAGCAGAGTGTAGAGAACTGGATACACCTTTTACTGGAGTAGAGGCATTCAATCCTAGTCCTCTACTAAGCACTGACTACACATTGACTCTTCATCGAGGAAAGATATAGGTGTCTATTGGCAACAGCATCCACTTACCATCAGGTGGACTGTGTGCTCGTTTGTCACCCTCATTCTTAAAAAGCAGGTTGCACTCAGGATCTGTGTCCTCCAGGAAAGCATTAAATGTGTTGAGAACACTGGGAACAGGCAAAACGTTTGTGCTTCCGATTAAGGTAGTAGTAATTAGGTATAAAATATCGACACCGTTCAGCAGTCGGTTCTATAGCATCTGTCCCCCCCCCCCCCGTTAATTATTTTACACACCATGATAGCTTATTGATACGCTCACCGTGCTTGCAATGAGTTATAAATTATAATTCAAATAACCGAGGAGAAATTTAATGAAGATGATGTATACACGTGAAATCCGAGCTAGATTCGTTTTACGGCAATTACTTAAATTATTATTAGCAGTTTTAAGCTCATGTACCCAATGCTCGAACTGAAGGTAGGTACTACTTTACATAATTGAAATAAATTAGCAAAGTTATACTTTATTTTTAAAAATATTTAGATGGCATAAGCAGGATATACTTAGCAGATATATCAGATATAGCAGATATAGATATAGATATATACTATTAAATTAGCTAACGCTAAGCCTGACCTATTCCAAACTCAAATTGTTTCAAGAGCAATGAAAATATGTTTGATGTTAAGGTACATATCGTAATGTGGACCTTTGCCCCTTGAATTTTGCATTTTAGAAAAAAAAATATTTTAAAACATGTAGTGTAAGAATTAAGCTGTTTTTTTTATTTAATTAATTTTATTGTTACAAAACAAACGTTTGTAACTCGGAGCAACAATCGTAAGTTTTCTTACTAACTGTATGTACTTTAAAGATAAATTTAAAAAATGCTAATAATATATTTTTGTAGCATATTATAACACTGAGAAGGGAGCGATTTTTGCTCGAACTGAGTTTTTGCGATGCGTCATTGCCTCAGCAAACTGCCGACGGCGACAACATGTCTAGCTGTGACCGGCGTGTCAGAGCAAGATGCAATATTCATATTCCAGCGTGTGGGAATGAAACATCAAACGTTATACAACTATCGCGTAATATGCTTTTTCCCTTTCTTACAAAACATTTTAGAACGAGAAGGAAATTGCGTTGCATTGTCAAGGTCAGATCGTCCTTCAAACGCCTGGTGAATAGTATAACCATCCGTCAGAAATTGCTTTTTATTACTTGTTCGTTGTTTGTAAGACATGTTGCATTACGTCAGCCCATCCTTAAGTAAAAACTAAATCTTTTAGTACAGTTTTCTTACAACACAAATTTATCGCAGTAATATGTTACCTATTTGTATCTAGGTATACAATATTAATAATATCCTGTATTCGGGTAAATTAAAATCAACAGAGTCATTTTAAGTTAATTCATTTTAAGTTTATTGATTACACTGTATTACGCGCATTTACGGGAATGAATTCACTGGTTTTTATTTAATTAATATTGCAACTGCTAATATACGTGGTACAGTCATGCTGCAGTTATATTTAGTATTGTAGCACGAATGGGTCGGCTCGATCGGGGACGGACCACGCTCTCACAGAATACCAACGTTAAATTAATGCTACTGTGCTTCGTATGGTGAGGGTCGAGAACCACAGACCCTTTTTACTGGAAACGAGGCATTCCATCTTAGTTCTCACGGATGACAACGCATCTGCTTATTTGATTCGTTGTCACCTCTGAGGACTAAGATGGAATGCCTCGTTTCCAGTAAAAATTGACTTCGGTTCCTTCAGATGCTATTTTACGAGGTATTCTATGAGAACATTGTCTTTCCACACTTTCCATTCGAGCTGACAAATTAGTTGAACAAAGCCCTCCACCATAGATTGCTTCATAGGTACGATTTTGCCATAGCTCTCACGTTTGAGGTGAGAGGTTCTCACGCAGATGGGTTTGCAACCACAGTTTCTTTTATTATGTTCACTTGCTATAAGCATAATGATGCGACCTTCTCCTGTTTCAGTTTTCCTCTTTCACCTACGTTAAGAAACGCGCGGGATGATATGGGATAATGGATTGCCTTCGTTCTCGTTCCTTGGTTAGTTCATAGGTTAAAATTTTAAATGCCAACGTTACTGCATGTTATTAATTTCCGTTAGTATTCACAATTTCCCGGTCGAGCCCATTCATTTTTGTGTTACAGCTTTAATATACATCATGACGGTTAGCCAACACTTTTGTCGTGGTAAGAAAAAGGGAGATCTTCCACAGAGCAAGGCGATTGGCCCGTTCGGCCCGGGAAGCGGCCAATTCTCCGCGTGGTAGTACAGAGCTACCGCAGTACTTCGGAACTTAGAGAGCGCGATTTATACTTCGGAGCGATTTGCTTGTAGCGCGACGACGGCACCGATATACTTACATATATCTTGTAGCTCAGCTCTTAATCTTAGCTATATTGCAATACAAAAATGCTAATCCATTCAGTCATTTACAGTTTTTATAACTCTTATCATTTAATGGATGTAGTTAAGATGGTACATCTTACTCAAAGAGTAAGTATAACATCTTAACTTACAAATATAAGGCTGTTAGATGAGATTTTTGTTCGACAGAGTTCATTTAATTATTTATTTTGTGTAATTAACGTAAGGTCTTTTAAAGTATTTGGCCATAAACTAAAATGCCATAATTATTGACCACTGTGTTGTATTTGTTTAGTATTTCAAAGAAGTTATAAAAGAAAGACAGAAAAACAGAAAGAAGGAAAGAACACCATTTATTCGTAGTGAAACGCTTAACAAATAAGTCATACCACTATAAAAGATAACAGAAACTACCGACTAGAGATAATTGTTATAAGAATATTACAAACAAATTGAATTTAATTACGCTTTATATATATTTTTATTTAATCTTAACATATTATTTATTTCACAATGTTGACGCAAAATCTAATCTAAGTAAATCTTATCAATAGTATCAATAGTGATGGCTCCTTTAGTGAATCATTTTTACCAAAAAAATCATTTTTTGTAATCAGTTTTAGTCGAACGCGTACTTAATTACAAAATTCTTCACAATAATAATTTGATTCGTCTGTAAAAGAAAGTCTGTAAATTTGATAGATATTAACATAGGGTAATTACATACTTGTAGATTAATTGTACCTAACCTTCAGGATTTGTCGTCATATTCAAAATGTCTCCCAAAATTAATATTTATGTGAGTGGCAGGGACTTACAAAATTGTGAAAATAGTTCACAAACTGCAGCAAACGCTATGATATTTTTTCTAGTTGAAATATGATTCCAATTATCGGTATCTAAATCAAAATTAGGTGTTTTTAACAGACGTTATAAAAGAAGAGAAATCACTTTAAGCATTAATAACAATATAATTCCTGTACATGAAAATATTAAATACTTGGGACTATGGCTGGATAAATCGTTAAGATGGACTAAATATATTAGTGAAATCGTAGAAAAAACTTCAAAATTCTTAAATTTTCTGAAAGTTTTGTCCGGGCTTGCTTGAGGTGTATATCTTAAGCATCTCTCTATTAAGAAGTAGGTTGGATTTTGGATGCTTTTTATACGATAATAGTGCTTAAACACATCTGTACGAACTTGATAAGATCCAAAATAAAGCCCTTCGAATTATAGGGGATTTTATCAAAAGTACACCTATTCATACTCGTATTATGGAGAGTTAGGCATTTAACCGTTGTTTATAAGAAGTCAATATTTAGCATATAAATACTGCATTAAAAACATGTCTTGGACAGATAATGCAATCTTATATCGGGTGCAAAGGGAAACTGGCTGAGACCTTCTAAATGTCTTGATGTAACTGTAAAATTTAATGCTATCCGGAAAGGTTTGTTCAAACATAACGCACGTACTTTAAGGGCCAAATCTGTGCGCCCTTAAAAAAACGATAAGAGTATTCGGCCCATAGTAGATGGTAACACAATTCTCCATATTTCAAAGATTTGCTGCAAAATTATCCAGCCAGACCTCGCGGCCATATTCCAGCCTGTGCAGCCAGGTTTCGAGATAAAAGGGGGATGCGAAGGGGTTGTACATGCGGCCCGCATCTTTCTGAAACACGGTGACGGTGAGGTACTGCTGAAGGTGTATATTGAAAATGCATTTAACTTAGTAGACCGAGATGCTCTGCTGATACAGGTAAAAGAAAATAATCCAGCCATTTACTATTACCTCTGACAATGTACACCATCTACAATCGTGTACAAAGAACACCAAATATAATCCACTGTCGGTTGCCAGCAGGGTTACTCGCTTGGTCCGGCTTTTTTTAGTTTGCCAATATATCCATTTGTTTCTGGTCAAAATTCAGTAACGGGTATTTAGATGATAGGTCTAGGAGGCAAAGCGAACTCAGTGCTTGATGATTTAACCAGTCTTATTTCTACTTTCAGTTCAGTTCTATTGGCATCAAATTGATTTTTTTTAAATGCGAACTTTTTATTAATGAGAATTTACCCACCTCCGAAAAAGATCAAAGTGTTAGCAAATTTAACTCCCTAGCCTCACATATGAAGATAATTAACAACAAATCTCTTTGCCTTCTAGGTGCTCCTATTTTCTAGACGAGTCATTTCAATACGTTGTCAGTGAACAGATTTTAAAATTTCAGAAGTCATCCAGTCTTTTGAAAGAAATTAGTCCACACATGGCATATGCCATACTAAAATTTTTGCCAAATTTTACGTTCGTGCTGTGGTGTTCAACTTTTGGATGCACGTCTCAGTTTAAATCATTTAGATGATAATATGATTAGGAAAACTATGATAGAAATTCTAAATTGTCCATTAAATGAAAATTCCTGGGTGCAGGCCATAACTTCCCGTTAGACTTGGTGGTCCAGGCATCCGAAGAGTTTTCAGCGCAGCACTTCCGGTTTTCTTCCCTTCAGTTCATAGCACATCGGACCTCATTGAAACAGTTATTAACCCATCATTGGATGATATAGAAGTCTCATGCTTGGCTGAGGCCAAAGAAGCCTATATGACCGGGCTGAAGCAGGTTTTTCCGAGAAACCCAGATTTGCATAGAAATGAACCGTTCAGTATTCAGGTTCAGAAAAACCTATTAGAAAACTGCGGAAACCCTACAGAGCAAGCTTCTTCTAGAATCTGTGGAGAAGAAATCGGTTCATTGGTAGAATGTACTGCCCTGATTGAATAATGAAACATTCTTGGACATTACTACTTTCTCTCTTTCTACCAGGCTGAAATAAAGTTTAAAACCACTAAGTTCCATCGTTGCCGCTGTAGTAAAGAGCTTGACATTCTAGGCCAGAACAGCCTGGCATGCCAGCGGAGCACTAGTCGAATCCCTTCCCATAAAGCCATTAATGACGTCATTCAACGGGTCTTAACCAGTGCAAATGAACCTGCAATTTTAGAGCCAAGCGGTATATTGCGGAACGATGTCAATAATATATCCATAGAAAAAGTGGCGCTTCTTAGTAGCGGATGCAACTTGTGTTGACACATTAGCGCCATCACATCTTGTGGTGACTGCATAGAAAGCAGGCGCGGCTTCTGCTGTTGTCGACGGCGTAAATATGCAGCCCTCGGACTCAGACGAAATAAAAACTCATGACAGAGCCCCGCCGAACAACGCACTGAGGCCGGTAAAACTACGCCTTGCCTTGTACATACACAGTTTCACGCACACACATATAGCGAAACTACGCCATACCTTGTTATTCGAGCTATTCCAGCGCACGGAGTGTCAAGCTATAATAATTCGCAGTTTTTGAAGAAAAAGTGCCAAATTGTGTTGTAAAAGGGTGTAAAAACCAATCTTCCAGAAATAAAAACGGGATGGAATCACATTTCATACGTAAGTAAACATACAAATCCAAATTTTTAATAAATCATTTTTATTATTTATTATGACAGCTTGGAACATAAAAGCTCCACAAGTGTTGCCACTGGTAAGCGTCACAGTAGTCCCCATTTATTCAGTAAGTTATTAATGTGACGCGAAACTTAATGTAACACGTTCATTTACCTATTTCTATTTTACATTTAATATTCATAAAATTAGTGTAAGCGTAAATAGGCATTTTTTTTTGTTTTTCCATGTTTTATCATCACTTCAAAAATCTATATTTTTAAAGTTCCCCATCCGAAATAAAGACATTAAAGGGAAGTGGATAGAAGTGATTCGAGTTAGCCGGAATGAGACACGTGGAATCCAACGGTGCACAGCGTAGTTTGTTCGACACATTTTGAAGACGACGATTTTTATTACACAAATAAAGGACTTCGTCGTGTGGTATGAAACGGATATCAAAAGGCTATTTCCAATGTTTCTATAATATTATATTTAGTATTACATAATATAAATTTAAAAATGTCGTTTATGATATTATATGAAATATTTGACTTCCGTAAACTGATATCTTTAAAAGATAAAAGTGGCTTAATCTTTCCGTTGAAAGACTTTTATGAAATTTGCGTAATGTGTGAAACTGTTGAGCGTAAATTATGTAATGAAAGCATAGTGATAGTTACTGAAAACCAACACAAATCAGTTGTTAATAATATTTTAAAACAATTTATTGGCACTGACAAAGTTTTCTCTAAATTGGAAACTGGCCACAATTATGCTGGCCAAGAGCATAAAATAAGCTTAATAAGATGCATAATTGAAAAATATTTATCAATTCGTTATCACCGTATTTCCAAATCGGAAACAATTTCCAAAACGTTGGACGGTAAACGGCAATATTTCAAAAAATTTACCCAACAAAAAGGCTATTAAAATAAAAACAATGTTTCTTTCATATTACTATTGTTTAATTTTCCCCCTAATTAGTTGAAACAAACATACCTACTTCCTCCTCACCTCACTTCACTTCATTGTTGACAGTGCTCTGTCTTGAGTTTTTATTTCGTCTGAGCCCTCGGACAGGGATACATGTTCGGACCGTTTGGCGTAGGCTGAGGCCGTGGGGTCCTGACGTTTTGTACACAGATATCTCATCACGCCTTGTCAATGTCTATGGTGACCCAAAAGCTGGATAGATATTTTGGTCAGCATATCAGCCTCGCAATACAGGCAGGCAACTCAGCCAGTCTTCTGGGCATATTACTTAATATGTATTACATAGTCTTATACTCTAGACTTATACAGTATGAAAAGCTTAACTTAAGCATTTTTTATTTAAGCTCTTTATAATGTATAATTTTGTAAACCACTACTTTCCTTTAATTTATAATTTAAATAAAATGAAAAAAAGTTTGGTTTGCTCCAAATACACGATTTTTTGAAATTATTTTCGATAAAGAAATCCAAAATTATGTTCAAAATTTAACAAATTTTGTTTTTGCTAATTTTAAATTTTATATCAGGAAATATAGGACAAAAAACATATTTTGCTACGAAAATTATTTGCAATTATAGATAAATTAGTTCAGAGTTAGATGTAAGCGAAATACTTTGCTATTATAATGCGCATGTCGTGTTTCGGGGTTTCGTGGCTAAACCAATTATAATTAAATTGAGATAGTTTACTTCCTGGTTAAGTTAAGGAAGACATATCTCACCTAAGTAGGCTGTAAAGTCTACTTTAGTTAAGGCGTTATTAGCTGTTAAACAGCGAGCTTGGGGGAAAAACGGCGATGAACGTAGAAATGTTAAGCCACGAAACTGATTTTGACGAAATTGGCCGATTTACCTCATTTAGTTATGCTATGAATACAAAACTAACTAAAACTAAATATTGGTCTATTATATATTTAAGAATAATATATTTTTTCTACTCAAGTTTTAAGACAGACTGACACTAATTAATCGAAAATACGAAACTATAGATAATATGCTAAAGGCACGATATGGAGATCCAGAATATAAACCGGTTCTTTTAATTCATAAAAATACTTACAACCTACCTATTAATTACTACATATCAAATTCTGTTCAATTAAATTTCAAATAAATAATTTCAGCTTTCAATATAATTAATTTCACAATCGCATTTGCATTGGCTAGATACCAAACGTTAGGAAAATTATCTTAAATATTACAAATAGAGTAAGTTTTTAAATTAAATTTTAGTTTAAAACTTCATTTTTCATACAAGACAATACCTGTAAAGTATTTTTGAGGGTAGATACTTCTTCAGTTTGTTTCAAATACTTTTCTTGTAGTTCCCTTAGCGCGTCTTCAAGCTGTTTGATTTTCTTCTTGAGTCTTCGATTTTGTGTTTGTATTTTCTTGATTTGCTTTCGTTGTTTTGTGATAACATATTCTTTATCTTGTATCATTACTTTTAATTTTTGTTTTCCCGGCGTTGACTCATTCGAAGAGACAGGCGACGCAATCGTAGCCTGTTTATAAAAGTTAAAGAAGCGAAAAAAATTACAATGTTAAAACTATACCAGTAATCAAATAATTATTTATTTAAAAGAGTTGTGTTTATTATATGTTACGGTCAAAACTTATAACCGGTCAAAATCACTTTTGACTGCAAAAATCAGGCAACAGAAGTTGAGACTAAGGACATTGCTCAATACCACTTTTAACTGCAAAGATATTGGGTAGTAGTGATTATGACCAAATTATATCTGTTAAAAGTGGTTTTCACCAAGATTATTAGTCAAAACTACTTTTTAAACATACTTTTTAAATTTTTAAAATTAAAAAAGTCAGCTCTAAGTTTATATTTCTTATCACTATAATAATGTACGAGGCTTAAGAGTGGACCAAGGACCACCCCAGCGGCACCTTAACCTACTTTCACTGATATTGCGAGTTTTGACCTATTGTAGTCTTTAGTTTTAATCAGGCAAAACGATATTTGACGAAAACGTCAGTCAAAACTGTTTTTGACTACAAGCCTTGGTCAAAACCATTTTTGCCTGATTTTCGCAGTTAAAAGTGGGTTTAACCGGTTATGAGTTTTGACTGTGACATAAATATGTGACTTACTCTTTCCGAAACATTTAACGTATCCTTTTGACAAATGTTAGAAGTTGAAGGAGTGGTGCTGCTGTTATTTTGTTCATTTTCGACCTGAAATAAATTAAAAAATAAACTTTTTTAAACATCAAAGATACCAAGTAAACATGTTTACATCAGTATGTTTTGGCAAAAGTATTTAAGGCGCCCGTCGCAATATCATATTGTTAAGACCACAGAAATCTAAATCATAAGGCACTAGAAATGCCTTCTACGGTCTTTCAATATCGGTACACGTGTCGCCGATTCGCAACTATCACACATACACAAACAATAAATACACAACTACGCCTGCATGTGTCTCTAGTGTTCATGCAACAAAAATTAAACTCTAAACTATAGTTTTAAGTAATATTTTGTAAAAACCACTCGGGCCACTCAGGCCAATAAATTAACGTATGCGAAAAACAGCGAATGACATTGCGCGCTTGCCAAGTGAGAGCACTTGGGTATAGTGAAGTGCGACGCACGTATCGATAGCGTCGTTAATCGTCCAGGAGTCCCACACCAAGATATAATTAATTAATTGAAAGTGTCTCAGTAATAGACGCTTTTAGTCTCAGCTTTAGCTTTAAGACGTTTTATAGTTAGAGAAAAGAGGATATAATAAAACGCTAAGGATAAGTATACACGTTTTAATTAATAACACATATATTTTTTACATTATTTAAAAAAGCAAATACATTCTTATAGATTTGTTTTAGATAAAACTTAATTAAAAACGGCAAAATTCGCCTTAATTAAAATATTTAGAATTTACTGCCCTGTAAAATTTAAAAAATTATTTAAAAGTTGTCTTATCGGGGTTAATAGGATAATTTTTTACAAAATGATTAAGGCGAATGTCCATGTATTTTTCCAAAACACATTTAATTAATTGAATGACGTGACTGTCGAATGGGGAAATGACTATATTGGTGAAAATCAATTCCTTCAAATAATTTTAGCGAAACAAACTTACACATGGCCTTTGTTACAAATTCAATGTAAAATTTTTAATTTGCTTAATATTGAATTTGTTACCTTGCTGTGAAAGACAATACTTTTCATTAATACTTCAGTTATTTATTAATACTTCAGACGGCCTCCGTTGTCTTTAAGTTTAATGAACATTTTCGTTGGAACTATCGGGGTTCATCAATGCGGAAACACAAATTTCACATTTAATTTTTTTATTAAATAACGGACATTTTACTATATATGCTATAACTTCTGATGCGAAATTAGACATATTACCGATATCACACTGCCCATTCTCATCGCCAATAGCGTCATTGCTAAAAGTCATAATTATTATATAACCCAGTTACTTTAACTTTTCTCGCCAAAAATTAATAATACATATAGGTATCTAGTACATTTTCATTCTTACCGTTGTCAGTCTCCATATATCGATTGTTGGTACAGCTGATTGAATCAAAGTCCGTCTTTTTGTTGACGAGTTGAATTGTTCATTTTTGAAGTGAACAGAACAAATTCTGCTATAGTTTGTCGGGAACCAATTTCTTTTTCCAGTCGCAGATATCCATTTATCTTTAATATCTGGATCTTTCGGAAACCTCGAATAATGGGAGTGTATAAAATAAACAGATGTATAAATAAAATGAATACAACATTATACAAACAACAAACAAATAAATAAATATATGGGTGACATATTGATCATTTTTTATTATTTTTAAAGATCTGTAACTGACTTTCTAATGTTTCCTATTTTTCAGTTACTCGGCTTCTTACAGATCGCATTTAGCCTAACATCCTTACAACCATTTATTCTGGTGGACCTATTCTGTTGCACTCGGAATTAATTCACAAGGGCTGCATTGTTTGTTATTTGTTATTTGTAATTATTTGTTCTTTGGGATTGTTTCTTTTTTTAGCGATGTAATATAATTGTGCCGATAGGATACCGACACTGATTATTGTAGTAAATAATCGGCGTACCCATACCGATAACTTCATCGGTGACTGAGTATAAATAGACAGAAAAAAATAATGAATAATTTTTCTTATTATGCATAAAAGTTAACTGTTAAAAGTTAACCCATATTTATCAGAGACTGATCCTTGAGAAGTTTGAAAACCAAAATATCAAAGCAAACATTTAATTATATGAAATAATCAAGAATATTCTCAAGCAATCAAAGCGCTAATCAGGAAAGTAATTTTACTTACACAAAGTAGTAAAGTAAACCGATTTAAAAAAGTCGGTAATTACTGTTAAGTTTTGGTAGGTGTTTGTGAAGAAAACAAAGTTTGTTAAAATTATTAGCAGATAATCTGTTACGCAAATCATTTTGAAAGAGACCTGCAGTTGAAAACACTCTGAGGCAACTGCGCTGAGCAAGAATGTCTCGCGCACATTGTTCGTTTCGCAAGCTTTTCAAACTCTTGATATCGGTTATATGTAATCGGCGATACCGATATATCGGTCTGCCGATTATATCGGCCGATATATTTGTAACGGAATCGTTACATCCCTAATTTTTATGCATTAGGTTATTAAACCTGTAACGGTAATATGTGTGTGGAAATCAATAAATAAATGAAAAATAATTACGTATCCTTACAGATAATCGCTTATAAACTGTTAACAGTATAAAACATTTAGAAAGACAAAAAGATAGAGATGGTGTAAATAAATATTTAACGAAAAATCATATTTCATTCCCATTACGGTATAACTATGTAAGACAAACATAGTAATTTATCGATACAAAATAGTACATAGTATCACGTCACTGACTCGCGCTCGACTTCTGCGGTCGTGTTCTTGGAAATTTACGTACGCGGCAATATTGTTTATTGCCCATACTATAATAAATCTATCGCTGTTTTTAGTTGTCATACTTGCAGACATGAACTAGCTTAAGATCAATGGATGAAATCTGAAAACAATAACATTTTTGGAGACAACCGACCAAGTACTGGAGATAAATTATTTTATTTAAGTATATTTCATTAAAAACAAAAGATTTAAATCGAATCTTTGTTAAAAACAATATTATTTAAAACACTAGGTACTTACTTATGAAATGTTATCCCTTTATTTGAAAAGTTACAAGTTGTGGAAGAATTACCGCAGTTGGATATGCTGCAAAACACCATTTTTACGTCTCTGCGTCCGTAACAACACTGATAACCGACGTCTAACGCTCCTCGCGCGCTTGTGGCCTACGAGTCACATGTGCAGTGACAAGGTCACGCGCTTTTACGAATTCTATAGGGACCGTGCCTCTAAACTTTTACGCCAACTGGTGGCAAACATCGTAAGTAATTGGAATCGTTTCACAGATTCCATTATAGATCGTTTGTTTCATCTTAACACGTGATTAATGCGTAATTACATATTAATAAAATATACTGATATAATTTTAATAATGTAAACTTCAAGAAAAATTTGCTGTATCCTGTATCCTTGACTGTTAAAAACGTACACCACGTCAATAACGTGGAATTGACGTGATATGAAATTTTATAAATTCCCGAGGAGCTGCATGGAAAATAGAAAAACGTAAACGTTGGATAAAAGCAGTAAAAATTATGTGTAAGTCCTATATTGATGAAAAAATCTACCTCCTATAAGGCACTCTACAAGGAAGATCTATAATCAGCATTGGACTTTGGTAGGATATTATTTATTTATTTTTACTTTCATTAAAATTGTAAAATTAATTACATTAACTAAAGACAACATATCATTCTTCTCGCTCATAAAAAATTAGGCATCCCGATAATGTTACCGTCCATTCATCCGCAAACAGGTCGCACTCAGGGTTTGCGGTGAGGACACGGGGAACAGGCGACGTTACGGGGTAGAGCCATGCTGCAACTATATCATGGTTGTATCCCGAATAGGTAGGCTTGACGGGGTACGGATCACGCTCTCACAGAATGCCAGCGTAAAATAGCAGCTTGATGCTGCTGCGTTTTGTATGGTAAGTGTAGAGAACTGGATACAACTTTTACTTGGATAGAGACATTCTATCGTAGTTCTCTAGGGTGACTAGGCATTCACTCTTCATCGCGGAAAGATGTAGAAGTCTATGAGCAACAGCATCCTCTTACCATTAGGTGATCTGTGTACCCGTTTATCACCCTCATTCTGTATAAAAAAGCAGGTTGCACTCAGGATTTGTGTCCTCCAGGAAAGCATTAACTGTGTTGAGGACACTGGGAACAGGCAAAACGTTTGTGCTTGCGCTTAAGATAGTAGTAATTAGGTACAAAATATCGACACAGTTCAGTACGCAGTTCTAGAGCATCTGTCCCCCCGTTAATTATTTTACACACCATGATAACTTATTGATACGCTCACCGTGCTTGCAATGACTTATAATTCAAAAACCCGGGGAGAAATTTAACGAAGATGATGTATATACACGTGAATTCCGAGCAAGATTGGATTTTCGGCAATTACTAAAATTGTTATTAGCAGTTGTGCGCTGATGTACCTAATGCTCGAACTGAAGGTACCACTTTTCATAATTTTCTCAATTTATTTTAAAAAGCAATGGAAATATGTATGATGTAGTATCATAATGTGCGACTTGCCACTTCAAATTTGCATTTTAGAAAAACATGTAGTGTAAGAACAAGCCGCTTTTATACATTAATTAGGTAATTGAATTGTTATAAAACAAACATTTGTAATTAGGAGCAACAATCTTAGATCGCGATCTTTTTATACGATTAATTTTATTTAAATAAAAAAGTTCCGCTGGGTTTCTTAACGGTTCTGCCCAAGATAGTGTTTTTTTCCAATAACTTTCAATAAGTATTGTTGTAAACTGTATTATATTCAAATGATTAGAATAAAATATTCTACTCTAATAATTTTTGAGTTCTCTACTAATGGTAAAAACTAACATTTAATTAACGTACATATTATATTATAATGTAAACCATTTTTGGGCTCCTTAACAAAGACTAGATTACAGAAGAGTTTCGATTACCTATTTATAATATGTTTCGTTTCAATTATATAATACAAGTTTTGTGTAAAATAATATTTGTTATAAAATTAATCTAAACCAAAAAGTTTTTATTACACCCAAGCGATCGAAATAGAATTATTCGATTTCAATCCAAATCTAAATCTTAAATTCTTAGATATATTAATCACCAAATGTATTATTTGTATTAGTTACGTAATAATAAAATAGTATTTCATCAAAGTTATCTTATATTTTGACTGATTATTTTATTTAAAAAATGGGGAAAGTTTGTTTCACATGACAACTCTTTATAGCACGCAAACATTGCACCGCCGCCATTGTAGTACATCAATATTTTTTAACAAAATACAGTCCGCCTTTTTTTAATCCGTCCATGAAGCAAAATGATGCGACCGTTCTCCTGTTTCAGTTTTCCTCTTTAACCTACGTTAAGAAACCCACGGGATGATATGGAAAATCAACTCCACACAAAAAAAATTTAACCTGATATGGGATAATGGATTGCCTTCGTTCTCGTTTCTTGGTTAGTCCATAGGTTCAGATTCAAAATGCAAACGTTACTGCATGTTATTAATTTCCGTTAGTATTCACAATTTCCCGGTCGAGTCTAGTCGTTTTTGTGTTACAGTTTAATACATCATGACGGTTAGCCAACACTTTGACCGTGGTAAGAAAAAGGGAGATCTTCCACAGGGCAAGGCGATCGGCCCGTTCAGCCCGGGGAGCGGCCAATGCTCCGCGTGGTAGTACAGAGCTACCGCAGTACTTCGGAACTTATGAGAGCGCGATTTATACTTCGGAACGATTTGCTTGTAGCGCGACGACAGCATACTTACTTACATATATCTTGTAGCTTAGCTCTTACTCTTAGTTATATTGCAACGCACAAATGCTAATCCATTCAGTCATTTACAGTTTTAAGAGCTCTATCAGTTAATCTATCCTTATATTTGAGTAAGTGTAAAATTATAGATAATGTTACACTTACTCAAATATAAGGCTGTTAGATGAGATTTTTGCCCGGCAGAGTTCATTTAATTATATATTTTGTGTAATTGACACGAGGCCTTTGTTCGGTTGAGCAGCCATTTGTCTTGTTACAAATGCTTTAAAGTATTTGGCCATTAACTAAAATGCCATAATTATTGACCACTGTGTTGTATTTGTTTAGTATTTCAAAGAAGTTATGAAAGAAAGACAGAAAAACAGAAAGAAGGAAAGAACACCATTTATTCGTAGTGAAACGCTAACAAATAAGTCATACGAGTACCACTATAAAAGATAACAGAAACTACCGACTAGAGATAATTGTTATAAGAATATTACAAACAAATTAAATTTAATTACGCTTTATGTTTAATCATATTTTTTAATTTTTATTTAATCTTAACATGTTTTTTATACAAAACAAAGATCATGCGACAGTAGCCTAATGGCAGGGCGCGGACCGCGAACTCAAAAGGTCGTAGGTTCGAATCCGCCATTCGACTACTGGCGTCAACCAGTCGTAACACGAGCAAATTAAGCTTACCACGAGTGGTAAAGGGGAATATTAGTAATGTTTATAGCATTGCTAATATTCTTTAAAAAAATGTCCATGTCACACCTATGCCGGTAGTTGTTGGGAGCACTATGTTCGAAGTTGTTGACGAGTACGTTTACCTGGGACAAATAGTCCGACTACGTAAGTCCAACTTCGACCGAGAGGTCAATCGACGGATTCAACTCGGCTGGGCAGCATTCGGGAAATTACGACACATCTTCTCGTCTGGTATACCTCAATCTCTGAAAACTAAAGTGTACAACCAGTGCGTGTTGCCAGTTAAGAAATGGACGCTCAAGGTCGCTCAGCGAGCTATGGAGAGGGCTATGCTCGGAGTTTCTCTGCGTGATAGACTCAGAAATGAGGATATCCGCAGTACAACCAGAGTGACCGACATAGCCCAACGGATTAGTAAGCTGAAGTAGCAATGGGCCGGCCATATAGCTCGAAGAACCGACAACCGATGGATTCTGGCAGTCTCGTACCGGTAGGCGTAGTGTAGGGCGACCCCCACTAGACGGAGTGACGACCCGGTAAGACATGCAGGAAGTCGATGGATGCAGGTGGCTCTTATTTTTGATTTGAAATGATTACTTCGGGGGAGGCCTATGTTCAGCAGTGGACTTGTGAAGGGCTGTAATGATGATGATCTTGATGTTATTTATTCCACAATGTTGACGCAAAATGTAATAATCTAAGTAAATCTTATCAAAGTATCAATAATGGTAGCCCTTTTATGAAACATTTTTACGAAATATCATTTTTTTATAAGCAATTTTAGTACGTCGAATTAATTACAAAATTCTTCACAATAATAATTTGATTCGTCTGTAAAAGAAAGATAAATTTAATAGGTATGACATAGAGTAATTTTATACATGTAGATTAATTGTAAACTTCAGGATTTGTTGCCAGATTGAAAATATTTCCCAAAATTATTTATAATATATGTATTTAATTACAAAATTCTTAACAGTAATAATTTGATTCGTCTGTGAAAGATAGATACATTTTATAGGTATTAATTTAGAGTTATTACATACATATACATTTTTTTTTAAATAGGATAGGGTGACAACGAGCACACAGTCTACCTGATGGTAAGTGGTTGCAGTGGCTCATAGACATCTACATCTATCCTCGATTACGAATCAAAATGCAATAGCGTTGTCACCCGCGAGGACTAAGTTGGAATGCCTCGTCATCAGTAAAAAGGGTCTCCGGTTCTCTACACTCACCATACGAAACTCAGCAGCATCAAGCTACTATTTTACGTTGGTATTCTGTGAGAGCGTGGTCCTTCTTAGGTTGAGCCGACCCATTCGTGATACAACTGTACCACTAACGTAGATTAATTGTAACTTGAGGTTGAGATTATAAAAGAAGAGAAATAACTTTAAGCATTAATAACAATATAATTCCTATACATGAAAATGTTAAATACTTGGGGCTATGGCTGGACAAATCATTAAGATGAACTAAACATATTAATGAGATCGTAGAAAAACTTCAAAATTCTTAAATATACTAAAAGTTTTGTCCGGGCCTGCTTGGGGTGTACCTACGTCATAAGCATATGCGCGCTTTATACATCTCTCTATTAAGAAGTCGGTTGGATTTTGGAAGCTTTTTATACGACAATAGTGCTAAAACACATCTGTATAAACTTGATAAGATTCAAAATAAAGCTCTTCGAATAATGGGGGGTTTTATCAAAAGTACACCTATCCATATTATGGTGAGTGAGTTAGGCATTCTACAATTGTTTGTAAGAAGACAATATTTAGCTTATAAATACTGCATCAAAAACATGTCTTCTACAGATAATGCAATCTTCTATCAAGTGCTAACTAAAATATTCAGGTGGAAACACTGGATGAGACCTTCTAAATATCTTGACGCAACTTGTAAATTTAATGCTATCCGGAAAGGTTTGCCCAAACATAACTCAGGCACTTTATGGGCCAAATCTGTGCGCCCTTAAAAACGCAACATTATTTCAAAGATTTGTAAAGTTATCCAGCCAGACCTCGCGGCCATATCTGGAATATGTACCTGTACGGGTAATTTCCGAAATAAAAGGCGAATGCGAAGGGGCTATACGTGCGGCCCGCACCTTTCTGAAACACGGTGACGGTGAAGAGCTGCTGAAGGTGGATATCGAAAATACATTTATCTCAGTAGACCAAAGCGCTCTGCTGACACGGGTAAAAGAAAATTTTCCGTCCATTCATCATTACCTCTGGAAATGTTACAATACACCATTTACACTCGTGTGCAAAGAACACCAAATTTTATCCGTTGTCAGTTGCCAGCAGGGTGATCCGCTTGGTCCAGCAATTTTTAGTTTGCCAATATATCCATTTATTTCTGGTCTCAAGTCAAAATTCAATGTCTGGTATTTAGATGATAGGTCTAGGAGGCAAAGCGGATTCAGTGCTTGATGATTTAAGCAGTCTTATTTCTACTTTCAGTTCCATTGGCATCAAATTGAATTTTTTAAAATGCGAACTTTTTGTTAATGAGAATTTACCCACCTCCGAAAAATATCAAAGTGTTAGCAAATTTAACTCCCTAGCCTCAAATATGAAGATAATTAACAGCAAATCTCTTTGCCTTCTAGGTGCTCCTATTTTCTAGATGAGTCCTTTCAATACGTTGTCAGTGAACAGATTTTAAAATTTGAGAAGTCATCCAGTCGTCTGAAAGAAATTAGCCCACACATGGCATATGCCATACTAAATTTTTTGCCAAATTTTACGTTCGTGCTCCGGTGTTCAACTCTATGGATGCAGGAAAAAGTTTGGTTTGCTCCTAATACACGATTCTTTGTAATTTTTTGTTTGATAAAGAAATTCTAAATTAGGTTCAAAATTTAACAAATTTTGTTTTTGCTAATTTAAAATTTTACATTACAAAATATAAGAAACATAATTTGATACGAAAATGATTTGCAAATATAGATAAATGCAGAGTTGTTCAGAATTAGGTTGAAGTGAAATCCATACTTTGCTATTGTGATGCGAATATCGTCTCTCAAGGTTTCATGGGTAAACCAATTTTAATAAAATTGAGATAGTTTAATGCCTGGTTAAGTAAAAATAGTAAGATCTCAAATAAGTTTAGTTTAGCGTTATTAGCACCGCGAGCTTGGGGAAAGACTGTGATATCTGGAATGAAACTTTGTATGAGAAATGCAAAACAGATTTTGACGAAATTCGGTATTCAGATAGCTGAAAACATTAAAAAGGGTATAATCTAACTATGTATAAAAAGGGTATAAAGCTAGTATTCGAAAAATTCTTTAAATTAGTATTTCTTTATTATTGGTTGTCTGAAAAGTATTGACCTGTTTACCTAAGTTAGTTATGGTATGAATAAAAATCTAACTAAAACTAAATATTGCTCTATTATATATTAAAGAATTTTTAAGTTCTAAGACAGATTGACACTAATTAATCGAAAATACGAAACTATAGATAACATGCTAAAGGCACGATATGGAGATCCAGAATATAAACCGGTTCTTTTAGTTCATAAGAATACTTACAACCTACCTATTACTACCTACCAAATTCACTTCAATTAAATTTGAAATAAATAATTTTAGCTTTCAATATAATTAATTTCACAATCGCATTTGTATTCGATAGATACATAAATGCTAGGAAAATTATCATAAATATTATAAACAGAGTAAATTTTAGATTAAATTTTAGTTTAAAAGTTCATTTGTCATACTAGACAACACCTGTAAAGTATTTTTGAGGGTATATACTTCTTCAGTTTGTTTCAAAGACTTTTCTTGTAGTTCACTTAGCGCGTCTTCAAGCTGTTTGATTTTCTTCTTGAGTCTTCTATTTTGTGTTTGTATTTTTTTGATTTCCTTTCGTTGTTTTGTGATAACATATTCTTTATCTTGTATCATTTCTTTTAATTTTTGTTTTCCCGGCGTTGACTCATTCGAAGAGACAGGCGACGCAATCGTAGTCTGTTTATAAAAGTTAAAGAATCGAAAACAAAAAATACAATGTTAAAACTATAACAGTAATCAAGTAATTATTTGTTTAAAAGAGTTGTGATTATAAAAAATCAGGCCAAAGAAGTTTAGACTAAGGACATTGCTCAATACCACTTTTAACTGCAAAAATATTGAATAGTAGTGATTTTGACAAAATTATATTGGTTAAAATTGGTTTTCACCAAGATTGTTAGTCAAAACTACTTTTTAAGTGTACTTTTGAATTTTTAAAATAAAAAAGTCAACTCTAAATTTATATTTTATTTCACTATAATAATGTATAAGGCTTAAGAGTGGACCAAGAGCCACCCCAGACGCACCTTAACCTACTTTCACTGATATTGCGAGTTTTGACCTATTAGTCTGTAGTTTCAATCAGGCATAACGATTTTTGACTGAAACATCAGTCAAAACTGTTTTTAACTAAGGGCCTTGGTCAAAACCATTTATGCCCGATTTTCGCAGTTAAAAGTGGGTTTAATCGGTTATGTGTTTTGACTGCGACATAAATATATGACTTACTCTTTCCGAAAGATTTAACGTATCGTTTTGACAAATATTAGAAGTTGAAGGAGTGGCCCAGCTGTTGTTTTGTTCATTT
The DNA here is from genome assembly GCA_907164705.1 of Parnassius apollo. NCBI lineage: Eukaryota > Metazoa > Arthropoda > Insecta > Lepidoptera > Papilionidae > Parnassius > Parnassius apollo. The sequence continues at coordinate 3,445,842 of CAJQZP010000191.1, forward strand.
TCGACCTGAAATAAATTAAAAAATAAACTTTTTTAAACATCAAAAATACTAAGTAAACATGTTTACTTCAGTATGTTTTGGCACAAGTATTTAAGGTGCCAGTCGCAATATCATATTGTTAAGACCACAAAAATCTAAATAATAAGGCACAAACAATAAATACACAACTACGCCTGTACGTAGCTCTAGCATTCATGCAACAAAGATTAAACTATAAGCTATCGCGTTAAGGAATATTTTACAAAAACGCAAAAGCTCAGGGTGCGTAGCCACTCGGGTCAATAATAAACGTGTGCGAAAAACACAGACCACCCAGTCTACGAGACATGAAACCATTACGATTCTTTAATTAAATTAGTATGTCAAGGTTAGAAGAAAGAAAGGTGTGCGGGCGGCGCGGGAGACGTAACTTAAAGATGTGTCACATTCATATATCTTACGCTTAAATCTGGGAGACTGAAAACGTAACGTAATTATAAACAACTGGGTGATGCGTAAAATACACCGTTAAATACATGTAAAGTTCTTTAAAATATACACACGTATTTTACATGTCATTTACAATACTAATCGCTTACCATAAATCCGTTCTGTACTTTATATCTCTATAAAACCATGACTTTGCTTCGGCCTCCGCCGGGACAGTCAGGCGAAAATATCTACATTAGATAAAATTAACGTACTATAAAAATGTAAACGAAAATTACCAATTTAGCCAAATATAGAGTTGGTATTGATGCATCTAATAATTTTCTTCGACCCTTCATTTCCATAAAGCAGTCAGGAGTAAAATGTTTGGAGCATATTGTGCTGTTTGAAGTCGGAAACCAGTTTTCTTCTCTCATAGTTTTCGCGATCCATATCCCTTTTATATCACCATTGGCTGGGAATCTAAGCAAAATTAATTCTGATAAGTAATTAGTTAATTACCTAACTAAACTTTGAAATAGCATACCTAAAGTTAGCGGCTAATTGCTATACTTTAGGCATGCATTGGATTTACTCCCTGATGATGAGAAGCAGATTTTCCGCTATTTAAAAAAATATTATGGGCGATCAAATTATATCAAGGTTTTAATACTATTGTGGCAGAAGTTTTCGTCAAAGTGCTATAGTTTCGGCAGGCAGTAGGGTGACTCCCTGATGAGGAGCAGTTTTTGAAGATCTAAAGGTTTCTCCATACTAACTGTTACCCACCAATAAAACTCCCTATAAATCATTTTTACCGCCGATGGCTCCTTCTTGGAGTACAATTATGTCAATGAGTGAGTCAGTCAATCAGTAAGTGAGTAAAGTAAAAGTAAAGTAAAGTTACAGCCTATATACGTCCCACTGCTGGGCTCAGGCCTCCCCTCATTTCTGAGAGGGTTTAGGGCAAGGAAGTGTCCGCCGCGCTGCCCAAATGCGTGTTGACGAACTTCACATGTCTTCGAAATATTTTTTTCTTATTCCTCAGACATGCAGGTTTTCTCACGATGTTTTCCTTCACCGCCGAGCACGTGGTAAATCAGCACTTAAAATTGCAATTAACAATTTCATTGGTGCCGGCGGGGATCGAACCCGGGTTACTCGCGTTCTGTTATATTTACGGCGAGCGTTAACCACTGAGCTACCACGGCTCTCTCTAAATTTCAGTAAGTGAGTGGGTTTGTAAAACTGTAATTTCGATTTCAAATTAAAATTACAAATAGATTAATATACAAATATAGTGGAATGACTGTTCATCTACACAAAAAATAATAACACAATAAATAGTCGATAAACTTGCATTGATACTTTTTTGGGCATCTCTACTTACACGTGCCGCCTGCAGCCCCTCTGATTGATAATCAGAGACGCAACTATAATACTGCGTGCTTGACAAGGACAGCCTCAGAATCACGACCAGAATACGTTGAACCCTCACGTTTTTAGTATTTAAGATTATTAAATGTAGCACTTACCGGTGAAACGTGATTTTATCTTTCTTGAAATTATGTTTCCTGCTATCACTACCACACCATTTTACTGCGCACGTAGGCATATTTCACTGTTTTTTATTTAAAAAAAAATTTAGCGTTAAGGACGCAGTGCACAGGTCTGTTGTCTGGTCACTACTAAACAGGGTAGCGTTCGTGTTCAACTATATAGGCTCTGGTTGAGCAGATGAAGCACAGAAATTTGTCGCCTTTCGTTACATGTCACGTAGGCTGAGAGGTCGATATCTTTCTATATCATGCATCAATAACCTTCTATAAAGCGTCGTTGATCGACCAAGAGTATTACACCAAGAGATAACTAATAAATTGAAAGTATCTCAGTAATAGACGATTTAAGCTTTAGCTTTTAGACGTTTTTATAATGAGAGAAAAGGGGATATAATAAAACGTTAAGGGGATAAGTATAAACGTTTTAATAATAACATATTAATTTATTACGAATTTGAAAAAGCACATACGTTCTTATAGATTTGTATTAGATAAAACTTTAAGGCTATGCAATACTTCAGCTTGCGAAGGGAAAATACGATGAACAAAACAACAAGAACAATAAAAAAAATTATAGCCTATGGCAAAATTCGCCTTAACTAAAATATTTTGATTTACTGCCCAGTAAAATGTAAAAATGTATTTAAAAGTTGCCGTTTCGTTCCTTTACCCTATTGATCCCCAATAGGATATTTTTTTGCAAAATGTTTAACAAGAATTTCCATATATTTTGCCAAACACATTTAATTAATTGAAAGACGTGATTGTCGACTGGGGACTGGTCATATTGGAGAAAATCAATATCTTCAAATAATTTAAGCCCAACAAAATTGTGCATGGCCTTTGTAACAAATTCAATTTTTAACTCATCCATATCTTAAGTTTAATGAATTGTTAATTTTCATTGGAACTATCTATATATGTAATGGACAACTGATCCTGTTATATATGTTACAACTTCTGATGTGAAATCAGACATATTACTGATATCGCACTGCCCATTCTCATCGCCAATAACGTCATCGCTAAAAGTCATAATTATAATATAACCCAGTTATGAACTTTACACGCAAAATATTAATAAGTCTAATACATTTTCATTCTTACCGTTGTTAGTCTCCATATATCGATTGTTGGTACAGCTGATTGAATCAAAGTCCGTCTTTTTGTTGACGAGTTGAATTATCCATTTTTGAAGTGAACAGAACAAATTCTGCTATAGTTTGTCGGGAACCAATATCTTTTTCCAGTCGCACATATCCATTTCTCTTTAATATCCGGATCTTTTGGAAACCTGGAATAATGGAATTGTATAAAATAAACAGATGAATAAATAAAATGAATACAACATTATACAAACAAAAAATAAATAAATATATGTATGCGTGACATGTTTATTATTATATTTCATTAAAAACAACATTATTTAAAACACTATGTACTTACTTATGAAATGTTATCCCCTTATTTGAAAAGTTACAAGTTGTGGAAGAATTTGCGCAGTTGGATATGCTGCAAAACACCATTTTTACGTCTCTGCGTCGGAAACAACAGGGGCGACCGAAACAAAGGCTCCTCACGCACTTGTGGCCTACGAGTCACATGTGCGGCGTACAAGGCTACAAGGTCACGCGCTTTTACGACTTCTATTGCGATCTTTCTATTGCCTTATTATTTAGATTTCTGTGGTTAAGGCCTCATTCGCACGAGAGCTAAAAAACCGTTGCGTCAAAACTCGGCGTTGGCGCTTTTAAAACGTTTACGATGTGATTGTTCATACAAACACTATAAAATCACTCTTGTCTCGGCTTTCACTTCATAAGATGTGAAAATGGTTTCTACTAAATTACTAGCAATGGCAATGTGTGCTGCTAGAAGGCGAAAAAAAAAAAGCAAAAGGCATTCTGGGTACATCCTCTGAATGAACAGAAATACTTAAAAGGACAGTTTGTGACAATATACGTAGAGTTGAGGCAATACCCGGCTAAATTTTTCAATTATTTTCGAATGTCTATAACAACATTTGACGAATTGTTGGAAATCCTCAAATAACACTTCAAGATAGCAATATGGTAGAATATAACCAACAAACATTCTTTATAATTTTATTTGAGTATTCTGGCAATGTCTTTAGTGTCTGGCAAAGTCATATATAAATGGCCGAGCCTCCACCTCTATTATAAGCACTTCAGGATCTACAACCCACGACATCTTATCGAAGTTCTAATGACGTAAACACAAATAAAACGTCCGACTGAGCGAGGGCGCGGCGCACTGAATGCAGCACCGGTGCTTTTTTAGCGCTCGTGTGAAAAATAATAAGAAGTTTCATATTATGATCTATTCCTTCTAACGCCCAACGCCCAGCGTTGAAAATACAACACTGCTCGATAAAAAAGCGTCGCGTTTTAAAAGCGCTTACGTGTGAACATATACTTGGGAATACATTTGCTCTATTTGAACGCTTTTTTAACGGACGTTAAAAAAGCTCTCGTGCGAATGAGGCCTAAGGCAGTCTTTTTCTCCTGATTGACAGCTTTTTTATACATAATATTCTTCCTTAGTCTGTAGACACTTGAATTTTAATATCTGAGAAACTTCTTAATTCTACTCATGAAAATGAACAAAAAATTTGTGAACGAAAGCTGTTCCATAAATTTTAATTGAGTAGCTTGAAACACAATGATAGATGTTTGTTTTCACAATTAGATTAATCTTAAAGCATTTAGGTAATAGGTTACTGCGTAACTAGAGGCGCCGCTTCCCAGAAAATTCTTGTCCCGATTACACACCACCATGCTTCTCAATGACGTCGGTCATAAATTAATAAAATAGAGGTGATATTATATATTTTACAACAGTTTAACAGTGGAGCGAAAATATTAAAAGCGTGTGCAAATAGCATATCTGAAATTTTAAGCTTTTTGATAAATTTATCGTTTTGTAAAGGCATCTTTCCATCGAAGTTAAAACAAGTAATTGTAAAACCACTTTTTAAGAAAGGAGACAAGGCAACAGTAAATAATTATAGACCAGTTACTCTCGTGCCTGTGTTATCGAAAATATTTGAAAAAGCTATGTGTAATAGATTAAACTTATTCTTTACAAAGCATAATATATTAAATCGGCAGCAGTTTGGATTTGTAAAGAAAAGTTCAACTACACTTGCATGCTTTCATCTTATTAAATTTGTCACCGAAAGCATATCTCAAGGGATACCTGTGGTAGCAGTACTATTAGACATGACTCAGGCCTTTGATCACATAGAACATGACATTTTGCTTCAAAAATTAGAAAATATGGTATTCGTGGTGAAGCAAATAATTGGATAGCTAGTTATTTGAAAGACAGAAGGCAATGCACTGAAATCTGTAAGATGGTGCCTAAAAACAAACAAATACAAAAATCATCATATAGCTCAGATTATAAAATTATTAAATATGGTGTTCCACAAGGTAGTATTTGGGGCCCGCTTTTATTTTTAATTTATATAAATGACCTACCTCAAGCTATGAAAGAAAAATGCATTCTTTTCGCCGATGATACAACCCTAATAATAAAGGCTAATGACATAAATAATTTTAATAATCAAATCAATAACTCTATTCGTGACGTAGTTAAATGGCTTGAATTAAATAACCTTAATATTAATTTTGACAAAACAAAAATAATACAATTTACGACACACAAATCAAAAAAAATAGACATTAACATTAAATTTCATAATAAATCGATAGAAAAGGTACAATCTGCACTATTTTTGGGTATCACACTTGATGAACAATGCAATTGGAAGGAGCACATTTTTAAAATTTGTAAGAAATTAGACCGATTTGTTTATGCTCTAAGACGATTACGGAGAACAGTGTCGCCAGAGGCAGCTCTATGTGCATATCATGGTTATGTTTCCTCAGTTCTAAGCTACGGGTTATTGTTATGGGGTAACTCTACCGATAGCCAGAAAGCATTTGTAGTACAAAAAAAAATGTATTCGCGCTGTATGCAATTTGGGGTACTGTGAGAGTTGTAGACCCCATTTTAAGAAATTAAACATTCTTCCCTTACCATGTATGTATGTGAGGGATATCTGTTTGTTTGTAAGACAAAATTAAATTTATTTACAAAACAGTCTGATGTAACACAGAGGCATACTAGGAACAAAAATAAATTATTCTTGCCTAAATCAGGCACCTCATTCTTTAACAGTAATGCTTCCTACATGGCAATCCGTCTATACAATCATCTGCCAGACACAATAAAGAATGAAACAAGTGAAACGTTTAAACGAAAGTTGATAGAATGGCTTCTCAGCGAGTGTTTTTATAGTCTTTCTGAATATTTCAACAACTAATTTTGTTTTTAAAATTATTATTTAATTAATATAATTATAATAGTAAATATAGGTGACATATATAGCAATTTGACGATGACATGTATTATTACTGATTTTCACTTTGACAATATATGACAATTTGTATAACATTTATCCGTAATTATTTTTTTATAGTTTTGTATTAAAATTTTATGTCGAAATTAAATTACGACGATTTAATATTTGTACGCCTATAAAAGAGGCAGAATAAGTGAACTTCTGTATTAGATTTAAGACCATTATGTATTACCTTATTCTGACAAATAAATAATAATAATAATAATAATAATAGAGCCACGCGGCAGCTTTGCTGTTGCACGTATGTGCCGGCTCAAACCGGGGTGGTACCACGACCTCACAGAATACCGGCGTGAAGTGGAAGCTCTGCTTCCGCGTTTCGTCTGGTGAGTGCAGGTGGCCGGAGGCCCAAATCCCCCCCCCCCATCAAAATGGTAGCGGAATTAAATGATGATAGACTACCCCAGGAGGGTACCAGCACCCCTGGAGAATCTCTCGCTGAGCATCCACGACCATGTTTCTCCACTTCTGAGCGTGGGTGCTCAGGCTGCCCGGCGAATTCTGGGGGGGGGGGGAGGCAAAATTCCGCTCAAGACTACAACTGCTCGGGGCAAACGGAGCAACAAGACCAAGGCGACCCCTGCCACGCTGTCCGTGAATTTCTGCAATATCAGGGGACTTCACTCTAACCTAAACGCTGTCCACTACCATCTCGAGACGGCGAAGCCGGCTCTGCTCTTTCTGACCGAGACGCAGGTGTCCTCTCCGGCTGATGTCTCGTATCTCTCCTACCCGGGGTACAAACTGGAACACTCCTTTGTGCCTCGGGCTGGAGTTTGCGTTTACGTCAGAGAGGACATCTGTTCTCGACGCCTCGGCAGAATTGAAGGTTCGGACCTGTCCATCCCTTGGCTACGCGTAACAGCGACGACTATCCGCGCGTCTACGGGTGCTTCTATAGGTCCCATAGCGGTAATGCCGAAACATACCGACTCTTCGACCACGTCCAAATGACTACAGATTCGTTGCTACAGCAGATCCCCTCCGCAGAGATCGTGATCCTCGGCGACTTTAACGCCCATCACGCCAAATGGCTTGGTTCACGTTTAACCGATCATGCGGGGAGATCTGTTCATGATTTTGCCTTGGCATATGGTCTGACACAACTGGTTACTTCGCCTACGCGGATTTCAGATGTGGAGGATCATGCACCTTCCCTGTTAGACCTTCTGCTGACCTCTCACCCGGACGGATATCAGATTTCCGTCGACGCCCCTTTAGGCTCCTCGGACCATTGTCTAGTTCGGAGTGTGATGCCACTCACGATAAAATCGCAGTTGCATTCTGCAGGCTGCCGCCGTGTTTGGCACTATAGGTCAGCCGATTCGAATGGGATGCGGTCTTTCTTTGCATTATGTCTTTCTTTCTTTTCATCCCTTGGGGGCGGGTTTGCTTCTCGCCGGACGATCCCAACGTTGTTGCGGATTCTGTCGCTGATGTGGTTACTTCAGGGTATGGAACTTTTTATTCCTTGCTCTGTGGTGTCCATTGGAGGCAAATCTCAGCCATGGTTTGGTCGCTCCTGTAGAATAGCATCATGCTATAAGCAGGAGTGCTACCAAGCCTGGGCTGACGCATCAGCGTCCCGGGATGTAAACACCAGCGCTCTAAAAAAGAATATAATTCCGCCTCTAGGTCCTTCAAAAGAGTCATTGCCAAGGCAAAGTCAGAGCACATAGGCAGAATTGGCGAGAAACTAGTTAGCCTTCCTTCTGAAACCCGTGCATTCTGGTCTCTCATCAAGGCTGTCCAGATGAATTTCTGTCAGCCATCTCTTCCATCTCTGCACAGGGAGTACGACTCACTGGCCCATACCGCAAAGGAGAAAGCCGATCTTCTAGGCTCTTTCTTTGCGTCCAACTGGACTCTCGATGACGGAGGGAGTACGCCGCGGACCATCCCGCGGTGTGAGTGCTCCATGCCCGAGGTGCAGTTCACACAGCGCTCGGTTCGCAAAGCACTCCTCTCCCTCTCCAGGGTCGAGTGGGCCTGACGGAATCCCCCCAATTGTGCTGAGGACGTGTGCTCCAGAGTTGGCACCGGTTTTAACGCGTCTTTTCCGGTACTCCTAGTCCCTAGGCGTAGTCCCAAAATCATGGAAGACGGCTTTCGTCCACCCGATCCCTAAAAATGGCGACCGCTCAGACCCGTCCAACTACCGGCCTATAGCCATCACCTCCTTGTTCTCTAAAAGAATGGAGTCCATTGTAAACTGCCAGCTCATGAGGTACCTTGAGGATCACCAGCTGATTAGTGACCGCCAATACGGTTTTCGCCGTGGTCGGTCAGCTGGTGATCTTCTGGTCTACCTAACTCACAGATGGGCGGAGGCAGTAGAGTCCAAGGGGGAGGCATTGGCCGTTAGTTTGGACATTGCGAAGGCCTTCGATCGGGTTTGGCACAAAGCGCTTCTTTCGAAGCTCCCATCCTATGGGCTTCTCGAGAAATTGTGCGATTGGATCACCAGCTTTCTTGCAGATCAAAGATTAATGCTGGTGTTTCACAAGGCTGCGTGCTATCACCAATGCTGTTTCTTTTGCATATCAATGATATGTTGCAAAACCGTAACATTCATTGCTATGCAGATGACAGCACTGGTGATGCTCTTTACAACGGCCGAGCCTATATTTCTCGGGAAAACGTTTTCGAGTGCCGGGACAAACTTGTGTCTGAAGTCGAGTCTTTGCTGAACAGAGTCTCGGATTGGGGGCGACTAAATCTAGTCCAGTTTAACCCCCAGAAGACACGAGATTGCGCGTTAACCGCTAAAAAGAACCCCTTTGTCGTATCTCCTCAGTTTCAAGGCACTCCCCTTGTTGCCTCAGCCAGTATCAGAATCCTCGGCGTCGACATATCGAGTGACGTGCAGTTTCGTGGTCACTTGGAAGAGAAGGCCAAATTGACTTCTAAAAAGCTTGGCGTGCTCAGCAGAGCGGGACAGTATTTCATGCCGGCACACCGCCTGCAACTTTACAAGGCGCAGGTTCGGCCCATGCACATATGATACATGGCACATGGAATACTGTTCCCATCTCTGGGCTGGGGCTCCCCAGTACCAGCTCCTTCCACTTGACCGCATCCAGCGCAGAGCGGCTCGAATCGTCGACGAACGAGTGCTTTCCGATCGGCTCGATTCACTGGCGCTGCGAAGAGATGTTGCATCTCTGCATTTTCTTTCGCATACACCGTGGGGAGCGCTCTGAGGAATTGTTCAGATTAATCCCAGCCGCCAAATTTCATGAACGCACTACGCGGCAAACGTCCTGATACCATCCACACCATCTGGATGCTTGGCGGTCCACCACTGTACGTTTCAAGAGGAGTTTTCTTCCGCGTACAACCTCTCTGTGGAATAGTTTACCACCAGCGATTTTTCCGGACCGATACGACCTGGGGACCTTCAAAAAAAGAGCGTACTCCTTTCTAAAGGGCCGGCAACGCACCTGCAATTCCCCTGGTGTTGCGGTTGATCATGGACGGCGATAGTCACTTAACATCAGGTGAGCCGCAGGCTCGTTTGCCCCCTCTTCTATAATAAAAAAACATTACTTACTTTTCATTACAGTTACAGAATGTCGAAGGATTTAAAAATTCATCACAAGCGATCAAAGCATTAGCAACGCTTAAGCTATGCAACTGAACTGCTAGTCTCACTTTCATTAGCTGATTACGAAAGTGAATATGACATGCTTAATTTATTAGCGAAATTCAAACCTTCAGTTTGCTGAAGTTTAACTAGATTAATTAGTATCAGCCATTAAATCTAAGCACCATATCCATCAAAAAATAACCTTTGGTTTTACTACATGACACGGATCAACAAATACACAAACTTTTGTCACCTGTAGACGGATGTGGAAAATGAATTTGCATGTTCGATATATCCGTCAATTCGCAAACTATTGTTTCAACAGCACTAAAATTTCCGGCGCATCCATCAAAAGTAAGGTTTACAATCGTTACTCCTGCATCGTGGCACTTTTGAAGACAAGCTTTTATCAAATTAATTTTCATTTTAACACGAGCGTTAAAAAATATCCAACTGGTATTTTCCAGCTTTCGTTTAATGATACTATCATAAAGAGTAACGCCTGTAAATTTTTCAGTATCTTCATCTTCTATGGGCCCTGTACTGAAATCAACTGCTCCTAATTTTCTTTGTCCACTGAACAACTTTTGTTGACAAATTGACATTTCGTCAAATACTAAGGAACGTAAAAGAGATTTATCTGTCGAATTAGCTTTAAGTTTCAATATTTCAAATGACTTGCTAGTAAAACCTGGTTCACCGTTTACTGAAACATACCACCTTGAGGGTGTACGAGGATGAAGAAGGAACTTGTTACCTGGATACTTGTAGGCTGACGGTGAGTAATAATTTAATATCAAAGCAAATTTTGGTAAGGTACATAACGCTATCTTTGAAATGGACTGAACAAATATTAGAGTGTTCCGTAGGCAGTCACGTATCCTCACTACGTACCTTTTGTACATATTTGGTCCAATGTTCTCTATTATCATGACTTACACGTGGAAACTTTAAAGATACATTGATACAATAAATGAAGAAAAAAAATTTTATGCACAAATAAAAACATTATTGTAGTAGAATGTTTATTTTACGTTCGTTTTATTGCATTATAAAATGAGAGAAGAATGTTTTTACAATAAAATTGTAAATACTATAATAGAAATTATAAAAAAAGGGACAACATTTATATAAGTTATGACTTGTCGCTTCTGTGCCATAGGAGCATTTATCCATGCTCATTTTTTTATCTCTCACTCTCGTGCTTACGTAATTGCAGCTCGTGCAAGCAGGGGAGCAATTATGATTTATTGAATTCTTTCAACTCACAGCAAATTTACCTACATTACACGAATTTCACTTGAGCTATATTACTAACCTATGAAATGTTACTCCTTCAGATTTTAATACATTCTTAGAACTATTTTTGCAGTACTTAAGTACGCGATACGGCATAATCATTAAGGTATTACTACTACGTATAGAGAAGACAACGCCTTGCATGATTTTGCGCCACGCTTTGCGGTACACTGTACCGCAACTGTTTAGTGGATGTCCAACGCCCGCATAGACGAGTCGTGTTCGCTTCGCATACATAACAACTTCAAAATGCGTGACTTAAAGACTGTAGTAAACACTCCAGAACATGAAAAAATAAACTGATGGTTTAACATTTCATTGGTATGTAGACGTTAAAACGTTTAAAACTCTTTGATTTAGAGTTTTTCCCGTTGACAATGCTCACGAGAATCAGGTAAAATGTAAAATCTATGGGAGCAACTTGTTGTACACTACATTGAACAATACGCGTAAGCGCCATGAAATTCCCGGCGTTTATGACGTTTGGTCGCAAGAAAACTAATACCTAATGCAAACTAGCGCTGAATGTTACAATAGTTTGGTTAGACGTCGTAACTATTATTTTAAGCGCTGCAGCGAACTTAAGTTCTAACTCTTACCAAAATGAAGCAAACTCTTAGTTTGGGATGTCTGGTCTATATTATAGTAATATAGTTCGATGGGCATAATCCATACTAATATTATAAATGCGAAAGTGTGTTTGTTTGTTTGTTTGTTCTTCTTTCACGTCGCAACAGAGCGTCGGCATGGCATGATTTTTTTGTATGGGGATAGTTGGTGGCTGTAGAGTGACATAGGTAACTTTTTTCCGCGGAAAATCTCACCAAAAAAATATTTGCAAAAGTTTGTCCTCTCACTCAACAAGAGAATTTGGTATGGTATTTATAGAGTGAATACTACTATTTCCGCAGAAAAACATCTCATTCCCGTGGAAAAATCGAATATGTTGCACAAGTTTGTCCTTCTTTCACGTCGCAACAGAGCGTCGGCATGGCATGAATTTTGGTATGGGGATAGTTCGGTGGCTGTAGAGTGACATAGGCTACTACTACTACTTTTTTCAGCGGAAAAACATATCATTCCCGTGGAAAAATCGAATATGTTGCAAAATTAAATTCAGTTAGGTGGCGCCACCGTGATTCTACAAGAAGGACGACGGTACGATGGACGAACACAGAAGGTCAGAATATTTGGATTATTATGTCTTTTTACCAAAATTAAGATAAAAAATGTATGGACCTGTATTTTTCCACGCAGGACCGGGAAGAGTGCGATAAAAAACATAAAATTTACCAGCTGACTTTCTTCAAACGTTTTGGTGCATTGTAATTCACAGAATAGGCGATAACCTCGCAGACGATATTAAGTAATCCGTTGATGCTCTGCCTACCCCGCAAGGGTTACAGGCGTGATTATAAGTATGGATCAGAAATACTATCACCACCTGTCACGCTTTCACCCTAACTATTACTTAACTGTGGTGGAAACAGTTCTTATTAATAAGCCTTAGTAATATTTATTGAACGGAAATTAATACAGTTCTTACATGTGGTTATGAATGAATCGGTATTATAATAAGAAAAATTGAGCAAAATTAGAAAAAAAATATTTTTGAGAGTTCTTATTAACTAACGTATACATATAATGATTTCTTATATTTACGCGAACACTATACATGATTAAAACTACTTTTACGGATTTTATCGCGTTTATTTTTGCTTTAGCCAAATAAAAGATCCGTCAGAGATGCAGCCTTTTGAGTTGAAAGGAAATTGAGCTTAATAGGTCCGTCAGAAGTGCAGCATTTGGAATTGAAAAGAAACCGAGCTAAATAGGAAATTTTGAAATGAAAGGGAAGATCTGTGGGAATTCATATTAATTGATTGTGGGAATTTTGGAAAAAAAACTAACTGAACACTATTTTAAGACGCTACTGTACACAATGTTATATGTTTTTCTATTCGGGGAATGAATGTGGAGATTCTGGGCATTTGACACACGCGAACATGCTACATACAGCTGACTATGAGAGAAACACGGTTTTAATAAAGCGCAAGGGCAAACTTAGAAGTTTGCCCTTGCGCTTTATTCATTGTCATTGCAAAACTAAGCTTAATAGGGAACTGCAACCTTTTGAATTGAAAAGGAAGATCTGTGGGAATTATAGGGATCCGTGGTATAATAACATTTTCACCTTTTCCTACGCCTGTCAAAATTGTAGCAACGATTATGTTTCGTCCAAGAGGTGTCACACGCAGCCTTATCCCGTTACATAACCGGAGCATCTAAATTTCGCATTAGCATCATGCATCAGTCCGATAACAACTAACCTATCATTTTTATAATAAATCAATGGATCATAATTGAATGCTGCGTCATTAAAAACCGACCAATTGTTTCTTTGAAAATTTTGTCGACGTTCAGCTTGGAGCTGAGCATTTGCATCTCTTCGCGCCTGTGTCTATTCTGGTGTTTCAGATGCCCTTATAGTAGATTGATATTCAGCTTGCTCAATGAGTCTGTGTTGAGTTTCATCAGGTGTTTCCGCGGCTCTTAAGGCGGTCTGACGTTCCGCTTGTTCGAATAACCTTTGCTGACTTTGAGCAGGTGTTTCAGTAGCTCTCAAAGTAGATTGACGCTCTGCCTGTTCAAGACGCGTTTGCTGACTTTGATTAGGTGTTTCAGTAGCTCTTAAAGTAGCTTGACGCTCTGCCTGTTCAAGACACCTTTGCTGACTTTGAGAAGGTGTTTCGGAAGCTCTTAAAGCAGCCTGACGCTCTGTCTGTTCAAGACGTCTTTGCTGACGTTGAGAAGGTGTCTCAAATGCTCTAAAAGCAACCTGACGCTTTGCTTGTTCTTGCCTTCTCAGTTCAGCATATTCTAAAGATTCTAGCGATCGAGCTTATCTTTTCGCTTGTCTTTGAGAAGATACTCTTGAAAGGCTGGACTTACGTTTGCGAGGCATTATGAAGTAACAAAAAACCTATTAAAAAAAACGTTAAAATACCTAAAAGGAATTAAATTTCCTTTTAAATATTTTTTTTAAAAGCAAATCCAAAATATCTAAAAGGAATAAATATTCCTTTTAAATATTTTTTAAAATCAAAACAACAAAACCAATTCAAGACACAACACGAATCCGAAATCTATAGCCAAAAAAAATCGAATCATTTTAGACCAAATCACAAAACAAATCGCAAAAAACCAAAATCGAAAGCAGTAGTCAATATAAATATAACCAACGAGAAAAGAAGTAAGTGTATAGGTACCGTATACACTATCTGTACTATTAATATTCCTTTGAAATATTGTTAAACAACCTAAAACAACGAAAACCAATTCACGATTCTAAATAAACAAAATCCAAAATCAAAGCCAGAGTCTAAATATGTATAAAGGAATACCAACCAAATCAACAAAACCGATCCAAGAAAATACACAAATCCGAAAATGAAAGCCAATATAAATCCATTCAACCTTAACCAAATCACAAAGCAAATAACAAACAACCGAAATCGAAAGCAGGTAATCGAATAAGCTACGAAATAGAAACAATTTAAGCGTATAGGTACCGTATGCACTATAAGTGGACGCGTGGCTCAACGGCGGGAGTTAAGTACATGTCAGGAAACATTTCGTTACCGCGTTTTAAAAACCTAGTAACGAATCAATTTAAACTATGTATACGTTATTAAAACTACTTTTACGGATTTTATCGCGTTTATTTTTGGTTTTAATTACTTTTATTTTTAATTCCCGACGTTTCGGTCACAAGCTGAAGGTACTCCGGGTTTAACAATGACATCGGGACGTCAGTCATCTCAGTCCCCCGTGACCATGGATGCTGGAAAGCGCCCGAAACGTGGCTACGTTGAATGTATGTGGGGCAATGAATGATAAAATGGATGAAGTATGCGATATGATCTGTGATAGAGGAATAGATGTGTTATGTGTAAATGAGACGAAAAGGAAGGGGAAGGATGTCACTACACATGGCATGTATACCGCATACTGGTCCGGTGTAGACGAGATCGAGCGGGCATGCCAGGGAGTAGGTATCATCCTTTCAGAAAGAATGGGCCAATGTGTGAAAGAGTATGAATGTGTAAGCCCAAGACTGCTATGGATACGAAAGAAAGTGGGCTTAAAGAAGTTGTTTGTGTTAGGGGTCTACGCCCCAGACATGTCTAAGCCCACTTATATCCGAGAGCAGTTTTGGGAAATGGTAAAGATGGTGTTAATGAAGTGTAAGGGAAATGAAAATATTTTTATGCTAAGAGATTTTAATGGAAGGGTTAGGGTGAGGAGGCTTGGTTATGAAAGGATATTGAGAACGTTTGGTGATGAAAGTATAAATGAGAGTGGTGAAAGTCTCCTCACCGTATGTATGGAAAATAATCTTTTTGTGACGAACACTTGCTTTCGCCACAAGAGGATTCACATGTATGCTTGGGAAAGAGGTGACGATAGAAGCATGATAGATTTCATAATTGTTGATAAAAGATTGAGGGGCGCAGTGGTAGATACAAGGGTTTACCGGGGTTCTAACGTAGGAACGGATCATTATTTGGTTTTATGCCAAATTAATGGTCTATTCAGGCGTTGGCGCCATCGATCATCTGTGCCTATCACTGCGTTACAGCGTATTAGAACAGAAAGGTTACAAGATGAACGTGAGAGAAACAAGTTCAAATGTAGACTGAAAGAAAATATAAGTGGTTTGGATGAATTATGTATGAAGGAGTTAGACTTGGAGAATGTATGGCAAAATGTAAAGAAAAAGGTTTAGTGGATGCAGCTACCAAAGTATGTGGTGTTAGTAAGAGGAAGAATTAAAGGAAAAATAATACGTTATGGTGGGATGATGAGATACGTATGGAAGTTGAAGCAAAGAAGAGAGCATGCCTAGATTTACTAGCAACAAAGGCTGGTAATTCTAGCGGTACGAATGATGATATTGAAAGAAAAAAGGCAGTCTTTAAACATCTTAATAAGAGAGTAAAAGAAGTAGTTGAAAGAAAAAAGCAAGAAAGAACGGATAAGAATGATAGAAGAATATCGGAGAACTTCCAGGCAAATATTAAAATATTCTGGAAACTTGTAAGAACTGCCAGGGGACATTCAAAACAGCCTATGATGAATGTTATAAGAGACGAGAATGGCTATATTCTGAAAGATGAAGTTTTGAGTTTAAAGAGATGGAAGGAATATTTTGAAAGCATGTTTATGAGTGAGGAGACAACGTGTGTACTAAGTGAAGTAGAAACTCCGAAAGAAGAGGAAAGAGGTAGCGAGATAAGTATAGATGAAATAATGAAAGCAATGAAAACATAAAAGCAGGTAATGCTGCCGGATATGATAGAGTTTCACTGGAAATGCTAAGGGCTGGAGAGGAAGTCGTGGCAGACCTGCTGCACACCTTGTTTAATTTATGCTGGGAACTGAAGCGGGTACCGGTAGACTGGTGCAAAGCCGTGATAGTCCCAGTATATAAAGGAAAGGGGTCGCAGCGGGACTGTAAAAACTACCGTGGCATCAGCCTTCTTAGCATTGTGGGAAAACTGTATGCTAAGGTACTGATTGAAAAGGTCATGAAAGAAACTGATGGAAAAATTTGGGATGTGCAAGCGGGATTCAGAAAGGCAATGGGATGTATAGATCAAGTCTTTTCCATGCGCATGATCGCGGAGAAGTTTTTGGTCAAAAACCAAAAGGTTTTTTGTGCGTTCATGGACTTGGAAAAGGCCTAGGACAGAGTGGATAGGGATGTGCTATGGCAAACACTGAACTCATTTGGGTTGAGCGCTGGCTTGATACAGGCATTGGAGTCTCTTTATAGGGACTCTAGTGCTTGTGTTAGGATCAACGGGGTCTACTCGGACTGGTTTGACATCCATAAAGGTGTCAGACAGGGCTGTGTGGCTTCCCCGTGGCTGTTCAACCTATTTATGGACAGTTGTTTGCAAAATTTGAAAGTTGAAGAATACGGATTAAGAATGGGTGAGTTAACCGTCAAATGCCTTTTGTACGCCGATGATCAAGTTATCCTTCCGTCGTCGGCGGCCGAGTTGCAAATGATGGTTACATTAATGAACAGATCATTAAAAGAAAGGGGTATGAAAGTGAACGCAAGTAAGATGAAGGTTATGGTTTTTGAAAGAGAAAAAAAAAAAGATTTGTGAAATAAGAATAGAATGGGAGTTGATCGAGCAAGTAGATGAGTTTGTATATTTGGGCTGCGTATTTAGCAGGGATGGGAGATATGATAAGGATATAGAACGACGAGTGAATGCGGGAAATAGAGTAAATGGGGCCCTGCACTCTATTGTGAAGAGTTAAAATGTGTCAAAAAAGGCACGTATGGAAATTCACAATGCTCTGTTGGTCCCTACTTTAACTTACGGTAGTGAAAGTTGGGTGTGGCAGTAGAAGCACGAGAGTAGAATCAACGCAGTAGAAATGCGGTCCTTAAGGAGTATGTTAGGGCTGAATCTGAACGACAGGGTAAGAAATTGTGTAATAAGAAAAGAGTGTGGTTTGCAAGATGATGTTGTGACCAGGATTAAGAAAGGAATGCTTCGGTGGTTTGGTCATGTGGAAAGAATGAATGAGGAAAGAGTGACAAAGACAAATTATGTTTCAGAAGTGAATGGCAGAGTCGGAAAGGGACGTCCTAGGCGAAAATTTATCGACCAAATTGGCGATTTATTGGAAACGGTCCAAATTAGGAGTACCCTTAACCGACGAGCATGTATGCGTAGGTGTATGGATGTGAAGGAGGCGAGAGAGGTGTGTCAGGATCGTGCCAAATGGAAGTCTGTAGTCTCTGCCTACCCCTCTGGGTGACAGGCGTGAGTGTTTATGTATTATGTATGTATGTATTTCCTTTCAATTCAGAAAAATGCTAAAAAGTCTGCATCCCTGACCGATAATTATGCTCAGTGTCCTTTAATTAAAAAATATCCCATTTCCATTTGGAATAAAGCCGCGGGTAACAGCTAGTTAATTATTTAAGTCGTCTCTACACTGTGTATCTCGATCGCTCACTAAACCGCGAATGAGGCCAATTGAGGAGCGTGCACCAATGTTTTGTACAACGTTGTGCTTGTTGGTAGTAGAGATTCTAGTTACGTAGTGACCTCCTACGTCAATGTCTTTAAGTTTCTTTGATATTCAGAATTAAACTGTGTATAAAATTTCCATAAATATCTTAGTACCTTAAATTAATTACACTTACCGGTGTAAATATTACGTGCACAATTTCTTTACGTGGAATTGCATTTTCCTTCAAATATCTTTTATGACTTGTCGATAAGAAATCAGTCTCAAAAAAATGATTTGAGCAAATGCAACTATTTTTTGTAGGCATCCAGTTAAGCCTTCCCGTAGCTTCTATCCATATTTTCTTTATGTTCGGATCTCCAGGAAAACTAGTTTATACAAAATGAAATGTTTTTGCTTATAAAAAATATATTATCTTAAAAATATGTAATAGTAAAAAGCAATATTGGTAAGCTTTAAAAAAAGTTACAATCTACATATGTTCCACTGCTGGGCACAGACCTACCCTCATTTCTGAACGGGTTTTAGGGCAAGGAAATATCCGCCGCGCTGCCTCACTTAGCGTACTTCACTTAGAATATACAAAAGAATGGTTGTCAACCTTATTTTGTACGAGAATCGGCGTCGCCGGGAGCACACATACAAGAATTACGTCGTATTATCACTACTACAAACCCGATTCGCTATGTTGACAGACTGAGTAAATTTACACATTTTAGACTTTTGATTAATAATGATCAAGATCATCATTAAAAACATAAATCGTTTCAATTTTAATACATATATATTTCTAAATAGTGTGCAATTTGGCATTTTAATTTTTTTTTTTGCATGCAGCGACGCTTGGCATGAAAATTGGAAACGATTGTGACGTCAAGAGAGATGTGTTGACATTTATAGGAGTGAATTGACATGTTAGTGACATGTTAGTGGCTACACGGGCTCCGTTCCACTTCCCCGTTCTATTATGTATGTATTATAGTATTCTATGCTCAGAAATTACATTTTTTCTTATTTCTTAGACATACAGGTTTCCTCAAGATGTTTTCCTTCACCGCCGAGCACGTGATAAAATATTTTATTACTTTACACGCAAAATGGATCTATCCAAAGCATTGGGCGATGGAGCGTGAAGTGAATATATATAGTACGCAGTAATAATACGTTACTAGAAATCTGATTGAATCTAAAAACTTTGTTAATTTTTTTAAATGTAATATAGCGTATATTTTCACACTTTGGGAAACAAAATTACATTTGATAAAAAAAATTAAAACTCAATTTATTCTGAGATCATTTTTAAATTAATAACTGTCGTCATATTTTATCGTATCTATTTAGCTAGTCATTAAATCAAGCACAAGTTTCAAAGCTACAATGTTTCCCAATTTTAAATAACAATACCGGTAATACCGTTATGGGTAAAATTTGGTTACTTTCATAATCTGTTGTTTTTTACATAACAATATTTCTTTATTCATGTTTATAATAGTTTCGACTTACTGGTGGAAGGATATGCCTCCTTTATTCAAATTCCATTTCCCGCTGTTCTTCCGACAAGTAATTATTGCACAATTCGGCATTTTTTAAATAAGTTGCACGTGCACGCAGCGACGCGACGCTTGTCACGAACATTAGGCTACGACTGTGACGTCAAACGACATGCGTTGACTTTAAAACGTGTGAATCGACATGTTCCTGGCTACACGGGCACCGCCCACTTTCCCCTTCTGTTATGTTATAGTATTATTGTATTCTATTATAGTAACCATAGTAACAGTACTAATACCTTTCAAAGTTTGTCTTTAGTCTTTATCTCAGAGTAGTTACTACAATACAACATATTATATAAAGGGATTTTCAATTGGCGTGGGTAAATTTTGGCGGCTCGTCGCGGCCATATTTCTTTTGTGACATCTGTCAAATCTTTTTTTTATTATTCAGTTACTTATGTCAAATCACCGTGGCAAGTTACACTATTGAACAGCAGGTTCAAATGATAAAACTTTGTTATCAAAATGTGTGTTCGTTAGTGCAAACGATGCGCGCCCTTCACAGTCGACTCTTCAATGTTGGGTATCCAAATTTGAAACGACCAGTTCAGTAAACAATCAGCCAACACCCGTACGTTCAAGGAACGCAAGATTAGCTGAGAACATCGTAGCGGTTCGTGATAGTATACAGCAGCACCCGAGGCAGTTGATGTTCATCACCATAGACTCAGTTCATGGCCATAGATAATGCCGTATGTTCGTTTGGAATAGTACTCCAATTTTGGCCGCAATATCATCTTTAGCCGCAAGGCGCATTTTTGGATGAATGATGAATGGCTGTGTTAACAAGCAGATTTGCCGTATATGGGCAACACCAACCCACGTGAGGTTCACCAAGTGATAATGTATTATCAAAAAGTTACCGTTTGGTGTGGATTTTGGGTCATCGGCGTCATTGGTCCGTACTTTTTCGAAAATGACGCTGGTGTGGCGGCCATCGTCAACGGCGAGCGTTAAAAAAAAACATGATAACCAATTTCTTATGGCCCAAATTGAACCATATGGACCGAGACAACATATGATTCCAGCGAAACGGTGCTACGTACCCCACAGCGGACGCCACGAGTGACATTCTCCTTGAGCGATTTAAGGGTAAGTATCTCTCGCAGGTGTGGTGTGAATTGGCCACCAAGGTAATGCGATTAGACTCTAGTTTTTTTGTAAGGTTTCTTGAAGTCGCAAGTCTATGGAAATAAACCACAATCGACCGATGTCCTAAGGTTGAACATAACACAGGCCATCGCTCAAATTCAGCTGGATCTATGCAGAAGAGTCATCGAAAATTGGACCACTCGGATTCGTGCTACGGTAAAAAGCCGAGGCGGGCATTTGAACGATGTCATATTCCACACTTAATAGCATATATGGGCGTTTCAAATAAAAAAAAATGTTATTGTTAATTCACACACATCTTTTTTCATTTAATTTCAACATCTACTCACCCTTATTTAAAAACGCCTTACATACGTATTTTTATGAAACCAAATTGTCTTTAAAATTTATAGTTTGTCTGTATAACAACATGTACAAGTCTTTAACAAGTCAATTATTTCGGTAACCGAACTTGATAATACACGGTGCCTATAATAGTAAATTACTTGCCTTTAAATTTAAGTCAGTCACTGAATAAGTTATATACGTTATATATATTAACATTGGTTACACGACATTTGTTAGGTATAAATACAATTATTTAGGTTTATAATCATCATAAAGTATCAGCATTTATAAATCTTTGAAAAACAGGTAATAATTAAAAATACAATTAGTATAGATAATGTAAACGAGGTCAGTTTGTGCCGACAAACAGTGTCACAGATTAGAAGACAGAAAATATTGTATTGTTGTTGTTAATAAATAAAAAAAATACTAATAATTGACTTTTGTATACTTACATAGCCTGTAAGACATTTAATTTGTATATTTAGGTATACTTTCATGCACAAAGTCGTACAAATGGCGGACTTAATACCACAGGGCATTCTTTCCCAGTCAACCATTAGGCTAAACAGAGATAGACATATAAGAGACCGACATTATTAAATCTTAGTTCTTAGGGATGACAGCACATTTTTATTTTCTTCTTGGTTTGAAGTTGATTGCTGATGAGCTATAGTATCACCAGGTAGACTATTAGGTTTAGTTTTTTTTTCTGCATCTCTAAAAACCGCACACCTAATAAAGCTATAATGAGTAATAGCCAGGACAAACTCTACTAGCCACCTCTTAATATATATATATATATATATATATATATATATATATATATATATATATATATATATATTAATTATTAATTCAGTGTTTGCCATAGCACATCCCTATCCACTCTGTCATAGGCCTTTTCCAAGTCCATGAACGCACAAAAAACCTTTTGGTTTTTGGCCAAAAACTTCTCCGCGATCATGGGCATGGAAAAGACGTTCTGTACATCCCATTCCCTTTCTAAATCCCGCTTGCACATCCCAAATTTTTTCATCAGTTTCTTTCATGACCCTTTCAATCAGTACCTTAGCATACAGTTGTCCCACAATGCTAAGAAGGCTGATACCACGGTAGTTTTTACAGTCCTGCTGCAACCCTTTTCCTTTATATACTGGAACTATCACGGCTTTGCACCAGCCTACCGGTACCCGCTTCAGTTCCCAGCATAAATTAAACAAGGTATGCAGCAAGCCTGCCATCACTTCCTCTCCAGCCCTTAGCATTTCGAGTGAAACTCTATCATATCCGGCAGCCTTACCTGCTTTCATGTTTTCATTGCTTTCATTATTTCATCTATACTTATCTCGCTACCTCTTTCGTCTTCTTTTGGAGTTTCTACTTCATTTATTTTATACATTGTCTCCTCACTCATAAAAACGCTTTCAAAATATTCCTTCCATCTCTTTAAACTCAAAACTTCATCATTCAGAATATAGCCATTCTCATCTCTTATAGCATTCATTATAGGCTGTTTTCAATGTCCCCTGGCAGTTCTTACGAGTTTCCAGAATATTTTAATATTTGCCTGGAAGTTATCCGATATTCTTCTATCATTCTTATCCGTTCCTTCTTGCTTTTTCCTTTCAACTATTTCTTTTAGACTACCTCTGTAAGAGAGAGTCGTTTTTTCCCTCAGGGACCTCCGTAAGTGAGATTGCTACTTATCTATACCTCTATTTATTTATTTTTATTTATTTAAAAACTTACATGTAACACCTTAAGCTAAAGGGGTACATAGGGCGGACTTAATGCCATGTGGCATTCTCTGCCAGTTAACCCTGGGTGCCAAGGACAATTGTTGGCAGGTGCGACCATTATACGTAAATAATTACATTAAAATATATACATACATTAAAATATACGTAAGTACATATATACATATATATATATACATACATACATACATTAAAATATTATTTCCTATTAATATTAATATTAGTTTCCTTCAGGTAATGTTCTCGGAGAAGAACTTTGAAAACTTTTTTATTAGTGGCATTCTTAATATCGTTGGGGAGGGTCTTCCAAAGTTGTATAGCTTGTATCGTAAAAGACGACCTAAAAAAAATTTGACTTATGCTGTGGAAACCTTAACCTCAGACGGTTTGACTGTCGGGATGTTCGACCGTCGATCGGATGAAAAAAATGAAAATTATCCTTAAGATAAGAAGGCGACCTTGGATCGTTTAAAATTGAATAAAGTACAAGTAAAATTCTAGAGCATCGCCTTTGACGTATAGGTAGCCATTTAAGCTTTGAACGATAGGATGATATGTGGTCATACTTACGTAAACTAAAAATAAATCTTACGGAATTATTAAGAAGGCGCTCCAACTTGTTTAGAAGATTTTCTGACAGATCTGGGTAACATACATCGGCATAGTCGATAATAGGTAGAATGAGGGAATGAACCAGCGTAAGCTTGGTTTTGAAAGGTAGGAAATTTTTAGGACGATAAAGGGAACGCAAGGTAGCAACAACTTTACGACTAACTTCAGAGATCTGCAATTTCCAGGTCATAGTTTTATCCATGTATAGGCCAAGATTTTTTATAGAATCACAATATGGAATCAAACTTCCATTATAAATTACAGGAGAGAGATTTCCATAATCAACCTTAGCCAATAATTGCGAACTTCCGAATATTATAACTTTGCATTTGGCAGGATTAACAGAAACGCCATATTTACATGACCATTCTCTTATGGCTTCCAGGTTATCATTTAGTTTGTGTATTACTCTATAAGCAACAGTCGAGCTTTTTTTATTTATATTATTTAGGAGGAACTATAGCTACAATAAAATACATACATACATAAAAGATACACACGTACAGTAACAAATGACGAAACAAATTTAGCATCGACTATTTTATGACTCATTCTTAACTTTCGTGGAACTTCCTACCATTGTTTTCGTATTGTTTTCTCGTCAATATTGTACCTATTCTATTTCGTGGAGCTAATTAAAGTTGTTATTGCCGCGTACCTCTATAAGAGAGAAACGCTATAAGCATAATGAGACTGTTGTCATTTGAACTCTCGCTTATCCAGTTTATATATATATATATATATATATAACCTGGATAATTTTTCTGTATGTGTGTTTGTCTCTGAAATTTTTCGAGATATCCCTCAGATATAACATTTCAGAACAATCCCAAACCCACTCGGAAGTAAGAGGAGGCATTTGTCCTTTGGTGGAACGAATATAGGTTTTGTTTTTTTCCTTATTATTAGACCATTTTCGTGGAACTGTAAAAAAGAATAATCAACTAGCAGATCAGATTATACCGAATAAATGTAAAAACTACTCTGTATTGTTCACACGTCGCGTTGACGTATTCATAGAAGCCTATTTTATAAAACTATTCAAACACAATTCTTATTATAATTTATACACAAGTTACCACTTGTAACCGTGCCTTATTCCTGTATTTCATTTCTTTTGTAAAGGCAGTAGGCAGGTTCCGCACGATTTTGCAAAAAAATGAAGCCGGTTTACATGGACATTTCCACTACATAACCTGCTACATTCTTCCTCTAAGTAATGAAATATCGATATCGATATATTTTTTACACACACACACACACACACACACACATATATATATATATATATATATATATATATATATATATATATATATATATATAGAGAGAGAGAGAGAGAGAGAGAGAGAGAGAGAGAGAAAGAGAAATTAAGACAATGTGCCACTTTGTATGTGTAGGCAAATAAGGGAATTTCAGAACGTTTTTAATATGGCAAGTTAGCCATCATTTTTGATAAATATATTCTCCATCAAATTTTAATAAAAGTAACCTCAAATGAAATAAAACAGGAAGGAATGCGCTGACACTTAGTGACAATGTGGACAGTGGCGCTGACCCAGATGGATTGTTAGGCGGTAAGAGAGCCCCCCCCACTACCACCACTACTCCCAACAATACTATAATAGGTAAAACACACCATCGTTGTATCATAGTATTGTAGTGCTGGGATTAGTGGTGACGGAGATAGAGTACGTAATTGAGGGAGGACGGGGGTGGCTTTCAAACTAGGTAAGACACATCATTTGATTTTGTTTTTTATATTTTAATATAATACATTCGGTAAAGTGACGCCTGATTTTATTATTTATCAGAACGCGTTATCGATATGTTAAATACGACTCGGGAGAATCTCTACAACAGGTAGCTTCAAATTTATAAGGATAACTCGCTGGTTTATTTTGGTTCGCCGCAATTTGAACTGTAACAAGTGGAGATAGAGGTTATTGATAGTAGTTCGCTGTTGCTACGCGGTTTTTTGCCACGAAACCGAACAAATGATCTCGGATAGGATTCGGGTATTTTTTGCGCTGACACGCTCCTATTGATTTCTTGCCGCGGCAACACTTCTGCCGACGAATTTTTTTTGTGTGTGTATTTACATATTTTTTGTTGGTATAGTTAATACGCTACGTGATTCACGTTATCTTAAGAATATTAGCAATTAATCTTTTTTAATTTACAACACGAAACTAAAAGTTTGTAAGATAAATGTTTACTTGTTTACTATCTAATGAACAGTAAATACTATATAGGGTAGTAGCTTCTAATTTTATATAGATTAGAATTTAATCATTTTTATGCAATATAGATTACAAGAATATTATTGAAAATCATTAAACTTCACCGCTGGTTCAGAAAAACTGTCCTGGGAAAACCAGCAAAAACGCAGTGAGTTTTTTTAAACTACTTACTAATTTAATTTGAAAATATAATATTTTATAAAATTATTATGTAAACATTTAAAAAAAAAACGTTTTTTTTTTAATATGATAGGGTTACAAAGGAGCACACAGTCCACCTGAGGGTAAGTAGTCGCTGTGGCCCATAGACATCTATCCGTAATTACGAATCAGAATGAGATGCGTTGTCACCCGTAAATGGTAACGATTTCCTTACTCCCAGTGATTAGTTATGAATACATAATATAAATAAAATAGAAGTGTCTGTAATATTGAAATCATTCTATTAAACTCTTAGGAGTTGAATGTTTGAATGCTGATAATAAATTATGACAAAAAACGTTTTTTTATTTCTGTTTGTCTGTGTGGGAACTAATGGGAACTAATGGGAACGGCACAATACGACCCACAATACAACACACAATACAACACACAATACAACACACAATACAACACACAATACAACACACAATACAACACACAATACAACCCACAATACAACCCACAATACAACACACAATACAACACACAATACAACACACAATACAACACACAATACAACCACACAATACAACCCACAATACAACACACAATACAACCCACAATACAACACACAATACAACACACAATACAACACACAATACAACACACAATACAACACACAATACAACACACAATACAACACACAATACAACACACAATACAACACACAATACAACACACAATACAACACACAATACAACACACAATACAACACACAATACAACACACAATACAACACACAATACAACACACAATACAACCCACAATACAACACACAATACAACCCACAATACAACACACAATACAACACACAATACAACACACAACACAACACACAATACAACACACAATACAACCCACAATACAACACACAATACAACACACAATACAACACACAATACAACACACAATACAACACACAATACAACACACAATACAACACACAATACAACCACACAATACAACACACAATACAACACACAATACAACACACAATACAACACACAATACAACACACAATACAACACACAATACAACACACAATACAACACACAATACAACACACAATACAACACACAATACAACACACAATACAACACACAATACAACACACAATACAACACACAATACAACACACAATACAACACACAATACAACACACAATACAACACACAATACAACACAACAACACACAATACAACCACACAATACAACACACAATACAACACACAATACAACACACAATACAACACACAATACAACACACAATACAACACACAATACAACACACAATACAACACACAATACAACACACAATACAACACACAATACAACACACAATACAACACACAATACAACACACAATACAACACACAATACAACACACAATACAACACACAATACAACACACAATACAACACACAATACAACACACAATACAACACACAATACAACCCACAATACAACACACAATACAACACACAATACAACACACAATACAACCCACAATAACACACACAATACAACACACAATACAACACACAATACAACACACAATACAACACACAACACAACACACAATACCACACACAATACAACACACAATACAACACACAATACAACACACAATACAACACAACACAACACACAATACAACACACAATACAACACACAATACAACACACAATACAACACACAACACAACACAACACACAACACACAATACAACACACAATACAACACACAATACAACACACAATACAACACACAACACAACACACAATACAACACACAATACAACACACAATACAACACACAATACAACACACAATACAACACACAATACAACACACAATACAACAAACAATACAACCCACAATACAACCCACAACCCACAACAACACAATACAACACACAATACAACACACAATACAACACACAATACAACACACAATACAACACACAATACAACACACAATACAACACACAATACAACACACAACACACACACACAATACAACACACAATACAACACACAATACAACACACAATACAACACACAATACACACACACACACACAATACAACACACAATACAACCACACAATACAACACACAATACAACACACAATACAACACACAATACAACACACAATACAACACACAATACAACAACACAATACAACCCACAATACAACCCACAATACAACACACAATACAACACACAATACAACCCACAATACAACACACAATACAACACACAATACAACACACAATACAACACACAATACAACACACAATACAACACACAATACAACACACAATACAACACACAATACAACACACAATACAACACACAATACAACACAACAATACAACCCACAATACAACACCACAATACAACACACAATACAACACACAATACAACACACAATACAACACACAATACAACACACAAAACAACACACAATACAACACACAATACAACACACAATACAACACACAATACAACACACAATACAACACACAATACAACACACAATACAACACACAATACAACACACAATACAACACACAATACAACCCACAATACAACACACAATACAACACACAATACAACACACAATAAACAACACACAATACAACACACAATACACAACACACAATACAACACACAATACAACACACAATACAACACACAATACAACACACAATACAACACACAATACAACACACAATACAACACACAATACAACCCACAATACAACCCACAATACAACACACAATACAACACACAATACAACACACAATACAACACACAATACAACACACAATACAACACACAATACAACACAAAAGACAACACACAATACAACTCACAATACAACACACAATACAACACACAATAACAACAACCACAATACAACACACAATACAACACACAATACAACACACAATACAACACACAATACAACACACAATACAACACACAATACAACACACAATACAACACACAATACAACACACAATACAACACACAATACAACACACAAATACAACCACACAATACAACCCACAATACAACACACAACACAACCCACAATACAACACACAATACAACACACAATACAACACACAATACAACACACAATACACAACACAATACACCACACAATATACAACCCACAATACAACACACAATACAACACACAATACAACACACAATACAACACACAATACAACACACAATACAACACACAATACAACACACAATACAACACAATACAACACACAATACAACACACAATACAACACACAATACAACACACAATACAACACACAATACAACACACAATACAACACACAATACAACACACAATACAACACACAATACAACACACAATACAACACACAAGCCACCTGATTGTACGTGGATATTGCAGCCAATAGACACCTGCAACCAACTGAAAACCAAGAAGGCTACAGATACGTTGTGTACAAGTGAGGACTGAGGTGGTGGGCCTCACAGCCTGTAATTATACTGAATCCTAAAATGGTAACACTGCGTAAGTAATACTTAATATATTTCTCATTGTTATATTTCCATATACGTGATAGTGCTACACTGTAGCTATACTATGGTTTACTTTATCACGAATTGATCGGCTCGACCGGGAAAGGGCCACACTCACAGTCTTAGAATACCAGCGAAAATTAGCAGCTTAACGGTGCTGTGTTTCGCATGTGAGAACATTTATAATCTCGCTTCGATGTCAATGTAGAAAACCGGAGACCATTTTTACTCGAAAGCAGGCATTTCATCTTAGCCCTCAGGTGAGACAACGCATCTGCATTCTGATTCTTTATTAAGGATAAATATGTAGATGTCTTTGTAGAATACGAGTGACAAACGAGCACACAGTCCACCTGATGATAAGTGGATGCTGTAACCCATAAACATCTAATGTCTATGGGCCACAGCATCCACTTACCATCAGGTGGACTGTGTGCTCGTTTGTCACTCGTATTCTGTAAAAACTACCCAGCGGTACAGCACTGGTATTAACCGTGTTTGCGAGTTCGATTCACTCAATGCATGATGTACCCATCGTTCAAGTTTTTTTACTTTCCCGATTTACTTCAAGTGGATTAATACAATTTTATCACTGACCTAAAAGCCTGTAGCTATCTCTGAAGTGCTTTGTGATGGATCCGCTTCCACAATAGCCTTTAATTCTTCATTTTCCACTTTGGTCTTCATCCGTCCACGGGGTTGTTTCTGAAGGTCGAAATTTCCAGAAGGAAAACGTTTAAACCAAAAACGTACCGTGCTTTCTTTTGCGACACCTGCACAGTACACATCATTAATCCTTCGAGCTGTTTCTAAAGCACTGGTGTCACGGTAGAACTCGTACTCGTAAATACCGATATTTCATGATTTCCGTTGTGCGGTTATAAGCGACGCCAAAGAAAAAAAGAATGAGGAAAAAACAAATAAATGACTGTTTTCAAAACTCAAATGTACCAGCTAAATGAATTTATAAATTTGAATTTGGAATTCTTAACTAAAGAGGAGATATTTTAGATCAAAGTGGTCAGTACGACAAAACGCTAATTTCATATGTAAGGACCCAATATTAACCACTAATAGATTAAGACCATTGAAATCCTATCTATATAATTGCACTGACTTGTGACCTTTAGAAGATATTCTGCTCGTGCAGTAGATTTAAGTGTGATGAAGAAGAGAAACGTTTAATTGTAAAAGGATTGCATAACTTTTCAATAGCATCAATTTTTTAGTGGAATAAGGATGACAACCGAGCACACAGTCCATCGGATTGTAAGTGGATGCTGTGGCCAATACACATCTACATCTTTCCACAATTAAAAATCAAAACGCAGATGCGTTGTCATTCCTGAGGACTAAGATGGAAGGCCTCGTTTCCATTAAAAAGGGTTTCTTGTTCTCCAATACAAACTATAATATAGCTGCAGCATGGCTCCACCACGTATAATCCACTACCCCATATAATCATGTGGGTGTCGTAACACGCGACGGAGGGAAGCTAACCAGAAGAGCAGTATCGTCTTCTTAATAACAACTAGAAAATAAAAACTGAGAATGCCAACCCATCTGTCCAGCGTGGCAACTGTGGTAAGCATATAATTATTAAGACAGAATAATACTACAGTTGAAATATCGAAGTGCTCAGAAATTATTCCTGTACAGAGCGAGATAGCAACCAATATCACGACGTGCGAGTGAGACGAATAATCTACTGATTTGTTTATTTTGGTTCATGAGTTCAGTGTACGCGTTGTGTGCCGCACATGTGGGTTCAAATCGGTGGGATTGTTTTCATTACAAATGCAAATATTTCATAAAGCAAGTACTAATGACATATCGCTCTTCTAATGAGGGCTCATAATCTTACGCTCACCAAATGTCGCTAGTTGGGGGACTTCTTCTTACTTATTATTAGTTTATTAGCCTGTGCTTGACTGCAATCCCACCTGGTGGCAAGTGATGATGAAGCCCTAGGTAGAAAATCGCACTGTCTTAGCGTAACGAAAGCCTATGCGCCTATTCTCTTGCCTTGAAGATGCCCAGATTGTATTCTGATATGAAGACAGAAGCCGGAAACTTGTTAAACTCCTTTGCTGTAAGCATTACAAAAGACGAAGTGACCCGTTAGATTCTAGTGCGTGGAATGTTAACAATAAGGGTGTGGAGACCCGCCGACCACCTCGTTGTCCGATGGTGGAAACGAATGAGTGGAATTAAAGCATGAAATAAAAATAAATATAAACTTATTTCTTACGCGGATGGCCACACAAAGTCATCATCATTGCAAAATTGCGCTTTAATTAGAAGTGTTTGGTTTATAGTGTGTTTATGTACACAAAACAATGCCACAGTGCTGCTACTGCTACTTTAGAATATCCATACATTGGTTTATCCATTTCTAATCTATATCATACAATATTTCAGAAGGACCCATTAATCTCTACACTAACAAATTGCTTCCCCTTCTATGAAATCTGTCAAATATTTCACCTCATTCTTAAATGGAGCCGCTCTGATGACAGAAAAGTCTTGAATGTCCTTATTATAGAGATTTTGGTGACGATGTCATATTACGTGAAGTATTGCAGTACACATGGATATACATAAGCATTTATTCAGCAAATTGCACTCATACAGTTTTCATAAAGAAATTAAAGTGATACATAAAAACAACAAAGATAATGTAAGAGCATGCAATGCAATGTACAATTGTTAAGTCGTCATTTCACAATTTATTTATCTTATCTTAAAATCAGTTCGTTAATAAATAAATAAAATAAATAAATATCATTTTATTGCCACTTTCAAAAAAACATGTTTATATATATACTAATTATTTAATCTTAATTTAATTTAGGCAAACGGAAGTGACTCAGCTTTTGCTTACATGGAACTAAATCCCATGAAGCGCTGGTTTTCAGGCACTCCTTCTTCCCTGAGATGTTACACGGGTGTTATGAGAATTTCAAGTTCCCCAATCACCTCTTTCATTTACTCATCTATCATTGGAATTTAACATGGTATGGTTGTGAAATTTCATAATTATTAATTAATAATTCTTGCATTTCACATACATAGAAGGCTTCGTACGAACTCGTTAAACATGTTAAGTATGGCAAAACATAAAACAATGCGGTGCAGAGGATGTTTCAAATTTGTTGAAGTAAGGATATCGAGAAAAAAAAAGAGCTTCAAAGCTAAATATAGATCAGCATTGCTAAAGCGGCAAATTGCTGCAGAAAACTTGAAACATACCTACTGGAAATACATAAACTTAAGAGGAGTTTTTCAAATGGGTACTCAGACTTTTTGTTCCATATTACCCTATGCACTGTACAAACGTACTGAAGCTCCTAGCACTCATGTTAAATAAGCACTTTTTATTTAAGTACGTGGTAATAGATTCTCTTTTGGGCACATTAAAGCAAAAACGAACACAGGCATTTTGCACTCTTTGTATTGCCCTCTCTATGTTAAACTTTAGTCTTGGACCAAAGGTGGAACTGCAGTAATTAAATTGAGATAGTACCAGAGTATCACATAAAAGTATCCGTAAATCCTCCTTAAGATATGGTCTGATTTTGTAAAGCGTTTTCAGCTTGAAAAATGCTGTCCTTATTTTGTTATTAACGTGATCAATAAATTTTTGTTCCCCATCTAAAATCAGGCCGATATTACGTGCAGAGGTTACTTGTTCCAGAATAACATTATTTAATAGCCATCAAGAGGACAACGCGTACTCATTATCATTAATTCTTACCTTTTATTTAGTAAACTTATGCACAATATATTAAACTTATTAAACATTATCAGTTTATCATATAGTATAGCATAGTATACCAGTATATCATCCCCTTAGTGTAGGTACTATCCCGAACAATGGTCCTTCGAGCCGGATTTGAACCAGCAACTTTTGAATCGAATTTACTACGAAAATACTGCAAAAGAAGCAAAGTTCTAGAATGATGACTTGACAATTGTACGTTGTATTATATGCTCGTACGTATTCCCCGGCTGTAAAGATGGGGTTAATAGAGACACGTAGAGATAACGGATGCTAGTGTGGCATAATCTAATTACAAGGAGATATCATTGTTTTTTGTCTACCGTGCAAATGATAACTTAATTACTAAATTAATGTGTAAAATGATTAAACAATATTCTTATCTAAGACTGGTCTATCAACTCTGGTTTGGAATTGCGTATACTGATCTGAGCACAGACGATGTGCTTCTGTTTTTCTTTAACATTCACGCAATCTTTTGAAAAAAATCATTTGTACTCACACTTTGACGCTGAATACGCTGATAATAGATAAAAAAAGATTATTCTATTCTATTCTCTTCTTTTATTTTCGTTTATTTTTATTTTCTATTATGTTCTTATCTATTCTATTTTGTTATAATATGTTCTGTGGTTGCGGCATATGAAAATCCTTCACCAATTAATTTCAGGCTGTGGCTGCAGTGTGTTCCGACAAGGCATATCCTCCTCACTTACGCAGAATCGGCGACGTGCAGCAGCGTATAAGGTTCCTATTTCGTCTGGTACCGTAATCGTCAAATAGTCTGACAAGCAAATCGTCTCTACAATGGGAGAGGCCATGTCATACAAATAATCTTTACGCACGCGCGCGTGTGTACCTAATCTAAGGAGGTGCCTAATCTATAAGTATTTTGAAAATTTTTCGCACAAACTTTGGTCTCCTTCCATAGCATATGTCTATGGTATGACTTTTTTGTTATTTTATATGTATCCGAGAGACTAATGAATTTGGAACGTAACGTGTTACATAATATATGTGTAAAAAATATAACCAGTTAATAATGCTATAATTGTTTTAAATTAGAGACAGTTAAGCGGACTCCGTATAATTTCCATCGATGACCTCACCTTCTCATCGCCGACAAGCGCGGAGCACAAAAACTAAGCATTTAATCTGGCAACGCGGCAACTTGTGTATGATATTAAAATAAACATTCAAACTTTATTTGCTTCTTTTAAATTTTGTAATCAAACGCACACTGAATAATTGTTATATTTTGTTATTTTTTTATAGAATAAGGGTGACACACAGTCCACCTGATGGTAAGTGGATGATCTGGCCAATAGACATTTTATCTATCCTCAATAAAGAATAAACATGCAGATGTATTGTCGCCCTTGAGAACTAAGATGGAACGCCTCGTTTCCGGATAAAGGAAACTCCAATTCTCTACATCATCATACGAAACACAACAACATTAAGCTGCTATTTCACCATGGTATTCTGCGAGAGCGTGGACCTTCCCCGGTCGTGCCGAACCACTTGTGCTACAATTATAATAAACGTGCAGCATGGCTCTACCATGTAGTAGACCTGTCTTCGGAAAGCTTCAAATTACGCAAACATTTCTAAAGCTGACATAACCCAGCAGCAACTGCGAGGTTTCATAGACGGGGTACGATCTAGTTAGTCTTAACGAAAAGTCGTAGGTCTGTTTGTAATTTGTTTCAAAGCTATTAATAGTGCAACTTAAACTAGAATATTATTTTCTATACGAAAATAGAGACGTCAAAGATTATTTTGTAAGACAATTTTACATACCGTTAGGCGAAGTGTAATGCGGTCCCTTACTAGATGGAGTGACAACCTGGTAAGACATGGTAGTAGTCGATGGATGCAGGTGTTTTTTGTGGCATTCCTTGGGGAAGGTCTGAGCTCAGCAGTGTACTTGTGAAGGGGTGTAATAAATGAATACAGTTTATATATGTTTTAATATACTTACCACATTTCAAGAACGGACTAAAAAGTATAAAATTCTTTATTTTTTTTTTTTGCATATTACGATGTCACCGACTTAGAGATATGTTCAAAATTTCAAATCTCCAGCTTATAGGAAAGTTATATTCAAAATCAATTACTAAATACAAACCAAACAGACATACGCAAAAAAAAAGTTAAAATTACATTCTATATGCGTCCACTGGGCACGGGCCTCCTCCCATTCCTGAAAGATTAAATAAACATAAGTTAAAAAAATAACAAAAAATTGGTACAATGACTGATTTCGACATTAGTGTAGGTTAGTCCTTTTCCACGTCTAATAAATAGACTAAATAAATAAATAAATAATCCACGACTAATAAACAATATATAGCTGCGTATGATGAGGCAGAGGATCGGAGAACCGTTTCTGCTGGAAATGAGACATTCCATCTCAGTCCACAGGAGTGAACGCATCTGCATTTTGATGTAGATTTCTATGGGTCAGAGTATCCACTTACCATCAGGTAGACTGTACGTTCGTTTGTCATCCGTTTTCTACAACAAACGTGAAGTGTGAGTTCGATTTCTTCAATAAAAAAATACAATAAATCATTTATTATAATGAGCACACGTAACGCGTTGTTGGTTTGCGATCAGACCGCAGTTATCGAGTTATTGTATGTTAATTGTAAGTCTGTGAACTTGACCTCTTTCGCAGTTTAATTATTTAAATCATTTCCTATAACTCTCGATGTGGTTGCGAATTGCGATAGTTTTGCCAATGTATTTTATTACAACTCATTGTCAAGCAGGTCAAATTATGAGCTTTATTGGGCTTTTTTATTTTTTGAATATAAATACACAAACACACACTTTTATATATGTATAACCACCTTATACTTATTATCTATTATTATACCGTTTCTATTATTTGAAATGTAACATTTATAACCATAATGATAGTCCGAGTGTGGAGTTCGGAAAACTGTAACACAGGGTAACCTAGTACATGTTCCACACTCTCATAATGGCCAATATTTAATTAAAACTTAATTAAATATTGTCCATTGGTCTAACTAATGTGCTGTTAGTTGGGCCATCCCGGCCACACTCCTTCATTCTTTTTTTTTCCCCAACAACACACCCCCCCCATTTTCTTTTTTCCCCCCCCCCCCAAGACACACCAAAAATAACACCCCACCCCTTTTTTTTCTCATCCTTTTTCTCAATAAAAAAACCCCCCCCCTCTACCCCCCATCTTCTCTTTATTCTCTATTCCTATCTCCCCCTCCCCCCCCCCCCCTGTGATTATGAGGTAAATAAAGAATTATTTTATTTATTTATTTATTCTGTTTATTAGTCGTGGATTATTTATTTAGTCTATTTATTAGATGTGGAAAAGGACTAACCTACACTAATGTCGAAATCAGTCATTGTACCAATTTTTTGTTATTTTTTTTAACTTATATATATATATATATATATAGCTGTATATATATATATATACATTATGTAGATCCTATCGAGCTGACCCATACATGCCAATATAATATAACTGCAGCATGGCTCTACCAAATACGGAATCAAAATACGTAAGACAGCACATTATAAGCATCGCGTGGTTATTACTTACAGCAATAAGATAATGAGGTAGAATCCGTTATCTTAGCTAGCAACTGGTCACGTACTTTAGGCAGAGTCTCAATTATTACAGCTTGTACTCAGACATTTGTCAGCATGTAAAAAGGCCGTTTATTAGACCCGGGATCTTTAAGAAATATCCGTGATAATAGCTTCGTTTTAGCGATAGAAAATATCAAATGTTGTTATAGAAATTAGAGGGGCGAATAAGCACCATCTACCTGGTGTTAAGTGGAGTTTGGTCCCATAGCCTCCCTTCTTCGATTAAAAATCAAACATTTTTCGCGTCCAAACCCATGGTACACGTGATAGAGCTACACTGCAGCTATATAACGCTGTTCCCCGCGACTTCACTCGCTTATAATTTGGGCTTTAATTTTTTTTACGCAGAACTCTAATCATTTTCATATAATACAAGTGGCCTAAGTTACTCCTTACAACATCAGCTATCTGCCGGTGAAAGTCCCGTTATAATCGGTCCAGGAAAATCGGAGATTAGCTGGAACAAGCAGACAGACAGACAAAAATTTTAAAAATAGTGCTTTTCTTGTAAATACTGTATGATATATTTTCATATGCATTCAGTAAAAAGTTATTATTTTGACATTACAAACAGACCCTTTAATTTTATTTATGGTAAAGATGTAAGAAGAAGCCTGTGGTTTCCGTTAAGTGCGTTATCAGAATCAGTATTCCAACGTATAGAAAGAACTTTAATTCAGAAGACTATACCTACCATAAAAAAATCAATATTTTTTTTTTATTTATATGAATGATTTTTTTTATAACTTGCGAGACTGAATTTATTTTTTTCTCTGAAATAAAATATCTGAGAAATGAATAATCTGAAAAAATAATGTAATTTTTCATATAAATTACATAATATTGAATTTGATATTTTGGAACGGAAAGCCAGAGAACTTTACTTTACGAGAAATATCAAATTCAGACACGTTACAAAAAAAAACGACGGGTTGCACTCCGGGAGTACCGGCAGAAGTGAAAACTTGAATATTACGTTGTGCATTTTTGACATTTCGGAATGGTTAAGGAATAATTTTGCAGGAACTGCTTTAATTATCAGTATAAAAGTACTATCATTTATGTGGTAGAATACAATATTTATTTATTGCGCTATCGTACACAACTAAACGACACAGCAGGCGCAGGCAAATTTCCGTTATAAAAGTTGCGGAAACAAGCAGAAACGGATGTCAAAAAGCGTGCAGAAGTTCCGCAGTTGCAGATGCAGAAACAGATGTCTGTTACATCACCAATTAAGATCTCGGGGATTGATCCTGGCAAGCCTAGGTACTTAGTCCTGTAGCTGGCAACCGCAGAGCAGACCTAAGTAGGGTGTGAGCCACCATTTCTTCGCGGACTCTTATGCGAGTAGTTGTTCCGGGTCTGAATGTTTGTCCTTGTTTGTTTGTTGTTTGTTGAATTAATGTTTGTAAACAGCCCCCACGAGTAATATATTCGCCGCGTTGTAGAAAGAGAGGGGATACTTCCTCTCCTACGCCGCGACGGCTGTCTCTTTCTCTCCATCCGTCTTACTCATTTTCGATCAGGGTCACGTGTCCTGACGCAAGTTTAACATTTTGTACCCATTACAAATAGTGTACAACGCCGCTAAAGATTTTCACTTCAAAATAATGTGAAAATTGTACGCTTTTTTATTACCTCTTAACTGTCAAGAGCCGTGGCAGCTCTGATGTTTAGCGCTCGCTGTAAATTTCACAGTGTGAGGTGTGAGCAACCCGGGTTCTATACCCGCTGGCATCAATTAAATTATTAATTGCATTTTAAGTGTTGATTTAACACGTGTAAGCGTACACGTGTAAACACGTGATGGTGAGA
The DNA here is from genome assembly GCA_907164705.1 of Parnassius apollo. Taxonomy (NCBI): domain Eukaryota; kingdom Metazoa; phylum Arthropoda; class Insecta; order Lepidoptera; family Papilionidae; genus Parnassius; species Parnassius apollo. Next base: position 3,484,839 of record CAJQZP010000191.1, read on the forward strand.
AAATGGCATGTCCGAAAAATAAGAAAAAATATTTCGAGGACGTAAAGTTCGCCAACAAGCATTGGGGCGGCGTGGCGAACACTCCCTTGCTCAAAAACCCTGTCAGAAATGAGAAGAGGCCTGTCAAGCATCGGTAAAGCGGGGCCTTTAACAGTTCTCTTGCTCCCCGGCAGTGCATATACGAGGGTGGATTGAAAAGTACTCGGCCTAACCAAGAAAATAGACACATACGAAATCAGTTATATTTTTATTTTTCTACATAATCACCATCAAGTTCTATACAGTTTTGCCACCTCCCCTTCCAAGCATTTAGACCGTTGAAAAAAAATGATTATTCCTTAGAGTCAAAATAGGCGTCTACAGCTGCTTTGACCTCGTCGTTTGTCGAAAATCTTTGACCTCCCTAGTGCTTTTTTAGGTTAGGGAACAGAAAGAAGTCTGATGGTGCCAGATCAGATGAATACGGCGGATGCGGTAACAGTTCAAAGCCACAGTTGTGAATTTCAGCCATTGACTGTACTGACGTGTGAACACGGGCGTTATCTTGATGAAACAGGACTTTTCTTCTGAGCATTCCTCGACGTTTTTCTTTTATTTCCTCTCGTAAACGACGTAGTAAGGTGCAGTAGTAATCAGAGTTTATAGTCTGACCCCTTTCAAGATAATCAATCATAATCACACCTTTCGAGTCCCAGAATACTGAAGCCATCACCTTATTTGCCGACAAAATCGACTTAGCCTTTTTAGGGGGTGGTGAACCAGGTCTTCTCCACTGTTTTGATTGTTGTTTTGTTTCCGGTGTACAGTAATGAACCCATGTTCCGTCCATAGTAACAAAACGATTCAAAAAATCATCTGCATCGGCTTCAAATGACTCCAAACAGTCGCGTGAAATAGTCAATCGCGTCCTTTCTTGTTCAACTGAAAGCAGTCGCGGAACCCACCTCGCAGACACCTTGTGGAAACCCAACTCGTTGACAATGATGTTTTGAGTTCATTCATAAGAGATGCCTATAATCTCGGCTATCTCTCTAATTTTTAATCTGCGGTCTCCCATTATTAAATCAAGTACTTTTTTAATATTTTTGTCAGTAGTTGACGTCGAACGCCTTCCAGAGCGGGGTTCATCTTTCACACTCTCTCTACCACGCTTAAATTCTGCTATCCATTTTTTGACGGATGAATATGACAGAGCACAATCGCCTAATGTACTGACCATGTCATCATGGATGGCTTTTGATGATAGCCCCTTCTTATGGAGGTACTTAATGACGGCACGCTGCTCGATTTGCTGCATTCGCGGAAATTATGTCCGATTACTTTGTTAATAAATTTATAAAATCACAACTAATTATCGCACACGTTTCGAACTTCACACAATGAACTAGTCTGAACTGAGCTAAATAATGTGGGTAGATTTGATTTTTAGAATTGAATGGATCTGTGTTAGGCCGAGTACTTTTCAATCCACCTAGGTAATATGCTCTTTCGTAAATAAAAACAAAACTTTGATACTAATAAAAACTGAAATCGCTTAACGATCTTCGAAGGTATCGTTTCACAATATAAATATCTTAATATCCTTATTTAATATATCTACTAAGTATAAAAAGTTATCCTGTTTACATTGCCTTTCATTACAGGAGTAGTCACAGGAAAATAAACTAAGATATAATTTAAATTTAGTAATAAATAATTTGTCATGTAGTAATAACTTAAATTTGACATTTAATTGATTTAATTTAACTAAGAAGTTCTAGACAAGAGTAGTAAAAGTAGGTATAGGAACAAAACAAGTTAAGGGTACTCCTAATTTGGCCCGTTTTCAATAAATCGCCAATTTGGTCGATACATTTTCGCCTAGGACGTCCCTTTCCGACTCTGCCATTCACTTCTGCACCATAAATTTTCTTTGTCACTCTTTCCTCATTCATTCTTTTTACATGACCAAACCACCGAAGCATTCCTTTCTTAATCCTGGTCACAACATCATCTTGCAAACCACACTCTTCTCTTATTACACAATTTCTTACCCTGTCATTCAGATTCAGCCCTAACATACTCCTTAACGACCGCATTTCTGCTGCGTTTATTCTACACTCGTGCTTCTTCTGCCACACCCAACTTTCACTACCATACGTTAAAGTAGGGACCAACACAGCATTGTGAATTGCCATACGTGCCTTTTTCGACACATTTTGACTCTTCACAATAGAGTGCAAGGCCCCATTTACTCTATTTCCCGCATTCACTCGTCGTTCTATATCCTTATCATATCTCCCATCCCTGCTAAATACGCAGCCCAAATATACAAACTCATCTACTTGCTCGATCAACTCCCCTTCTATTCTTATTTCACAAATCGTTTTACTTTCTTCTCTTTCAAAAACCATAACCTTCGTCTTACTTGCGTTCACTTTCATTCCCCTTTCTTTTAATGATCCATTCATTAATGTAACCATCATTTGCAACTCGGCCGCCGACGACGCAAGAATAACTTGATCATCGGCGTACAAAAGGCATTTGACGGTTAACTCACCCATTCTTAATCCGCATGCTTCAACTTTCAAATTTTGCAAACAACTGTCCATAAATAGGTTGAACAGCCAAGGGGAAGCCACACAGCCCTGTCTGACACCTTTATGGATGTCAAACCAGTCCGAGTAGACCCCGTTGATCCTAACACAAGCACTAGAATCCCTATAAAGAGACTCCAATGCCTGTATCAAGCCAGCGCTCAACCCAAATGAGTTCAGTGTTTGCCATAGCAAATCCCTATCCACTCTGTCATAGGGCTTTTCCAAGTCCATGAACGCACAAAAAACCTTTTGGTTTTTGGCCAGAAACTTCTCCGCGATCATGCGCATAGAAAAGACTTGATCTGTACATCCCATTCCCTTTCTGAATCCCGCTTGCACTTCCCAAATTTTTCCATCAGTTTCTTTCATGACCCTTTCAATCAGTACCTTAGCATACAGTTTTCCCACAATGCTAATAAGGCTGATGCCACGGTAGTTTTCACAGTCCTGCTGCGACCCTTTTCCTTTATATACTGGGACTATCACGGCTTTGCACCAGTCTACTGGTACCCGCTTCAGTTCCCAGCATAAATTAAACAGGCCTGCCACGACTTACTCTCCAGCCCTTAGCATTTCGAGTGAAACTCTATCATATCCGGCAGCCTTACCTGCTTTCATGCTTTTCATTGCTTTCATTATTTCATCTATACTTATCTCGCTACCTCTTTCCTCTTCTTTCGGAGTTTCTACTTCACTTAGTACACACGTTGTCTCCTCACTCATAAACACGCTTTCAAAATATTCCTTCCATCTCTTTAAACTCAAAACTTCATTATTCAGTATAAAGCCATTCTCGTCTCTTATAGCGTTCATCATAGGCTGTTTTGAATATCCCCTGGCAGTTCTTACAAGTTTCCAGAACATTTTAATATTTGCCTGGAAGTTATCCGATATTCTTCTATCATTATTATCCGTTCTTTCTTGCTTTTTTCTTTCAACTACTTCTTTTACTCTCTTATTAAGATGTCTAAAGACTGCCTTTTTTCTTTCAATATCACCATTCGTACCACTAGAATTAGCAGCCTTTGTTGCTAGTAAATCTAGCCATGCTCTCTTCTTTGCTTCAACTTCCATACGTATCTCATCATCCCACCATAACGTATTATTTTTCCTTTCATTCTTTCTCTTACTAACACCACATACTTCGGTAGCTGCATCCACTAAACTTTTCTTTACATGTTGCCATATATTCTCCAAGTCTAACTCCTTCATACATAATTCATCCAAACCACTTATATTTTCTTTCAGTCTACATTTGAACTTGTTTTTGTCACTTTCATCTTGTAACCTTTCTGTTCTAATACGCTGTAACGCAGTGGTAGACACAGACGATCGATGGCGCCAACACCTGAATAGACCATTAATTCGGCATAAAACTAAATAATGATCCGTTCCTACGTTAGAACCCCGGTAAACTCTCGTATCTACCACTGCGCCCCTCAATCTTTCATCCACAATTATGAAAACTATCATGCTTCTATCGTCACCTCTTTCCCAAGTATACATGTGAATCCTCTTGTGGCAAAAGCAAGTGTTCGTCACAAAAAGATTCTTTTCCATACATACGGTGAGGAGACTTTCACCATTCTCATTTATACTTTCATCACCAAACGTTCCCAATATCCTTTCATAACCAAGCCTCCTGACCCCAACCCTTCCATTAAAATCTCCTAGCATAATAATATTTTCATTTCCCTTACACTTCATTAACACCATCCTTACCATTTCCCAAAACTGCTCTCGGATATAAGTGGGCTTAGACATGTCTGGGGCGTAGACCCCTAACACAAACAACTTCTTTAAGCCCACTTTCATTCGTATCCATAGCAGTCTTGGGCTTACACATTCATACTCTTTCACACATTGGCCCATTCTTTCTGAAAGGATGATACCTACTCCCTGGCATGCCCGCTCGATCTCGTCTACACCAGACCAGTATGCGGTATACATGCCGTGTGTAGTGACATCCTTCCCCTTCCTTTTCGTCTCATTTACGCATAACACATCTATTCCTCTATCATACATCATATCGCATACTTCATCCATTTTATCATTCATTCCCACATACATTCAACGTAGCCAGACGGGCCTCTGCAATCCACTTTTCGCCTCACCGAGAGACAGAACGTGACGGGTGGCGAACCTCGTCGCCGGCTTTCCTCCCGGAGATTCTTCGCACCCCTGCCCCATTAAAGGGGCGCCGGGAACTCGGGGCCATTTCTTTAATTCGATTCCTCATGGTGCGAAATGGGGTGGTATATTTAACGCCGCTACCACGGCGTGGAGCCGAGTCTGTGGTATCTGCTTGTCGCTCATTTAGCACCACCCGGGGGACACGTGTAGGGTGTGCCTAGGAACAGGTGGTCAAAGCCTACGGACGCGAGCGACTTATCCCCCATTTATTTTAACTCAGCCAAATTTTTGACTACCTTGGTACCTGCTTCTATTGAGCAGTAAAATAATTTTACAATTGATTTGGAATCAATTCCATGTAATTTAAATTAGTTAATAAGACAATAGAGGTAAAGATAATTAAAATAGCTTAGAATACAACTCACCAAACTGTGTAATTTTACAAAATAGCCACAATAAAAACTGTATAAACCCGTTGCGACAAAATATACAAGGTATTATAGCTATTTTTAAATAGTGACCATATACATATTTTATGTATTACTGAACATTGGTTGAAAGATTACAACTCCATATTTAATTTCAGTAATCAGCAGGTGACCAGTTCTTTCAATAGAGATATTAAATTACGTGATGGCTTCTAAATATTAGCTGTTAAGTCCAACATCATGAAAAAACGTAAGGATGTTACGAGTATCTCTGTTGAGCGAACTGTAGAAAAGGCATGTGTCGAGCTCGAGCAGCTCACTGTTGTCAGTGTTTACAGTCCCCATTCTCAAGGTGAATAAAAAAATTATTTTAGAAGTTTAAGCTTAATAAACAGAACAAATCTCTTGCTTTTATATCAATCTACCGGAAGCTTCTTCCGTCAGTATTAAATTATGCTCATTATTCAAATCATACAATCTTGATAATTTATTGAAATAATACTAATTTTTACGGAATTTATCGCGTATATTTAACTTTTTAATTACCCGACGTTTCGAGAGCTTTACAGCACCCATGGTCACGGGAAGGACTGAGATGTTCAAGGTCCAGCTGTCATAGTTAACCGCGGTTACCATAGATTAAAAATTTAACTTTTGTTCCGATCTACACAGTATGAACTTATGGTATCATGGAGTCTTGCAGTTGTATGCTTGGGTTGGGATTTAATTTTATTTATTATAGGATCCCAAGCAGATGGTTGCACCCAGCCATCTTCTCTATTGAAATTAGGATGTTTTTTGATTTCAATAGCCTCGCGAATCATCCTTGGAAGGAATCGGTGTTCTTTAGAAAGGATTTGTGGTCTATCAAATCTGATGTAGTGACGGGGGCGATCCTGTACATGTTCACAGACTGCAGACTTCCCGGAGCGTCGATTCTTCACATCAGCTATATGTTCTTTGACGCGGGTTTTAATTGATCTTTTAGTTTGTCTTATGTAGGAGAGACCACATTCACAATCAAGCTTGTACACTCCTGCATCTTGCAGAGGGACGTTACACTTGACTGATGGTAAAAACTGGCCTATCTTCTTCGGCGGCTTGAAGTATGTTTTAATGGAAGCGCGCTTCAAGATGTAGCCAATCTTGTCAGTGACTCCTCTAACATATGGCAGTACAGCAGGTACACGCTCGACTGTGGCCGGTTTCACTCGTTCTCTGTGACGTAGGCGCGGGACGCGAAGCTTGTTGTCATGCAAAACTTGCTTGACATGTTGGAGCTCGGCAGCCAGGTGTTTACTATCACAGATCCCTCGTGCTCTCTGAAACAAAGATTTACCCACGTTAGCTAACTGTGAAGGATGGTGGTGAGAATCACCGTTTAAATATCTATCTGTATGGGTCTTTTTTCTATACACAGTATGGCTCAAGGTGTTATCAGGATTCCGAATTACTAACACATCTAGAAAAGCTAAGGAATTGTTTGCCTCTAACTCCATTGTGAACTGAATTTTAGAATTTATAGAGTTAAGATGGTCTAAAAATGCAGTTACTTTATCTAAAGGTAGAATTGTGAAAGTCGTCTACGTACCGCTTGTAGAAACTTGGATTTATGGGAGAAGTAAGCAGGGCTTTCTCCTCAAAGTCTTCCATGAATATGTCGGCGACAATGGGAGATACAGGTGAGCCCATCGCCACACCATCTACTTGCTTGTAGAACTCCTCCTTCCACAATAGGTAGCTAGATGTAAGGCAGTGTCTGAGTAATACTGCATATTCTAAGGGCATGTTGTTTTCTTCCAGCCTTCTAGTTACAATTGAGATGCAGCCTTCAACAAGGTAAGCATGTAAACAATGGCTGCACATCAAAACTGACCATAGTTTCAGTGTCTGCCAGACGTAGGTCTTTAATCTCGCTGACAAAATGGTAGGAATCCTTTATGTGTGCTCTTGTATGTCCCCTGAGCGGTGAGAGTATTTTCGCTAAGTGTTGAGCCAATCTGTAAGTTGGTGAATCGATTTGGCTCACTATGGGGCGTAATGGAGCATTGGGCTTGTGTATTTTTGGTAACCCATACAACTTTGGTGATTTGGCGCACGTAGGTATTATCCATTTTACTTCCAGATTTAATTTTTCGGAGTGTTTCTTTATGAGGTCACTAGTTGTTTTTAGTGTGCTATTTGTTGGGTCGTTTTTAACCTTTTTTATAAGTACTTACATCCGACAAAAGTTCTTGTATTTTAGAATTATAATCTGACGTATCCATGACTACCGTGGCGTTTCCCTTATCTGCGCGGAGAATCGTAAGTTCGTGTTTATTGCGTAGGTTCTTTAACGCTATAAATTCGTCTCTGGGAAGATTCGGTTTAGGCACTGAACATCGACGTAACATAGACGAAATGTCTTGACGTATTGCCTCTAAATCTTCTTTCCGCATATTGTTTTTAAATAAACAGTCCTCGACACTACAGATAATTTCTTCGTACGGTAATCTGCGTGGAGTTATAGCGTAATTTAGTCCTTTGGATAAAACCTTTATTGTTGCATCATCCAGTGTTTGTTTTGACAGATTATAGAACGCGATTAATCTATGATCTGTGTTTGTCAATGGTTGCTTTTGGTTCTGGCATTGATTCGGATGTTTGACATTTGACTTGGCCGTTAATTTTTGATATTTTTCTATATGTTTCATTCACTATATTATACCTTTAATGTTTCCATGCAAAAATTATAATCAAACGTCGTTAAAACTTTCTTTAATTCACTGGATGATGTGTCTATGGATTTATTGTTGTCATATAGATCGGAGCGTTTTTGTTGGATTACCGCCCGTAACAACTTTTTTACTCGCCTGATTTAAGATCTTAGCGCTTCCTCGAATGTCCTTTTTGGTGGATATTTTGACACACGTAGGAATGAGATTATGGTCTCGGCATCTCTTCAAGAAATTTAAGGCTGTTAGATATCTTGCGCGCTTAGTCTTTAGATCTTCTAATCGGCGTATTTTATTTGCAATTACCAGTCCGTACTAGTTTACATAATGATTTCTTATATTTACGCGAACTTGTGTAGATCGGAACAAAAGTTAAATTTTAATCTATGTAACCGCGGTTAACTATGACAGCTGGACGTTGAACATCTCAGTCCTTCCCGTGACCATGGGTGCTGTAAAGCTCTCGAAACGTCGGGTAATTAAAAAGTTAAATATACGCGATAAATTCCGTAAAAACTAGTATTATTTCAATGTGTAGTGTTCGCGTAAATATAAGAAATCATTATTGATAATTTATTCTTTGAAGCTACACATATTGCAGGGTGTAGTGCAATTTGTATTGACAATATATTTACAGATATTGTACCAATCAACAAATTAGTAATTCAAATATTTAGTTCAGATCACTGTGGACAACTGGTTTCATTACTATACATGCACAAGAAAACAGAAAATTGTAAAGATTGTGTTTGTTCCCATTAATGCAAAACGCCTGGAGAGGTTTGAAAGCAATACGGTAAAAAAAACCTTCCATCGCTCTCTTACAAGGACAATTCCGACTATTTACGTGCAGTATTATTAACCTTTATAAGCAATGAATTTAGTAAAACATTTTGTTCTAAAATATTCTCCAGTAACAGTATAAGGCATTTAATGCGTGGGCGATAGGCGAATTCATAGGAACAGACGATTATATAAATTAGAGAAATAAATATTTCACTAATATTCCTATCTCAACTATAGTCATTGAATACTTTCAAACTATCGCCGAGTCGTTACATAAACAGAATGTTAATACCTGTTTAAAATAATAAAGATTTGAAAAAGTATTACCACAAGATATTGTAGAATATTTTAAAACGCTTGGTGTAAAGAAAATCCCAGATTTATGTGGGATTTTCGTCAAATTAATTGCGTCCGATTTCATTGCACGAATCGAATCTGCTGTGTTTCCTAATTTAACGAAACATAGTAAAGTAACCTTTATTTAAATCTGGAAGTAAATTGAACCCCGCTAATTTTAGATCTATTTCTGTGCTACCTACTCGAAGTAAAATTTTTGAAAAAATAATTTTGGATCAGTTGTTTTTTTATACACATAAATTACTCCATAAAAAGTAAAAACCAATTTCGTTTTACAAGGGGTCGCTCGACGACTGATGTAGGTGTTGTGCTTATGAAATATATCTTCAATGCCTGGGAGAATCACAAGATGCCTTAGGTATTTTTGTGATCTTGCCAAGTTTTTCATCTGTATTGATCTTGAGATTAATCAGGAAACTACAACATTACGGTATAAAAAACTAATCGAAATAAAATAAAATATAGTCAAATAATGAACTTTTCTATTTTTGAAGTCGGTTTAAAATTAATTGCAGTTTCTGTGTTGTTATCTTAAATCATACCCATCTAAATGCATTCAGTTTCTTGTTAATGTTGGACGTACGGCATCATTTGATCCAATATCTACGCCCTTGATCTAGGTCACCTAGCCCGCTAGACGTCTGTAAACATAAACACTGGAGTTTCTAGCTTTGACGCAAACAGACTACTGTTGATACTGTAGCCAAGGTGTCCGTTTACCGTTTTAATATAGATGTATATTTAAGAACATATATGTACAATAAATAATCTAGTATACATTTAATTAATATACTACATGCAACAAAAACCCCGTGGTTCTCCTTAAGTGCATTATTATAATCAGTATTCAAACGCATAGAACTTTTTTTCTTCAGAAAACTCTATCCTAAAAATCAAATTTAATTTAAATACACGTTTATTCGCTAATTGTATGTTTGTTAAGAGATAATACCTCTAGCCGCGATTTAATTGAGTATTGCCAAATACCATTTTTTACCGATGCGCACGTTATTTATTTCAGATGTGAATAACATTTTTTCAATAGATTAATAGAATAAGTTATCTTTTTTTAAAAACTAAAATCCCTAATAATGAACAAAAAAATTAATTGTCATAAATGCCAATAAATGTGTAAATATTTTTTATTATGTAGCTGATATGCCTATATCTGTATTGGAATTTTATAATAGTCCAAGTTCCCACCAAGAATACACTAAATTAGATTTTCTTTGCACTATTTGTCCAGTTCGTTTTGCATAGGTTAAACGCAAAGCGCATAGATATGTTCTATTAGAGCCTAAAAATCAAGAATCTAACGTTTTGTCGCACGAAATCTAAAATCTAAAAATCATATTGAACATATAAATGATATAAAAAGCACAGGCTGTCCAGGGAAATTTCTGTCAGCCATCTCTTCCATCTCTGCACAGGGAGGACGACTCACTGGCCCATACCGCAAAAGAGAAAGCCGATCTGCTAGGCTCGTTCTTTGCGTCCAACTCGACTCTCGATGACGAGGGAGTACGCCGCCGACCATCCCGCGGTGTGAGTGCTCCATGCCGGAAGTGTAGTTCACACAGAGCTCGATTCAAAGCACTCCTCTCCTTGGACATCCACAAGTCGAGTGGGCCTGACGGAATCCCCCCAATTGTGATGAGGACGTGTGCTCCAGAGTTGGCACCGATTTTAACGCGCCTTTTCCGGTACTCCTAATCCCTAGGCGCAGTCCCAAAATCATGGGAGACCCACCCAATCCCTAAAAAAGGCGACCGCTCAGACTCGTCCAACTACCGGCCTATCGCCATCACCTCCTTGTTCTCCAAAACAATGGAGTCCATTGTTAGCTGCCAGCTCATGAGGTACCTTGAGGATCACGAGCTGATTAGAGATCGCCAATACGGTTTTCACCGTGGTCGGTCAGCTGGTGATCTTCTGGTCTACATAACTCACAGATGGGCTGAGGCAGTAGAGTCCAAGGGGGAGGCATTGGCCGTTAGTTTGGACATTGGGAAGGCCATCGATCGAGTTTGGCACAAAGCGCTTCTTTCGAAGCTCCCTTCCTATGGGCTTCCCGAGAAATTGTGAGATTGGATGACCAGCTTTCTTGCAGATCGGAGCATCAAGGTCGTTGTAGACGGTGCATGCTCCGATTGCAAGCCTATTAATGCTGGTGTTCCACAAGGTTGCGTGCTAACGCCAACGCTGTTTCTTCTGCATATCAATGATATGTTGCGAACCCGTAACATTCATTGCTATGCAGATGACAGCACTGGTGATGCTCTTTACACCGGCCGAGCCAATATTTCTCGGGAAAACGTCTCCGAGTGCCGGGACAAACTTGTGCCTGAAGTCGAGTTCTTGCTGAACAGAGTCTCGGATTGGGGGCGACTAAATCTAGTCCAGTTTAACCTCCAGAAGACACAAGTTTGCGCGTGTAAAAAAAGAACCCCTTTGTCGTATCTCCTCAGTTTCAAGGCCTCGGCCGGTATCGGAATCCTCGGCGTTGACATATCGAGTAACGTGCAGTTTCGTGGTCACTTGGAAGAGAAGGCCAAATTGGCCTCTAAAAAGCTTGGCGTGCTCAGCAGAGCGGGACAGTATTTCATGCCGGCACACCGCCTGCAACTTTACAAGGCGCAGGTTCGGCCGCACATGGAATACTGTTCCCATCTCTGGGCTTGGGCTCCCCAGTACCAGCTACTTCCACTTGACCGCATCCAGCGCAGAGCGGCTCGAATCGTCGACGACCGAGTGCTTTCCGATCGGCTCGATTCACTGGCGCTGCGAAGGGATGTTGCATCTCTTTACGTATTTTATCGCATCTATCACGGAGAGTGCTCTGAGGAATTGTTCGGATTAATCCCAGCCGCCAAATTTCGTGAACGCACTACACGGCAAACCTCCCGATACCATCCACACCATTTGGATGCTTGGCGGTCCACCACTTTACGTTTCAAAAGGAGTTTTCTTCCGCGTACAACCTCTCTATGGAATTGTTTACCACCGGCGATTTTTCCGGACCGATACGACCTGAGGACCTTCAAGAAAAGAGCTTACTCCTTTCTAAAGGGCCGGCAACGCACCTGCAATTCCCCTGGTGTTGCGGTTGATCATGGGCGGCGGTAGTCACTTAACATCAGGTGAGCCGCATGCTCGTTTGCCCCCTCTTCTATAAAAAAATTATCAGAAATATAAATAATTGTTGAACTTATTATTTTTTAATCGTTTAATTGATATTTTTACATTAAAAAAGTAGTTTTAGTTGCCTATTGTGTAGATTTATCAATTCGACATCGAGGGGTAAACACGATAACTTTTACGAAAATATCAATCGTGGGAAGCAATGGAATGTAAATGGCTGTTTAATGTTGTTTTGTTTAGTTTTAATATTTTTTTACGGCTGAGAAATTCTGAAATTTCTGGTGTTTGAGAAGCCTTGTAATAATATATTATATTAAATACAGATACACTGCCCCACTTCGGGCTCGGCCACCGCCGTGAGTGGGTTAATGTGTCGTTTGTTTACAGCGGCTCGTATTGAAAAATATCGATCGCTGTAGAATTACAAAATATTCCAAAAACCAAATTGGATACATACTTGACCAAGGTAAGATTATTTTTATAACAGATTTTCATTATTTTAATGTAATTACTATATTATATTGTTTCGCTCTTCTTGTTGGACGTCTAGGACTTTATGGAGTGACCTGAATTGACAAAACCTAGTTTGGTAAATGCTAAATTAAAATACTGGTTATGACTAGATGAAAAACTTTTTGAAAACGAAATAAAGTTGATTATAAAAAAATATTAACGAGTCAGATAAAAGAGACTATTTTTACGATAATGCCTGAGTACAAATACATAAAAATTAAAGTAATATAAGTTTATTTCAGAAGTTTATTTCTGATCGTTCAAGACAATTCTGTTAAAAGTTTTTTTCAATAAACTTAACAAAATTTAATTTAAAAGTTATTTTAAATTAAAAAAAAATGAATCTCAATAATAATTAGTAATTACATAGTAAAATAAAAAATATTTTCTATTGTTGATTGAGAATTTTTTCTACACTTTTTCACGATCATATAAGCATTATGGGCTATGCACTTTTGGATTTATCAATTTTTTATTAACAACTGGCTGGGATAGATAAATATATAAAAGGAAAAAATTAATATACATAAATATAATATATTTAATATACTAACATAAATAAATAATACATAAATAAATAAAAGCCCAACCAGATGGAAGCCCTCGGCAGGGGAGACCAAACGGCTGGGGGTCAGGGGGAAAGGGAAAGAAACCAACGGACGATGCGGGCGGTATCGTGGAGCACCGCCTTCTGCATTTGACCCCGGAGCGGTCTGTCACGGAGTCCCAGCCGCCGCAGATGACCCGAGAGGCTGGCTGGGATTAACCCGTTTGCAGACACGTTAATAATATGGACTTGGAAAAGGCTTATGACAGAGTGGACAGGAATGTGTTATGGCAAACACTGAACTCATATGGGTTGAGCGCTGGTTTGATACAGGCATTAAGGTCTCTTTATAGGGACTCTAGTGCTTGTATCAGGATCAATGGGGTCTACTCGGACTGGTTTGGCATCCAAAAAGGTGTCAGACAGGGCTGTGTAGCTTCCCCTTGGCTGTTCAACCTATTTATGGACAGGTGTTTGCAAACTTTGAAAGATGAAGAATGTGGGTTAAGAATGGCCGAGTTAACCGTTAAATGCCTTTTGTATGCCGATGATCAAGTCATATTTGCGTCATCGGCGGTTGAGTTGCAAATGATGGTTACATTAATGAACTGGGAATTAAAAGAAAGGGGAATGAAAGTGAACGCAAGTAAGACGAAAGTGATGGTTTTTGAAAGAGAAGAAAGCAAAACGGTATGTGAAATAAGAATAGAAGGAGAGTTAATTGAGCAAGTGGACGAGTTTGTGTATTTGGGATGTGTATTTAGCAGGGATGGTAGATATGATAGGAATATAGAACGACGAGTAAATGCAGGGAATAGAGTGAATGGGGCACTACACTCTATTATGAAGAACCAGAATGTATCAAAAAAGGCACGTATGGTAATTCATAATGCTGTGTTAGTCCCTACTTTAATATATGGTAGTGAAAGCTGGGTGTGGCAGAAGAAGCACGAAAGTAGAATAAATGCTGTAGAAATGCGGTCTTTAAGGAGTATGCTAGGGTTGAATCTGAATGACAGGGTGAGAAATTGCATGATAAGAGATAAATGTGGTATGCAAGATGATATTGTGACCAGGATTAAGGAAAGGAATGCTTCGGTGGTTTGGTCATGTAGAGAGAATAAATGAGGAAAGAGTGACAAAGCAAATTTATACGGCAGATGTGAACGGCCGAGTCGGGAAGGGACGCCCTAGAAAAAAGTTTATCGACCAAATTGGCGATATTTTGAAAAGGGGCCACGTTAGAAGTACCCTTAACCGACGAGCATGTTTGCGTAGATATATGGATGTAAAGGAGGCGAAAGAGGTATGTCAGGATCGTGCCAAATGGAAGTCCGTAGTCTCTGCCTACCCCTCTGGGTGACAGGCGTGAGTGTTTATGTATTTATGTATGTATTATAATGTTTTATAGGTCTCAATAACGTCTCCCCTGGTATGGCGAGATTTTAGCGTAGTTAGATTCAATTTTTTTATAATCTCTCTACGTATGGCTTTTTGGAATCTCAACAAATACAAATTTTTTATTACGGTAAATAAGCCTAATAAAATTTTAAGTACAAGCAAGAATGTTCCCTTTTAAGCAAATAATCTAGGTTGTGCTAGGAAACATCGCCCTTCCATAGCAAGGTTACTTATCTTCTTGATCTTTAATATAGCTTTCTCAAGTTTCTTATTATTAACTTAACCTCTTTGTGGCTATTTTTGTACACACTCCAGCAAATCTATATCCTTAACAAAATAGGGGTTCCAAATTTTAAATCCGTAATCTATCAGCGGTCGGCTGTATGTTTTACAGATCTTAAGCAATAAAATAAAAGAAGCGTAAGAGGTGACTACAGGAAATGCCACACAAAATATTGTTGCTTCCAATAGATGGCGACATAAAAACATGACTACATTTATCGGACACCATAACAATTCTCTGGCATAGCCGATAGTCGCCTTTAAGGATGCCCACGAGTCAAAATTAGGTGATGAAAGTCTATATTTGGTTCCAAGCGAACCGAATAGAAACTGTGAGTAGCATTTTTAGAAAATTAAGTACCTACAGATTTAAAATATTACTACCTATTTACTATATTACAAATATTGAGTTTAATAATTAATATAGTCGACAAATTCACGAATTTATTATTGTAAAATTCACAATAAAGTTTGTGATCTGAATCTATCTTTTTCATTGAACATAATTTCATATTCTGCATTACGTATCGAACATTTTATACTCTTGAGCTAAAATCACACGCCTACGAATTTATTAAAATTTACCAGACTCAACAATTTATTAATTACTTTTCATTTAATTAAACTAGAAACTTTAGTAACGCTGTTGGTATCATTTACTTCGCCCACTTGTTTCATTACAGGAACTTACTCCGAACTCCAAACAAATATAATTTTCTAAAACTTTAGATTGATGAAGCCATTTATATTTCACGTTGAGGGATGTTCACCCGTTCGTCATTGTATTACAAAACTTAACGTACTCCTCTGCAGACTTTAAATACACCATCATCATCATTAACTAATACACAAACTTAAGATCTCATAAAATTATACGTGGTAGAGCCGTGCTGCAGATATTTTATTTTTTAATAAAAGTGGGCTCACTCTTGACCTCCATCTGGCTCGGAGGCAAAGATGAAATCTACGTTGGAGTGAGTTTATCCAGGAAAAGCTTATTAACACGCACCTTAAAGAGATCCAGGTTATAGGCACTCGGAAACACAGACGCCCGCAGGGTATTCCACTCCTTAGCTGTGCGCATAATAGAAGATGTTTTATGGCGCTTAGTGCGAATATTCGGAATGTCAACCAAGTGTGGATGGTAACCTGCAGTACGTTTGGTACTCCAACAGGTGAATGAAGATATGGGCATATGAAGCTCATAGATATATTATAATTGTAGCACGAATTGGTCAGCCCGGCTGGGAAAGGATCATATTCTCAATAAATACCATCATGAAATAGCAGCTTAACGCTGCTGTGTTTTGTATGGTCGTTGTAGAGAACCGGATACCCTTATTTCCGGTAACGAAGTATTTCATCTTAGTCCTAAAGAATGAGAACTTACAACCAGGTGGCGGTGTGCTCCTTCCATCCCACCACTCAGCAAGTGGACTAGACTTCGCTTACAATTACCACGTCAGCTTATAGCTTTAGGTATTTATCGGCTTATTCTATTTTTACAGCGGATATCCTCAAAACAAAGTCTATCGCGTTTTTTTTTAAATTCGCCTCAAAAATTGCAATCGGAATAAAAACTATCCTATCTTTCAAGTTCAAATCACTTAATCGATTTCTAAGATTAGCGTCAACGAACAGCGTGACATTGAATTTTATATATTAAGGTTTTCGATACGTACACTGTTTTTCCCTGCTTTTCAATCCTCAAATTTGTTTTAGTTTTAAAGTATCTGAATCAAATAAATGAGTATTTCTTTCCTTCATTCACTTTAAAATAAGAGCAAAGTTTATTGTGTCACAAAGCATACGAAGTTTCCAGTAATTCCTTAATTTAAAGTCCCCGGGAAGAAAAGCTAGTAACTGGGAGCTCAAAATTAATTTAATTAAGCGCAGAGTCAGCAAGGGACGCCCTGGACGAAAGTTTATCGACCAAATTAGCGATACATTGGAGAAGGCCCAAATTAAGAGTACACTTCACCGACGAGCATATATGCAGGTATCAGGTATATGGATGTAAAGGAGGCGAGAGAGCTGTGTAAGGATCGTGCCAAATGGACGTCCGTAGTGTCTGCCTACCCCTCTCGTTGACAGGTGTGAGTGTTTATGATTATGATAAGATAATAAATTTTTATTGCCAAAGATATGTATATCTATGTGCCAAGATTTGTATTGCCATTGTTTGTTTACCCGGGACTCGAATCTGCAATAGCAATATTTGAAGAGTGATCTCATGTTTATGTATGTTCGAGAGCAAACAATATCACGCTTGCCAAGACACCGCAGGCAGGATGCCAGGAGATACGTTGGCATATATATTATCATAGCCATGATATGGAACTTTAAAATTATGAACGTTTACAATGTTCGATTTAGAAAGAATTAATGTCTAGAGAGAGACAAAGTAAAACGCTGCAGAAGTGAGTGGCAGACGCAGCAAGACTCAAGTTTACCGAATTGGCGATATATTTATTAAAGAAGACTCAAACTAAGAGCACCCTTGAACCACTACATGAGCGACGAGCATTATGAATAGAACAGAGTAGAATAATTTTTAATCAAAAAACTTAGATTACAAAAATATTTATTGAACGACATTTTATATACACTTTAACCACTAGTTCAGAAAAATCTCTGTCCAGGGAAGAACCAGCAAGAAACCTAGTTTTTTTAAACATTCATTTTGGCACAATTTAATATGTTGTTGGTACAATAAAGCATGAAAACTTGTAGAAACAGCACGCTAGCGATCACCTCATCCTCATCGCCAGGGGTAATTATCAGTCATGTGCTCTTTAGTAATATAATTCATTATTAATAATTTTAATTAATAAAAATTGTGAACTGCTTGATATAGGTCCTGTATATTTTCTGGGACTTTTTTGTAAAAGTACTTTGGAGTCGAATAACTAACTTGTGCTGGGTCCCAGTACTTACCGATTGTACATCAACCAATATATTTGACCAAAGATTGCGGTCGCCAACCCGCTTGCAAAGAACGGAAACTAATGCATATATCCCCGCATAGGCTGATAGTAGGTACTCGTATATATTAGGCGCAAAACAAATCATATTAGGATTACAGACTCTAACCAGGTACATGCATATATATATAGATATATTTTTATACGTTGTAGAGCCACTTTGCAGCTATATTAGTAGTATAAGTGTAGCTCGAACGGGTCGGCTCGACCGGGGAAGGACCACACTCACAGAATACCGGCGTAACATTGCTGTGTTTCGTATGGTGAGCGTGGAGAACTGGAGACCCCTTTTACTGGAAACAAGGCATTCCATCTTGTCCTCACGTGTGACAACGCATCAGCATTTTGATTCGTAGTCGAGGATAGATGAAGATGTCTATGAGCCACAGCAACTTTTTACCGTCACGTGGACTGTGTGTCGTTTGTCACCCTTATCCTATAAAAAAATACACCTAATTATGTGTTGTATACCTCAAGATAATGTGTCTGCTTGAGATACTATCGTCATCATCTGTCGCTGGCTCAAGTTACCGTAAATATCTCCCAAAACCTTCACAATGTGATGCACCAACCTACTGTGAAAAAGTGTTATAAAAGATACCTATAAAAGATAATTACTTATTACTTGATATCGGCAGAAATATAAACGTACGTGTCCATCACCAAAGTAATAAAGAAGATGACATTAGCAGAATTTGTTAGGTACTAGTACTTACTAGTTAAGGGATTGCAATTTAAAAAAAAGAAAACATATTTATTTATTCTTTATTATACACCAAAATACTGAATAACGACTAAAGTTAAATCTAAAGTACATATAATACGTAAAACAGGCGATCTAATCACTCGATCTGAAAGTGATCACTTCCTTTGCGTAGAGAACTGATGCGAACAATAGTATATAGGGGTATATTATATACAATATGTAACGCAATTAACGCACACCCTTTTTTTTTAACGCGGGGGCAAGGACGGGTTATGTCGGACTCGCACCGACTAAAACCCCATGGTGTTCCACCTTCGTCGCATATTGGCAGGGCTACGGGAACGCTTTCGCACACATCCGCGGCCCTACCAGCGACTGCCGCCCCATGGCAGCACCTCCTCGGGAGAGGAATATTCCTCCCCGTTCTCCTTCCCAAGTAAGGCGCACCAGAACACATGGCACGCCTCCTCCACGGCTTCCAATTGCATCTGCGCAACAGACGCCCCCGCGTCCGATGCGCGAAGGCCATGGGGGCCAGGAAAAACGAGCACTTAGAAGTACTAGCCTTCCCGACCCCAGCGGCGGATCTGGTCTATGGCTCCGCCGCCAACCAAGATTCGGCTGCGGAGGATAGGGATAGCGGCGCCTCGCAATACCGACAATCCTCTCCCCCCGCAGCCCCATCATCACCGCATCAACGGTGCGGCCCCGTTTGAGTCGCGGAGGATAGGGCGAGTGGCGCATCGCCATACCAACACTCCTCTTCCTCCGCGACTCCACCTCGGCTGCAGCGGTAGAGGGTGCGGAGTCCCCACTCGCTGCAGTCCACCAGCACACATCCGAAGTGGGCTCCCCAAGCCCACTCGGAGTGGCCACCTCAGGCCGGCCCTTCACCTCGGGCCAGCCACGTGGGTTCCTTCTTTGTTCACCGTGGGAGACCAAGCCACGGCTACTAAGCCCCCCCGCCACGACAAGGCGGGAACCCGTTGGGGGGGGGGGAATTAACGCCCACCCGCAGACATCCCAATTAGTATATTATGTTATAATCATAATACATACACTGAATTTTTAGTTAAACATTTTTATGCACTGATTATTTATCAAATTAGTTATACGAATTCCGGAAGAATGTTGTGGTCACAGTACAAATCCACGAACGCCAAAGACTTTAACGTGCTTGAAATAAAGTTCATTTTTCTTTATTTTTATTGAATGACAGAATTAGTAATAATGCAAATAAAACTGTACTCTTAGAGCTAGCGCGCACTGGTGATTTTTGTCACCGCGACATTAAAGTTTTTGTCATTATCACGTCACCTTTCCAAAGTGGAGTGCGCTCACGAAAGCTGACAGTGACAAAACGTTTTACACAATCGAAGCGTCATTTTCCGATATGATTTCGAAGAGACGGTCATCGTTTATGAACTCATCAGACTCAGGAAGAAAAAGAAAGTGAAAAGAATACTGGGTACACCCCCTTTGAAGTGACAGGCTACTAAGTGGAAAGTTTTATACTATGTTTTATAAACTTCGAGAACATCCAAATAAATTTTTTAAATATTTCCGAATGAGTGTTAGTAGTTTTGACGAATTACTTCGCACTTTAGGACCTGCATTATTATACCAAAATACGAACATGAGATTGTCTGTCCCAGCTGAAGAAAGACTCGCTGTAACTTTGAGGTAAGTAAAAAAACAATAAGTAATTTTAAATGATTTTTATTTCAATCAAAATAACTACAATGTGATTTTAATTTAAAAAGTAAGGATTTATTTAATTATCTTCCGTGGTGATATTGTAGTCCTGGCAAATATCATAAACTTCGGAATCTTCATTAGAGGCAGCTGCAAACTGTGAAATATATGATTGAATAGTACTCGAGGCTGAAGAGTCTTCATAAAGTATCGGGTTTTGATTACGAGCAGATGAATTCGACTGAGTGTATGTAGATGTAGCCAAGTGAAGGTTGTTTTGGGGACTTGGTGGGTTGGGTGGTGGTAAAGAGACAGAATAGTTGGGATTGATTTGTAAATTTTGAGGACTTGTAGATGGAATACTTTGGATTGGAGAAGGGGATAAAGTCGGCTTTGTAGCTATGTGAAGTTGATTTTGAGGACTCGACCGAGGTAGAGACACAGAATACTTGGGTAGGATTCGGAAATTTTGAGGACTTGTAGATGGAATACTTTGGATTGGAGAACGGGGACAAAGTTGGCTTTGTAGCTATGTGAAGTTGATTTTGAGGACTCGACCGAGGTAGAGACACAGAATACTTGGGTAGGATTCGGAAATTTTGAGGACTTCCTATGTAACTTGGAGACGAACTATACGTAGGAGAATAATATCGTTGGGCTCTGTGGGAGTTTTGTTTTTGCAGGAAAAATTTGTAATATTTTGATCTGTACTTCTAGTTTATTCTCCTCCGGGACTGCTTTTAACAATGGCAACAAGGATAGCGCAAAATGCTTTTCCCTGTCGTCGCTATCACAATTGCTTTTATTATTCCTTATAGCCTTAATAACTTGTTATCGTCAACCCTTTTTTATCTAAAATGTCTAGAAGCCTTTCTTCGTAAGGTATTGTATTCCTATTTTTTTTTTCAGGAATATTGGCTTCGCTGTGATACATCTTCATCAGCATCCCTACTATCTTCTTCGCAACAAATGTCCTCTGCGTTGCCGGAGGTCTCTCGAGTGTCCATGCTTGGGACAAGGAATAAAAGTTAGTCAAAATGTTTGTACTTTCTTCTTTTTGTAGCGGCCTGACCAGATTTGGTGGATTTTTGAGCGCGTAGCTCACGTGAAAAACAAGCTCTTAAATTTTTCCACCTTTTCTGTACAACTTTACCTGGAAATAAAGTTCAAATAGTATAAAAAAAATAATTTAGCAAAGAAATTATTAAATTACTTTTCAAAACTCGACAGTTTCTGCTTAAAACGTGTGCGAATACAAGGCATAATTTTTTAATTAATGCATGATGAAGAATTGGCCATACCTCCTATCCATAAAGATAGAAAGACCGGACAGACGAAAAAATTCAAAAATTACCTTGTTTTATAAAATACTGCGCAGCACACGCCCTACTTTTCGGAGCGACTGGCTGAAACTTGGGGTCGGGGCAGAATAAAATGGAGTCTTGTACCATATTGCTAGCTTTCAAAAATATAGCATAATTCACAGGAAATTTGAATTTTACGGTCTTACCCCATCACCGATCTTACCCCAATGCACTATACATATAACACGCAATAAAAGATTTAATGAAAAGAGCACAAAAAGGAAAGTAATTTGTCTAATAGCATTCTAAGTAATACGATTTAACAAGAGTTTTGATAGAGTGAAGAGATTAGCACGACGAATATGGATAACTAAAAAGTACGCCATACAAAGAGAATGTGAGTACCTGCCTATTCCTACGAAGGCAAAACGGGAGCCATTTGGCTCTTTGCGAAATTCAACATGTGATAATATTTGCGAAGGCCAAAAATAAATATAATATGAAAGCTTTATGCTAAACAAAGAATAAATATATCCTTATTAAAAAACGATACAAACATAAATAAATAATGAACAATACAACAATATCATTGGTTTAAAAAATATCATCTCATACGGTATAAAAGGCGTTACGTCCATCCCGTACCTTATTATTACATACACTAGGCTAGGTCGATCCGCGCGCTCGGCGTCGCGCTCGCGCCGTCACAAACAAGAGTGTGGGTGACGAATTGGCATCAGCGCGGCGCATGGGCCATCGGCCGATGTTATCAAATGTTCGCAGCCGCGGACTTCGGTACATAAAACTACTCTAGCGATTTTAATAATAGGAAAGAATGCTTTCATAGTGGGAGGCAACTCAGTAAACTGATAATAACAAAATCGGAGACTACATTTTCGTGGCGCAGTGGCTTAGCAATAGGTTATAGCGCTCAGGGCTGCGGGTTCGAATCCCGCACGAAACAAGTATTTGTATGAACAAGTAATTGTTTCTTATCTGACGATATGAGGTGGTGGGTATTCTTACTCCGCCACTACACGGGATTTTTTCATCAGACTTTTATCAGGTACCAGTAAATATTCACTATTGTTATCCTTGGAATGCATAAGCACACAAGCAAGAGTTAATAGTTATACTAGTCGGCTGCCGTCGCCAAACCTCTCTAAAACTTTAGTAAAATTGATTTTCAATTACAGCTTTTGTTTAAGTTAAGTTTCCAATGTTATATGAACGAAAATTTATTATATTTTTTTTGTTAGTTGTCACTATATTATTATTATTAGCTGACTTCAAAAAAGGAGGAGTTCCTAAAATCGTATTTTTGGATGTATACTACGCGATATCTTATATTTACGCGAACACTATACATTGAATAAAACTACTTTTATAGATTTTATCGCGTTTAATTTATTTGATTTTAATTACCTATATTTCGGGTGCTTTCCAGCACCCATGGTCACGGGGTCTGAGGTGATTAACATCCCTATGTCAGTGTTAACCCGGAGTACCTTCAGCTTTTTAATTATTACTGCTGTCTAATCTCTATTTATTACTTATTAATTATAGCAGTGATATACTTGGGTTTAGTTTAAATTTTATTAATCACAGCATCTCAAGTAGGTAGTAGTACTTAGTCTCCTTCTCTATTGAATTAGGATGTTTTTTTTGAATTTCAATAGTCTAAGGTATTATCCTTGGCAGAAATCCAGGTTCTTAAATGAGGACCTGCCAAATCTGATGTAATGGCGGGGGCCGTCTATATGATTACAAACTGCGAACATCCCAGAACGTTGGTTTATCACGTCAGCTATATGTTCTGTTACTCGGGTTCTAATTGATCTTTTTGTTTGCCTTTTTTTCACAGATGCCTCATGCTCTCAGTGACAAAGATTTGCTCACAGGAGCTAAGTGTGAAAGCTGACGGTGAGATTCAGCATTTAAATATTGGTTTGTATAAGTCTTTTGTCTATACACATTTAGAAAGGCTGAGGAATTTTTTGCCTCTAACTCCATAGTAAATTGAATTTTAGAGTTTATGGAATTAAGACGTACTAAAAATGCAGTTCCTTTATCTGATTGTAAAACATTGAAACTACAGACGCAGTAAGGAGAGCTTTGTCCTCGAAGACCTCCATTAATCTAAAGGTGACGATGGGAAATGTAGGTGAGCCCATCGCAAAACAGCTTGTGTAGTACAACAGAAGTCTAAATCCTATAGTTCGAAGCCACGAAGTTAAATCAGCAAACCGAAGCTTCGAACAAAATCTCCTTATACAAATATATATATATATATATATATATATATATATATATATATATATATATATATATATATATATATATATATATATATATATATAAATAAAATACCGTGTCCAACTACTACTTATGAATTTAAAAAATGTGATTTGTTATTTATAATAAATGTTTTATTACAATTTGCTTAGAAGTTAGCAAATTTATGATCTCCATGGTTGGCGACAATATCTTTGAACGTATTTGTTACCTAATTTATGACGATATTTGTTACCTAACTATATATCTATCCTATTACAATGTTACTTTCCATACGTTATTAAATCTTATTTAAATTTTTTATAATTTTTTTATTTGTTTCCTAAAATATTACAAGTGCAGAATTATAACACAATGCCTAGAAGCACAGTCACGAATCGGGAAGGTTTCTGTTACATATTGTATAGAACAAGCTCCGTACTACTAAAGGAATCTTCCTCGCTCCTCTGCCTGAACGCCTCGCCCACCGAGAGATCTCTCTTTTTTCTACAACGACCAAATAGTATTAAAAAAGAAAACTTTATAAAATATTACCAAGGAAAACTAAATAACAGGAGATACAAAATATCTGAGAATTTGTGTGAAATCAAATTAAGTTTTTCAATCAATTAATTCTTACGTGATAAAGCCACGCTGCAACCATATTATGTATAGTTGTAGTATGAATGGATCGGCTCAACGCTCGGGGTAGGACTACGCTCTCACAGAATATCAAAGTAAAATAGTAACTTAATGGTGCTGTATCTCAGATGATTAGTGTAGAGAACCGGAGACCCTTTTTACTGGAAACGAGGCATTTCATCTTAGTCCTCACGGGTGACTTCGCTTCTAAAAAAACATTTAGGGAAGTTAGTGGGGGATAAATCAGTATAATAAGAGGTATTATTTGAAAATACGAATACAATAAACATACCCATATTACATATTATGTATATATTACACCTAGATGATTGCAAAACTTGCATTATAAAATATAAAGACATGTCAATCAATATAAAATTACCCTATTTACGTATCTACAGTACCTAACAAATCTTTATTAAACCACGGCGCACACCGAGTGCGATGAGCGATACGAGCGCTAGTATGGCAACGTCGCATCGCTTACCCCCCCGCAGTATCGCTTTGGCATCGCTCGGAGAGGCCGCGTCATGAGCGCCAGAGAATACCGCGAGAAACTAATAGACGAAGTAAAAAAGTACCCAGTTCTGTACGACACGTGGCACGAGAACCATCGCGACATTGACGTGCGCGATCTATGCTGGACGGAGATATCCAAGCGCCTAGGAGTTAACTGTAAGCTTTTTGTGTACCACCAACCTATTGTAGACTAAATATACAACGCCGTGTTTGGGATAAATTAATGTCCTATGTTTTTAAAGGCATACTCATACATAAGTATATACTATCTTCACTGTAAGATAAAACTAAATTAAAGCAAAATATCTTAAGTACAGTGTTGAATGAAATGACTAAAATTATTGACTTAATAATATATAAATCATAATATGGTAATATATAAGTCAATGTAATATGTTGTATGTCATACAGACGGCGTGGTAGATCATTGGATAAGCGTTTGGCTGCATTACTGCGAGACGCAGGTTCGTTCCCGCATCGTGCAAGTGCTTGTATGACTTGTCGAAGTAAGAATACATGCGCATTGGACGTACACTATCACCGAATACAACAAATTTTACAGAATTTATTGCGTTTAATTTAACTTATTTAAACTCCGGTAGTTTCGGGTGCTTTACAGCTCCTATAAGTTAAATTAAACGAGATAAAGTTTATAAAATGAGTTTTATTCGATGTCATGTATTCATGTCACACGATCATTTAGGTAAAATGTTGGAGTGAGTGCAATACAACACACAAACTATACTTTGTTTTCTATTTAGGATGATAACGTTTAAATATTATCTTACTACTATCGCCATCTAGTGGTAGTAATAGGAATATTACTGTTTAATCTCGCATGACCTGCTATAAACTTTTCTAAGCATTCACTGAACTTGCAGATTAAAATACTTACTTTGTAAAAACATTTTTTTTAATAAGAATATCAAAATGCTAGGTATAAATTTAATTTCCGGACACCTTCGTAGAGGGAAGAAAGGAGACGGGTTTGCGGGAACTGTAACTAAGCCGCACCCGCGTTGAGTTTTACTCCTGTATCGTGGAGTTTACATACACAAATATTCACGAACACAAACATCTAAAACTGAAAAAAATTATTTGTAGGTCATAGAAATACCCGTTCCGTGCGGGATTAAAACTCGCGGCCATCAGCTTCGCAACTCATTGCTAAGCCACTAAGCCACGGAGCCGTCAAGTTTTCAAGTACATATATATTGGATATATTATTTTGGTCACCGTCGTAGAGAGAAGAGATGGGAATGGGGGCGTAAAATTCCCACCTTTAGCTCCCCCCGCCCAAACGTATTATTTTACTTTTAAGTTATTTTTTTGTTCTGTTAAATCGTAACTACACATGTGAGTTAAATGTTAATCTCTTTAAATTACACTGAGCACCGTTATCAGTGTTTACAATTTTAATGTTATCTTTATCGGAAATACGATTGCATCGAGCAGTATCAGCGATATTAGGTTGTGGTGCGGCATTTATTTATGTTTACCTGCATGTACTGTGTGATGACGGTGTAAGAATATCCCCCCACTCGCCCCACTCGCCCCATGAGTGTCGCAGGATGCGACAGGAAAGGTAACAAACCAGGCGGACAGCAGCGTCTCTCTATAGGCAATCTATGGCGAACTCTGTTCAGCGATGGACGTTTTATGGGGAATATATATATATATATATATATATATATATATATATATATATATATATATAAATTATTAAATAAGTGCAAACCCAAACAGCTCAAAAAACATAAGTCCCAGGAGGAAGTTATTGCTAAGTGTCCCTAAGTCCTAGGATTTCCAAAGTCTAAATTTTGACATACCTCCACGGTTCAAGGTCACAAAGTCGGATGCTGAGTGTTTTTACTATTAACAGGCTCCGAATATGGTTAAAAAAAATTAAAATTTTCCTTATTTTCCTACATCATATTTTAGATTCTCATTCAACTGAGAAGTGAAAAATATGGATGTCCCGGGTCGCATACATTTTTAATCATATGATTAATTGTATTGTTTCAGCTGTGGTTTTAAAGCGCGAGTGGAAAAGCCTCCGCGACTCCTTAAGACAAGCACTTAAAAAGAGCAGAAAAGGCGCCACCACCAAATCTGGTACACCTTGCAAGAAGTGGCGGTACCAGAGCCGCATGGCTTTCGTATTACCCTACATGACCATAAGACGGTAAGGTGTAATTATATTTTATTTTCATGGTGATATTTTTTATAAATACAAACGAACTTCAGTACACTCGATGGTAAGAAGCTGCAGCCTCTTTACAACTGCACCCTATTTCAACAAAGAAGGCTATGAAGATGGAGTGCCTTTCAGCGTATCTTCATACAGGGGAAATAGATAAGAAGATGGTATATAACAAGACAGATTCTATTATATTTCAGTCTATTAAAGTCCATTGCTGAACATAGGCCTCTAAGGATTGCCATAGATTACCTCATAGGGAGTATTTTGCCATAGTTGCCACACTTAAGTAAAATTAGGAATCAGATTTAACAGGCAAAAATAAGTGTTTTGTGTGACTAAAAAGCATGAAAGTGGTCGCTATGTCTATTTTCGGTCAATAATCAAAATCCAGATGCATTGTCACTCCCGAGTTCTAAAATAGTCCAATGAAGCTATAAAAGCCAACTGGTATGTTTTCTGTGATGTTGGTAGAATCATACCTCGCTGACAGGATGACCCTACCCCAGTTGAGCCGACCCAACCACTATATAACTGCAGCGTTTTTCTACCATTAATATTCTAATATTATTTCATATTATTTTAAGACATCAACGGCCAACCAAAGAAGATATCAAAATTGATGAAACTGAAGTGCAGTCAGAACCTGAACAAGAATGCGAGGTCTGGGACCCAGGCAGCTCTGATCAGGACTCTTTAGAGCTGTTCTTTGCTAGTGTCTGTCAGAGCACTAGAAGATTACCTAAAAAGTTTCAGAATCAAGTGAAGAGACAAGTTCTCGATGTGCTTTTGAGGGTTGAGGCAGAATGTGAAAATGAAACAAGGGACTCTAAGACGGGATTGTGAAAGCTTCAATTTATAACAAAGACAATAATTGTAAAAAAATATAACTAAAATTATCATGTGGTACCACACCCAATCATTCAAGTGTTGATTCGTCTTACGAACGAGATCATTCGGGTCGTTCATTTAAATGAATTGTTTCGAGTTTCAATACTACTGTGATCTGTAAGACCCGATCAATAATTTCGGGCGTCGGACATTACAATACTCTTTGGTCAATAGGTCCTGTCTATCGTTTCATCTGGAACGTTCAAAAATGTAATTGCAGTCATCAATACTTTGATTCGAGCCGGGTCACATGAATGAATTATTCACGATGTCTAAAGTATATGAGATTCCATTACCTGGTCCGTAAGAAGCAACTTGGGGAAATGTTGAGGTCGAAGGTGCAGGAGTTCCACTGTGGTGTCTTAAACGTCGCAAAGCGAGGCGACCATGACAAGATTTCCCCTATAGTTGGGTCATCCATGTTTAGCTGTTTAGCTTGACGGTTATTATAATTAGTAAGTAGTTAAATATAAACCAACAGAGAATAAGTTGTAAATTGTTTAAAAGTGTTTTTAATATAATTAATAAAACTATTTTTACGTATTTTATCCCGTTTAGTTTTAAAATGTTATTATTTTTACGGATTTTATTACGTTTAATTTTATCCGTAATTAATAAAATCCGTTAAAATGGTTTTATTCAATGTGTGGTATTGGCATAAATATAAGAAATCGTTATGTATATAAAATATTTTGTCCAGTTTGGTATATTATATAAAAATTAATATTTGTTTGTTGGATAATTTTTTCATCATTTGCGTTCCTATCCGACAAAATTTTAGAAAATACAAGCATTTAAAGCCATAGCAAGCGCAGCTAGTAGTACACAATAAGTGTTTTTAAACAGGTAATGCTTTCTTTAACTTAAAAAAAATGATTTTGTGTTATTTGTATTTTTTAAACCGTATTCAAAAATGGAGGAGGTTTTGGTATTTTTTTAATGTGTGTTACCTCAGAACTTTTTTCTAGGTGATCTGATTCTGATAATTCTTTTTCTAAGAAAGCTGCGGCTTTTCATGATGTGGTGATCAAGATCTGACCAGTAATTCTTAAATTATTCTAAATAATGCGCATTTAATTAACTTTGACTACATTGATGATGTTCTCATTTTATTTATATTGAAGTTATTTGTACTATTTTTTTTATTTTGAGTCTTGTTCAACTTTTATACCGTTTCGAAATAAAGTTTTTTTGAACGGAGCAGAAACGGCGAAAGAAAGTTATTTTTTATATAAGCTGACCTGATGATAAGTGACTACCGCCGCCCATGATCAATTACAACACCTTTAGACCTTTTAAAAAAGAGTTTGCTCTTTTCTTGAATATCCCTAAGTTTTATTGATCTGGAAAAATCGCTGGTGGTAGTCTATTCCACAAGGAAATAGTGTAAGGAAAAAAACTTCTAATAAATTGCTCGGTAGTGGACCGCAAATAATCTACATGGTATGGATGGTACTGCGAGTTCTGTCGCGATGTGCGTCGATCATCCGTCATCAAATGTGTAATTTTGAGCACCTTCTTATTTACTCACTTTGTATAATGTCTGTTGGAGTGGAGATTGGTAGTTGATTTAAACCAACTTCCGCTGTGTTTAGAGACTTGAAATTTTGAACGCAGCTCAGGATCGGACGACAATATATTCTTACAAGAAGTGTAGTCGTATATTTAAAAAATGCATTATTTTGAATTTTAAGCTAAAATTATATATAAGCACAGTACGTAATATATTACATGGAGTGAAAAACAATAACAAACCCATCGGCACAGAATAAATAATAGTTGCCATTGGTAACTGAAGTGTGTTCTTAATGTTAAAGAATTAGGGTGGCAAACGAACACACAGTCCAACTTATGGTAAATGAATGCTGTGACCCATAAACGTTCACATCAATCCTCGATTAATAATCAAAATGCAGATGCTTTGTCACCCCTGAGGACTAAGATGGAATGCAACTACTTGTAGGTCATACAAATACTTGTTCCGTGCAATATTCGAACACGCGGCCCTCAGCACTGCAACTCGTTATTGCTAATCCACTGCGACACCGAGCCGTCAATTTTAAACATTTTTGCTAGTTTATTTTAGTAAATAATGCTAAGTATAAGAACTGCTTGAATTGTTTCGGAGAAATTAAAATAAAGAAACCATTAGTAGAAAGTTTTAACAATGGTAAAGACAGAAAACTTTATTAAGTAACTTCTTACAAACGTTAAGATTGAGGGCTTCCTCAACTTTTTCTGTGATCTCATCGTGTTTAATTGATCTTATTTTTACTTAAAGACGTTTGAAATAATTCGCTAAGAGCCGAGTATTAAATAAAATGATGTGTCTTGCCTTGTTTGTAAAGCACCGCTCAGCCCTCCCTCAATTGCGTAACCATTAATATCAGCACTATTGCACTAGGAGAGATTAGACAATATATTTCCGCAAAGTAAAGCCTGATTCTATTAATTAATCTTACTTATTCACAGTCACGATAGGGGCTGAGGTGTTTGACATTCTGATGTTATAGTTAATTCATATGGAGGAAGATTACAGTTACTCTCTGAAATATTATTTATATATTAATCAGATTCATCATCATCATCATCATCATTACCGCCCTTCACAAGTCCACTGCTGAACATAGGCCTTCCCCAAGTAATGCCACAAAGCACGGTCCTGAGCCACCTGCATCCATCGACTTCCTGCGTGTCTTACCAGGTCGTCACTCCACCTAGTGGGGGGTCGAGAACCTTTCTTCCCCATCGATTATCGGTTCTTCGAGCTATATGGCCGGCCCATTGCCATTTCAGCTTACTAATCCGTTGGGCTATGTCGGTCACTTTGGTTTTACTGCGGATATCCTCATTTCTGAGTCTATCACGCAGTGAAACTCCGAGCGTAGCCCTCTCCATAGCTCGCTGAGCGACCTTGAGGGTCCTCATACGGACAGCGGTGAAGGACCACGTCTCAGATCCGTAAGTCATCACTGGCAACACGCACTGGTTATACACTTTAGTTTTCAGAGATTGAGGTATACCTGACGAGAAGATTGAAGTTGAATCCGTCGATTGACCTCTCGGTCGAAATTGGACTTACCTAGTCGGACTATTTGTCCCAGGTAAACGTACTCGTCAACACCTTCGAGCATAGTGCTCCCAACAATTACCGGCATAGGCGTGACATGGACATTAAACATGATCTTTGTTTTGTCCATGTTCATCTTAAGACCTATCCGTTGGGAGACACCATTGAGGTCATTGAGCATAATGCTAAGGTCCTTCAGCGATTCTGCCATAAGGACTATATCGACGGCAAATCGAAGGTGAGTGATGTACTCGCCATTGATGTTAATACCGTATCCTTTCCAGTCCAATAGCTTGAAAACGTCTTCCAACGCAGCGGTGAAAGAGTTTCGGGGATATAACATCACCCTGTCTTACACCTCTCTGCAGTTGGATAGGTTTCGTACTCTGGTTCTGTACTCGGATAGCCATCGTAGCCCTACTGTACAAACACTTCAGCACTTCAATATACCGACAGTCAACTAGGACACCGCTGAAGAGACTGTAACACCGCCCAAATTTCGACGGAATCGAAGGCTTTCTCATAGTCCACATACGCCAGGCAAAGTGGCAGATTGTACTCTTCGGACTTCTGTACAATTTGCCGAAGGGTATGTATGTGGTCTATGGTACTGAAGCCTTCTCGGAAACCGGCTTGTTCGGGAGGCTGGAAGTCGTCGAGTCTGCGTGCGAGACGATTCGTAATGACTCTCGAAAACAGCACGTAGACGCGGCTCAGAAGGGAAATCGGTCTGTAGTTCTTCAAGAGAGCGTTGTCGCCTTTCTTAAAGAACGAGACCAACGCGCTTCTGCTCCACGCCTCCGGAGTAGTGCCACCATGGAGGACGGAATTGAAGAGCTTCTGAAGGACTTCAAGTAGCGGTGTTCCACCCGCTTTCAGGAGCTCCGCTGTAATTCCATCCTCGCCCTGGGCCTTGCCGTTTTTAAGGTGGTGGAGAGACATTCTAATCTCGCTCAGACTGACGTCCGGGATATCATCGGAATAGTGTCGGATAAGACTTGCTCTTGGATCGTTACTCACACTTGCGTGTGGCTCCAACGATGATGTGTACAGCTGCCCATAGAACCTCTCAATCTCACTCAGAATCTCAGGTGTCCCGGAAACGATGTTGCCACACTCAGCCTTGACAGTTGGCTCTTTCTGGCAGACAGATTTCTGGCAAAGACTTTGGAGCCCTGGTTCCGCTCGATCGCTTCTTTAATACGAGCAGTATTAAAGTTGCGTAAGTCTCGCCGCATGCATTTGGAGATCTGTCTGTTCAGTTGCCTGTATGCTGTCAAATCTGTTGACGATTGCAGCCTCATCTCCCGTCTAACAGCCATGAGATTAAGAGTGTGATCGGAGAGTTTTTGTGTTCTTCTGCGGCGGGTCTTGCAGAAATTAGCTCCGACCGCATGGACAGTTTCCACGAGCTTGTCATTCATATCGTCCACTGCATTGCAATCCTCTAGGCACTGAAAGCGGTTTTATAACTCGAGCTGAAAGGTCTCGGGATTATGGATTAGAGCACGAGGGGGACGGAGCGTTGACTTCATTAGACGAGACATCTCCAATTTAACATTTAGGTTCAGTGTGCCTCTAACCATTCGGTGATCGCTGCCACTTTTCAGCCTTGCGATCACTGAGACATCACTGAACAGTTGGCGTCTGGTCGTCATAATGAAGTCAATCTCATTTTTTGTCGAACCGTCGGGGCTCGACCAGGTCCACTTCCTGTGGGGCCGCTTCTGTAAGAAAGAGTTTATCATAAAGAGTCCCTCTTTCTCCATAAAGTCGGCCAGCTGCTGGCCCCTTCGGTTCCGTTGCCCTACTCCAAATTTCCCCACCTTCAGCTCACCGCTTTCTCTTGATATTAATCAGATTAGGTATGAATAAATCAAGGTGATGATCAAAATAATTTATAAAAGATGCAGGTAGAGCCATGCTGCAGCTATATTATAGTTGTATCTGTTTTCTATGATGAGTGTAGAGAACCGGAAACGCATTTCACGTAAAAACTAGGCGTTCCATCTTAGTCCCCAGGGATGACAACGCGAATGTATTTTGATTCTTAATCGAGGATAAATGTAGATGTGTATGGGCACAGTAACTACTTACCATCAGGTAGGTGTCTGCTCGTTTGTTACCCTCATTCTATAAAAAAAAGAATTTTAAAGAACACGTGTTCAAGCAAAAGAACTTAAACAATCAATCAATTTTGTTTTCGTCAACTACAACATTTTTTAGGCTTGTTATCTCTTCGTGTAATGTTCTCCCGACTGAATTGCGGTCACGGCTGCCTGTCTCAACGGAGACTCGCCATCTGCGCAGTGTTGTGCATTACAGTGCCCGAGTGTGTGCACAAACACAGGTACACTTTTTATTCCCTCACTCTCATAGTCCGATGAACTAAAATCCGACATGACCAGATAGTGATCAGATGATGCAGGACTCTCTATTAAGTCACGTATGACGACGTGTGCCTAACGAATTAAATCACATAATCGAATATTTCCCTTGTTTCCAATTAACTCATCTCCTGACTTCCTGACATGGCAAGTAACAATTCAATACAAAACTTGACAAGCGGTCGTTAGTGGTAGAGTTGCTAATAAATGTTACTTATGACTAGTTAGGTACCATGATAACCTGTTGAGTACGTGACGAAATTTTATCAAGTTAAATCAATACTTTAAGACGCTGTGGTTCAGGGGCTAGACAGGCACATTAAATTTAAATATATATTATGTATGTATAAACATAAAGACATAAAGACATTTATTCCGACACTTCAGATTACAATACAAATTAATAAACAAAATGAAGACGAATAAGAATAAAATAAAAGAAATAAAAACACAAGAAATTTATAAACAAAAAAAAGTAGAGGATAAAATTAATAATCGAAACAGATGAAGTGGGAAGGGACCGCCTCAGCATAAGCCGCGGGATAGCGACGCTGATTTTCAGTCGGCCCCATACTTTATTACACTTTTATACTACTATTGTATGTACTTTATATATATATATATATATATATATATATATATATATATATATATATATATGTAGAGCCATGCTGCACCTATATTAAAGTTAAAGCATGAATGGGTCGGCTTGACCGGGGAATTACCACGCTCTCACAGAAAGCCAGCGTCAAATAGAGGCTTAATTATTTTTTAGCTTTAATTATTTGCTGTGTTTTGTATGGTGAGCATAAATTATCGGAGACTGACCTTACTGGAAACGAGGCATTTCATCTTAGTCCTCAGATATCTACGGCCCACAGCATCCACATGCTATCAAATTGACTATGCGCTCGTTGGTCACCTTATTCTATAAAAACAAGCCAGTGTTGGACTACAATCCCACCTGACGGTAAGCGATGATGGAGCTCCAGATGGTCAATCGTACTGCTTTAGAGTAAAAAAACCGATTCGCTATTGCTTTGAAGACGCCCACATAACTGGACGAGAGATGGATGCAGCCAAATTATTCCACTCCCTTGATGTACGCATTACAAAGGCAAAACAAACCGTTTGGTTAGTATGTTCGGGATATCGACAAAGAAGGAATGGAGACCCGCCAATCGTTTGATTTGTAGTGTAGATACTTCACGACAATATAATAGTGTCAATTTTAGAATTAATAGTCTAATTGAAGTGATAGTTCAACACGCCACTCATTGACACCTTTCCCAACATTACATGGTGACCCTGCCGGCCGTGTAAAGAACATGGAAAAGTCTTGTGATTCCTGCGTACACATTCCGCAATGTATCTTATTGAACATCGGCCGTTAATGACGTGTAGCCAACTACATAGTTTAATTAGCCCTACAGTTAACAGCCTAGCCCCGGGGCTCCCAAAGAGTGAGTGTAGTGTTTGAGTATATGTAATATAGAGTAAATATCACTATGTTTGATTTTATCCAAAACTAGGCGTAGATTTATCACTGTGTAAATAATTTATTTTTACTTCCTGTGTTCTGTCTTGTAGGTAACTTTAAAAAGCACGAGTGGAGTATCCGTAATAGGTACCCATGCCTGTGTATAAGAATAGGCACAAAGACGGTATCAAAAGCCTTTTTAAGTCCAAAAAGACTGTAAGAAATTTGCTGCCATTGTGTACTTCACTAACTGTAGTAAAAGTGAGATCAAGAATAGCATCTTGAGTTGAAAGACCCCTTCTAAACCATAGTTTTTGAAATAGGCCTATAATTGCTTGCATCCTCTCTGTCCCTAATCTTATGCACAGGGGTTACTATATATTTTTAAGGCGCTGGGAAAAACACCAGTACCAAAGTAAAGGTTTTCGAGGCTGCGTATGTACGGTACAACAAAGGTTCTAGCATGCTTTAGAAAACCAGTACTGATAACATCCGATCCAGGTGATTTCAGCTAAGTTAGTAGAATCAAGTGGTAACGGTTTTAAGTTAAAACCGTTCTTTAAATATATCTTGATTAGAATGGCAGCTGTCATTCTGATGTGACTAGTGCTGGGAACATTAAATCGATAAATCGATAAAGTATTCATAAATATTAACAAATAATATGCACCTAATACTTATTTTAACAAAGTATTTCAACATTGGGACTCATTTTGGCTTAATAAAAAAATTGCAATAGTAAATTTATTGACATTGATGTACATCCTAAGTCACAATAATCATCATCGGAATCAGAGTCACTGGAACAGTCTTCGAGATTATTATTAATTCTTGATCACACTCAAATAATCAAAGCGGACATCGCGTTGCCAATCTTCTGTGATAATTTTTCGCGTTTTGTCGACCACCTTCTTGCAATCATTTCGAGTTAATTACTATGTTCACGTGCATTGTTCAGTATAAAGCTTACATTTCGCTGTAAACGGTGGTGTGGTGTTTTGTCTTGCTGCATGACCTAAAACGAAAACAATGAGTGTTAGCGACGATACGTGATTTTAATTACTTATTTAATCTTGTTTTTTATTGTAATTTAAAACTACGTTAAGATAGACTTAGTCAATAAGATGTTTAAGTGTACTCTGCATAGTTTTTAGGATTAGAGAGCGTGATGTTGTCATGATTTAATGTTGTGCCTGCCTCCTGGCGGCGCTACGTGCGCTATTTTTTTTTGCGCCCGAAGCAAATATGGGAAACCCTCCGGAAAGCGGTGGAGGGAGGTGGGGAATGCTCATGGCATACCACGCAGCCGGTGTGTCCATGTGGAGACTTTTACCCACTAAACCCCATCTTTTAGGGACTGGCTTAACGGTCTAACTAGAGATCTCTAAGCCGTATACGGACGCGACCCTCCTTGGCAGAAAGGAGGGCGCAAACGTGCGCTAACGCCGCACAAGCTTAGCTACTAGGAAACTTTACCGTAAAGAAGACCGTTTCAGTATTTTTATTATTTTAAGGTATAAATTAAGGTTTTTAAGACTGTTTAGTGTGTAATATGATAAATATAAGTTCGTTCTAGTATTAGAAATGTATAAAAACTTTGTAAAGGGATGTTTTACCACAAAAAACAGCATTTGTAAGTTTTCCATAGAAAAAGTCGCCTGCGCTCTGATTGGTCGACGGAAATCGATTAGTGCCGTGCGCAAAATTTAAGAGTTGTGATTGGTCAGAGGCGCCTATGAAAAAGAGGCGTTTTCTGTGGTCAGACATTCCGAATCCGGCAGGTGTAAGAATAACATCAAGAAAATAAATAGAAGAAACTCTGAAGAAGTGTTATTATTGCTCATCCTTCTGCTACTGCACACTCTCCAGTCGACATCCCGCCAGCGAACTCGCTCCACTGTTGATAGTGGACACACACACACACGAGCGTCAGCAATGAGGTAATGTTTTTTTATTGGTGATGCAGTAATTAATCAACTTCATTTAAATATTAAATACCTTTAACTTGCGTCCAAATCAATAGTAATGAGTTATACTGGCAATGATACGGTGGCAGGCGGATAACGGTACGTCCCTTTTCTTTTGCCATTTCGTCCAAAACATATATTGGTCTTTGGGGCTAGTATATTCCCATTAAACACAAAAGTTCTTTTTCCAACATAGTGCCGTCAGCTTGTACTCTATTGGTTTGCAACCACGAAGTTATTTAATTCTTCCGTTATTCGCTGTCAAAGGCTTATTTTTTTGAACTGGGATTCATCTAAATTCTTTAAGTTTAAGTTTTATAAACCATTCTTCGAGTTTTTTTTTAAAATTCATCTCTTGGTGGTACTCCGTCGTCTTAACAGATTTGAATGTCAGTAAACAATATGGTACAAATCCAGACGAGGTACCAGCATGGAAAATTATTAACCTTTGACCTTTGCCCTCAGGTACCTTGGTAAACGATTCAGGTTTATCATCAGTCCAAGTTTAAGAAACCGTGTGGTTTGCATTCAACCATGTTTCATCCAGGAACAGCAATTTATCACAATTATCTATATCTGTCATTTTTCTATCCGATCGGCTCAATTCATTGGCGCTACAAGGGATGTTACATCTCTGTAAAAATGTTTACCACCGGCGATTTTTCCGGACCGATACGATTTAGGGACCTTCAAGAAAAGAGCTTACTCCTTTCTAAAAGGCCGGCAACGCACCTGCGATTCCCTGGTGTTGCGGTTGTTCATGGGCGGCGGTAGTCACTTACCATCAGGTGAGCTGCATGCTCGTTTGCCTCCTCTTCTATAAAAAGAAGTTTTAGGAATGACTCAAAAAGTGACTGCATTATTATAACAATCTATCTCTCCAACACCCAAAAAATAAATACAAAAATTAAATTATTCGAATAAATAAAGTCTTAACCTTGCCGATTATATTTTAGTAGGGTTACAATAAATACCCTATAAATAATCGAGCCACGCGCCGATATCATTTCGACGGCACTCGTGAATCATCGGGCCCTTCCGGCGGCCACCGCCGTTCAGATTCGTTCATTCGAAGCCGCTCTTGCGAGATACTTTATGGCTTGCCCACGCTGCCGGGCTTCCTTTACTCACCCCAAGAATCATTCGACAAAGCAATGCCGGAAATCTCTCATTATTTTGATGTTTGTGCCATTTTGCAAGGTTGGGACCGGACCTGTCTAGTGGCTTTGAACAAAGAAATTTTAAGTTGCTAATAATATTTTCACTTACACCCGAATAAACAAGTCTTTGATTTCTATAATATTAAGTTAAATATTTATTTTTAGCATCACCGCCATGACCGCCTTTGACCAAATACGTAATCAAAGTTTTAATAATCCATTACCATTCCATAAGAGTCTATAAAACTCCACTGCTGAACACAGGCCCCCTTAAAAGATAGATTGCATAATAGGGGGGACTCTGCCATAGTAACACCAGCGGCAGTTTTTTATTATTTTGTGTTGTTATCAGGAAGACGCAGCTGCCTTCAGCGACACGCACGGGACGGCATGGCTGAGTGGATGTTCTTACACCACCACTATACGGTTTTTAATAATGATTTCTTATATTTATGCAAACAGTACACATTACAATTGTTACGTAATCTGACGTTTAAAATTTTATCATTTAAATTGACATAAATTAATTGATTTATCTTTTAATATTCATATTATATGTACACAACTGAGGAACTTTCGTCGTTTAAAAAATTTGCATGTAAACCTATAAAATATTTGCACATCATACGCAGTGGTATCATTAGATATAATTTAAGGTGATACTTTAATGTACACCTACATTCTGGCAAATGAATTAGTTTGAATTTGAATTTACTAGTTTTACAGATTTTCAGGTGCGACTTTACAGGTGCAAGGCAGCACTCACGGCCACAGAATAAATAAAAAGTAAATTAAGCGCTAAAATCTTTACAAATAGTTTTTCTAAAGTTTTAAATATTAAATGCTGCTATAACTTTTTTTAATTTAATTTTTTGAGGAATTTTTATCTTAGTTTTCAGGCGCGAGATTTGTTATATGTTATGGGCCTCTTCGCTCGTATTTTCTTGAGGATATGATATTATTCTCATACATTTTGCCCCTTTGCCACAGCTCTTCTTTTCCGGTCTGTGGATGTTACGGCTTATGTAAACGAGGAAGATTATACATCTATACTTCTTTAGCCATGATATTGCTTGTAGTATTTTAATTTGTTTTTTAAAGTATCCTTTTATATTATTCTTATTTTTTAGTTTTTATATATAAATTCTTCTGTACGTGTGTGTTTCACTGAACTTCTTGGATACTTATCAACTAGACTGATATTAATATAATGTTTGTGTGTGTTTAAGTGGATGTCTAGATGGTTAAAATTTACAATTGAACTCGGTAAGTGGCGAGTGCGTTAAGTTTGTCAAACTTCAAAAATCATCCGTGCGAAGTCGGGGTCGATCACTATTATATTTCTGTATATTTAATAATGTTAAGCTTTTAAATAATGCTGTGAATACTAAGTATGCGGTGTTTACCTATTATCAAATGTGAACTTAGTTTATGGTGTTTTAGATATTACCATAAGTATTAGTGAAACATTTGGTGAACCAAATAAACAAAATGAATACCTACTGTCACTAAATATGGGTATCCACTACACTATGTCATCCTGTGGGTGCTGTAAATGGTGGCTGAGGGAAATTAAAACAGATGACGAGCAGCAGACTCTTCTTGATAGTAACTGAAAATAATTGAAAACTGTGGTTGCCAACCCGCCAGCCAAAAGTGGTAACAATGGCAATGTTCTCCCTGTTAGGCGATCTGTGAGAGAGGCCTACGTTTAGCAGTGGACTGTAGTGGATGGATGGATATCGTAAGCCATAATCTGCTTGCAGTGTTTTAGTTTTTAATACTTTTTGTATTTTTTTTTAAGTTTCATATAGTATATTTTTGTAAATTTAATGACGTTAAGCTTATAGTAATACTAAACATGTGGTGTTTACTATATCGTAGTTTACTAGATAGTGTTTAAAAATTAGCATATTATATATTAGTATGCAATTTGTTGATGGACCAAATAAATAAATTGAATACCAATTATCACTAAATATAAAATAAGTATACTCACATAAGTAGAAACCAGCATCGTACCACTCAAAGCCTATTAGAAAGATAATATCTCATTTCTGCGGGACGATTTATAATACAGAAGCTCAAATAAATCAATTAAACAACCTTCATATCTCAGACGGCTGTTCGCGTAACTATGATGGACGTTTTCATAATTTAAGATGAACCAGGAAACAACGAACGGAACGGAATGCTAAATGTACAATACGATTGAACGATATCCTTATATATATTATGCAAAATGAGGAACACCCTATTTCACATAATAGCTGAAGTGGACGGTTATGAATAAATTTGAATTTAATAAGTTATATCCTGTTGGTGAAACTGATTAATTAGTTTATTTTAATTATGTATATTTTAAAAATGATAACATTGACTGATTATTATTCCTAATGTGCATTTGCTCGACGTAAGTTTTTTAAAATTTTTACATAAACTGAACGACGCAGGTTAGATACACACGAGCACTAATGAGTTGAAACTTTATGATTTAACACGTGCACGGAGATGAAGGTAGACAACAGGAGGAAAACTCCATGTCTAAAGGATTAAATGATTCCAAAACAAGTGAAGTCCGCTAAGCGCACTGGATTATACCGAACGACCTGTTGTCCTTTTTTTATTTCTTTTGATTCTCTTCATTATATGTTCGGATATCAAAGAAGGCCTGGGCTCAGTAGTAGGACTTACAAAGGCTGTAATTAACCAACTTACTATTCCTCGTAACCCTGAATACCCCATTTACGTTTGCTGTATTTTGGACGATGATAAATTTTGCTTTTTTCGCTGCTCTTGATTTGCTATCAAGAAGCAGAGAACAAATTCTATAAACACTAAAATGTACTTAGAATTGTTTTTATATATAAGAGAGGGCAATTGGCTCATATATCTTACTTCATAGGATCATTTCTATAGCAAGTTCTTCACGAGGCCTTCTACCTTTGAATAACATCTGGCCCCCTTCCTAGCTTGAGGAACCTCACTCCTCGGCCTCGGAACTGCAGTCGGCGACGCGGCGCTTCGCCGCCGGCAGAATCGTTGCGCTCAACAACTCGTGAGTCCTCACTCACGAATCTATTTCGATGGAGCTGTAAAGGCCGCAGACCCAATAGCTTACATTTTCCGAAAAAAAATCATCTGATGGTAAGTGACTACCGTCGCCCACGAACAACTGCAGCAATAGAAGAATTGCAGGTGCGTTGCCGGCCTTATATAAAGAGTAGTCTCTATGCTTGTACATTACAAATAAAATTGAAGTGTCTATAATATCGAAAATTTGCCTCTAGTTTAAGCTCAGGCCTATACCATAAAGACACAAATAGCCATATTTATATGTTTTGTCTGTCTGTATGTCTGTCGTCTAAAGAACGTCAAGATTTTTTTTGTGAAAACAAAATAATAGAAAAATTCTTTGATATAAATTATCTTTGATTTTTAACAGATCCACGCCTTCAAATTTCGCTCTTTCCAAGTTTGTACTATCTTGTTTAAGAGCGCATGATTTTAATAAACGATATTAGCCAAAGTTCAAATTTTTTGTATAATTTTGGCTTGTTATAACGTCTTATGAACGTCAAATCTACACAGGTTCGAAAAAACACAGAGAAGATCCGGCAATAAACTCGTATAAGATATTTTTCAAAGTCATGTTATAATTACATTTATAATAATTATGATTTATATTACAATGTAAAATTAGTTTTGCGCTAAATTTCAAATTATTCTGAGTAGACTTCAAAAATAGGAGGAGGCACTCAATTCAGCTGTTTTATTTTTATGTGTGTTATCTCTATTTATATTTTATATACTCCATTTAGATATTTTTTTCTAGGTGAACCGATTTTGATGAATCTTTTTTTATTTGAAAGCTAGTACTTCTCATGTGCAATTGTCATTTATAAACAATGTATTATATGTAGTGCGGGAATATGATGCCGGGACAGTTAAATGGTTAATAAAGCGTATTGGAAATCGACTTCGAGTACATTGTTCATGTTCTCATTTTATTTATATTGAAGTAGGTTGTACAAAAGCTTTAATTTTACCCTTTGTTAGTTCTCATTTAGTATTCAATATATAGTCTAGCCACGTACAAAGGTTGTTTAGACTCTTGATATGCCGTGCCCATGAACACGGGCTAGGTGTACTTAAATCAATCTCGTGCTAATATATT
Organism: Parnassius apollo; assembly: GCA_907164705.1. Taxonomy (NCBI): domain Eukaryota; kingdom Metazoa; phylum Arthropoda; class Insecta; order Lepidoptera; family Papilionidae; genus Parnassius; species Parnassius apollo. The sequence goes on from CAJQZP010000191.1 coordinate 3,527,176, forward strand.
CGGTGCACGTAGACAGTAGCGATCCATATTACTCGTAGATAACACGCAAGATAATTTAAGTATTCCATTTGTTTTAATTCAATGCCAAGCACAAGTGTCCTGATCAACGAAGGGAATGAATTCGCATTGCTGTCATACATTGTTCACATGGTACAGTGGTTCTCAACATGTGGTCCGTGGACCATTCTTCGTCTCTGAAGACACTCAAGGTGGCCCGTGTAGGCAATATATAATTTTCTAGAAAAAAAGGACTACCGACACCTTTTACAAAACTAGGTCTTTGATTGATTAACTTTAAATTAAAATGAGGGCGCAAAATGACGTCACTCAATAATTTTATTTGTAGAACAAACTTAAAAAGACTTCTAAATCTATTCTCGGTTAAGAATCAAAATGCAAATGCGTTGTTACACCTAAGGACTAAGATGGAATGCTTTGTATTCAACGGTTCTCTAAACTCACCGTACGAAACACTTTTAGCTGCTTTAAGCTGATATTTTACGCCAGTATTTTTTAAGGACATGCTCCTGTCCCGGTTGAGCCGAGCCATTCGTGCCACAGCTACATAGTTGCAACATTGCTCTACCACGTACAAAATCCAACAGTCACTTACTATCAGGTGGACTATAAATTCGTTTGTCACTTCTGTTTTATATAAAGAACTCGGTCGCGACGGCCAGGCTCACAGGAGACTAGCCATCTATGCATGATAGGATAACAGTACCCAGGTGTGTGCACAAGCACAAGTGCACTCCATTCCCTCACTTTCATAGTCCGATGAGACGGTAATTCGACACGACCGGCGAGAGATCAGGCGACAGTACCAACGGCTTTACGTGCTTTCCGAAGTACGGGAGTAAAACACCGCCAACTTCCTAACTCCAGGCTGCTACCATATGAGAAAAGAAACCTTGCCGTACTGCTACTGAGAATTTCTTGACAGAAAATTCCAATAACTCATTCTGGCCCTACCTGGGACTCGAACCCGGGACCTCATGATCATCAATCGCGTTTTCGGCCACTAAACAAACGAGGTAATAAGTAAGTGAAAAACAACAGTTTTTACAAGCAAATCAACACGTTCAAATTTAATGATTTTTTATATTTACGCGAACACTACACATTGAAATAATACTAGTTTTTACGGAATTTATCGCGTATATTTAACTTTTTAATTACCCGACGTTTCGAACGCTTTACAGCACTCATGGTCACGGGCGGGACTGAGATGTTCAACATCCATATGTCATCAGCTATATGTTGAAGAATCGACGCTCCGGGAAGTCTGCAGTCTGTGAACACGTACAGGATCGTCCCCGTCACTACATCAGATTTGATAGACCGCAAATCCTCGCTAAAGAACACCGATTCCTTCCAAGGATGATTCGCGAGGCTATTGAAATCAAAAAACATCCTAATTTCAATAGAGAAGATGGCTGGGTGCTACCATCTGCTTGGGATCCTATAATAAATAAAAATAAATCCCAACCCAAGCATACAACTGCTAGACTTCAAGATACCAAGTCATACTGCATAGATCGAACAAAAGTTAAATTTTAATCTATGGTAACCGCGGTTAACTATGACATATGGACGTTGAACATCTCTGTCCCGCCCGTGACCATGAGTGCTGTAAAGCGTTCGAAATGTCGGGTAATTAAAAAGTTAAATATACGCGATAAATTCCGTAAAAACTAGTATTATTTCAAAGTTCAAATTTATTGTCAATATGCACAAGCCCGCTTAACATGTTTCGATCCCTGGTTTATTTTAAGCGTGACTTGGCAAAGATTTTCCGGGAAATGAGTTGGTTCATCCATATTAGATAGTGCGCCGCGGTGCTTGAGTGGCTCTCACTGAACATGCATACTTCATGCGATGCGAGACCGTATCTCTGTTGTCGGAACGTCGGTATTGCTCTGTTATATGTATAGTAACTTTTATCTTGTCCGTATTCTATACGTTACTATGTGAAGGGAAAACTTTGTACCCTTTTTAAGCATATTGCGCGTACACAACAGTGTGAGATTTGGCATAGTTAAAGTTTGTGTGGAGAAGCAATGCGGAAAGCTAATTATATGTGTTTTTAATCCAATAAATTACAAAAAACATACCGCCAGTGTCACTTGTCTGTCGTTTGTTTACGTTCATACTACCAAAGTCAATGTCAAACACATAGTAGTCTGAAGTCAAACAGTTACACAGAGTAGAGATTTTCGTGAAATAATTTTTAAATGTGTCAAAAAAATAATTACTCTTTTTATAATAGTTTCTTATATTTATACAAACATAACACATTGAATAAAACTACTTTTATGGATTTTATTCAACCGAATTCAAAATCAAGGTACTCAATTTGTCCGTATGTTTTTATTACGTGTGTTAACTCAGAATTTTTTTCTGGGTGAACGGATTTAGATGATTCTTTTGTTTTTCAAAAGCTAGTGCTTCTCGTGTAGTCCGATATAAATTCGATCAATAGCTGACAAGTACAGTAGTTTTTGAGTTATCCTTTATATTGCAAATTTAATTGACTTCGAATACATAGATAATGTTCTCATTTTATTTATATTGAAGTCGGGTATAACCTTTTTTAATTTACTGTCGGTGTCCCCCGTGATCATGGGTACTGGAAAACACCCGGAACGTCGGGTTAAGCAAATTAAACACGATAAAATCCGTAAAAATAGTTTTATTCAATTATTACTTTCTACCGAAAACGAGGCATCCCACCGCAGTCCTCAGTGGTGACAACACATCAGCATTTTGATTCATAATTGAAGATAAATGTAGATGTCTATGGGATTTTTCGAACCAGTGGTAAATTTCGTGTTTATTTCCTTTTTATGTGGTGACAACGTATTTGCATTTTGATTTTTAATCGAGGAGAGATGTAGATATCTATGGGCCACAGCAACCACTTACCATCAGGTGGACTGTGTGCTCGTTTTTACCCTTATACTATAAAAAAAATGTGAAGATTATGTTATGCAGTTCCTGCGCATACTCTCCGAAATGCATCCTGTAGAAAACCTTCGTAACTAGAAAAACGCAGAAATTGCTTTTTTTCGAGTATGGTGAGATTGATTTTTACCAGTTTTGGGTCATCGATAAGCCTCTGATCGCTCCTTTTCATTTCATCCAAAGAAGCTAGGTGGCATTTTGCAGCACCAGCCATTATATGGCAGCAATACTCCGTGCACGAACGGACTTGTGCTTTATATAGAATAAACAGCTGTCCCAGATTGAAGTAACGCCGCTTTTTAAAATTTTAAATCTTTAATTTTGTTTTTGTATTTTAGTTTTAACGTAGTAAATAGCAATACTGTACTTTAGTTTTAACGTAGTAAACAGCAATACTGTACTTCTGTACGTTTTTCCATTTCTCCTAATAAAAAATAAACTTTACGACCTTTGCAACGACTCTAATGTTCTTTGCAGCTGCTGCAAGAATTACTGGAGGAATTGCAGTTTACAAAATAGGAATTTATAGCTGAAATAAATAGTTTAATATTATTGGATATATATTTGCATCGCTTCTCATCTGTTGCGACATCAAAATATCCCACATATCATGTACACAAGCAGCCCAGCGGTTTAGCAATGAGATGCAGCGCTGGTGGCCTAGAGTTCGAATCCCGCACGGGTTTCAAGTATTAGTACGGTTTAAAAATATTTGCTCCTTATGCAATTTATGTTTGTATTGCCTTCACTATACACGAGAAAGCCATAGTGTGAGGGTAACATTTTAATAAAAAGAGAATTTAGTCATAATGTAGAATGAATGAAAAAGCCCTCCACAATTTGAGCGGAAGACGGCGAATTTCCGTCGCGTCGTTTGCAGAACTTTTTTTAGCGCCAGTCCCCAGCGCCCTCTTGCGCTAGATTGCATAGGCTTTTGTGCACAGGGGACCCTCTTTTAAAGTTTTCATTTTTATCTGTGAGAGGTAAGCTCCGCGAAAGTAGCCCGCCATTAGATATTCCATTTTATGAATATTTTAGATCTCGTCTTCGGCCTCTTAGATTCGAAATTATCTGTCATAGAAATGGATGATTGAGTTTATATTTGACAAGCTGCTCCCCGCGACTTTGTCCGCTGCGAATTTATTACGATTGAATTTCATGAGTTTTAATTTTTTACACGGAACTCTATTATTATAAAATAAAAGTAGCCTAAGTTACTCTACATAACATTGGTTATCTGCCACTGAAAGTGAGATTAGCCGGAACAAACAGACTAGCCGGACTGAAAGACAAATATTTTAAAAATTGTTTTTTGTAATAAATGCCGTATATACGTTCATATGCATTTATTAAAAAGCTGTTATTTTGACATTACAAACGCAGACACTTAAATTTTAGGTATGTATAAATTTAGAAAGAAATTAAAAATGTTGCTTTTTAATAATTTTTTAACCATCTTATATAAAAAGTTATCACATTGACTGTATTTTCGTTTTTACCCGACTGTCACAGAAGGTGGGTAATGTTTTTCCAGAATATCTCACAATCAGGTGTCTTAAATTACTGTTTTAACCATTTTGCTTATTTAAGTACATAGAGCCATATGTCTCTTTCAGTTAACCGATTCAACATTCTTTTTACTTTATAGTTTTATAGTGATCTGCAATAAGTCCATTCATATCACAAAGAACATGCAACCAGGTTTTCATTATTGAAGCCAGTGCTTGTTCACAACCCCTTCCGGTAGTGATAAAGATTTAATATTGACGATAGAATTTATAAAATGAAGAATAAGTTGGAAAGGCGTGCTGAGAGGCTTATTGGTGACCTAAATCTGGTTAAAACCAATCAGACCAGTCTTGCACATAGGCGCAAAGTAGCTAGCCTTTCGATGTTCTACAGGATGTTATTCGAAGAGTATGAGCAGGAATTGCATATTTATGATGGAATGCGATATCGATGATGAAGAGCCGTGGTAACTCGGCAGCTATGCACTCGCTGTGAATTTTAATTTTGGTTGAATGTTCGATCCCCGCCGGTCCCAATGAAATTGTTGATTACGATTTATTGTGGTGATTTACTACGTGCTCGGCCGTGAAGAAAACATCGAGAGGAAACCTGCATGCCTGATAAATATTAAAAAAATGTTTCGAAGCCACGTGAAGTCCACCAACACGCCTGGCAAGGGAAGTGCGGTGGACATTCCTATGCCCTCAAGCCTTAGATCTGTTCCCCAAGGAGTGGGACATACAGGCTGTAACTTTACTTTTATGTGACGATGACTACTCTTACTTTAACTTTGCCTTTGTGATCTGTTATTTTCATTATCAGAGTTAACTTTATACTGGATGATCTGTTTTACCGTCTGGAAAAAATAGGGTTTAAAATGTGAACGGAGGATAGGAGTAAAATTATTCACCAATACGTGTATATCGTGACGTGTTGGTTAGTTGTTAATTTTCATTTCACACTTATCACTTGTCACTCGCACTTGTCACTGCCTGTTCACAGGCACAAGTACTTGTCGTTTGTCAGTTGCATTTTCCACTCGCACTTGTCACTTCTCAAAATGTTAACCGGCCCTAAGTCTTTTTCAAAAGGCCGACAACGCCAGGTGTCGCAGTTGTTCATGAGCAGCGGTCGACACTTACCATCAGGTGAGCCGTATACTCGTTTGTATGTAGGGCATATCTTCTATAAAAACACATTTCTAACACAAGGGCGTGCGTCAATCCAAAAATTAATCATACATTCACCGGGAACGAAAGTAAAAGGGGAAACGTCTACAATATTAACAACTTCGTCACAGCGGATGGAGGCGAAAATTAAAAAAAGGGAAATCAGTTGCGTCGTCACACTCGGGGGGGCGCTCTCCCCCTCATCCGCAGGTGGATCGATCGCGGCGCCCGCTTCAACTAGCGGAACCCTATCTCTGCGGGCCGGAGCCACATATACATTACATCAATTAGCTTCAACCGCTCACGTAAACGTTCAACTACTGAGAGCACATTTTGATTTGTTAGTTATAATTACCTTTTTTTATAAATAGGTAACAAACGAGCACATAGTCCACCTGATGGTAAGCGGATGGTATGGCCCATAAACATCTAAATTTATCCTCGATTAAAAAGCAAAACGCAGATGCGTTGTTTCCCCCGAAGACTAAGATGGAATGCCTCGTTTTCAGCAAAAAGGGTCTCCGGTTCTCTAAACTCACCATACGAAACACAGCAACATTAAGCTGCTATTTTACGTAGATATTCTGTGAGAGCGTGGTACTTCCCCGGTCGGGCTGATCCATTCGTGCTACAACCACAATATAGTTGAAGCTTGCGTCTACCATGTGAAAGGTAATTTAATTTAGAAATCATTTTTTTTACATTATTCAAAATGTCCTCTCCTATTTTGAATTCATGCCCTTAATCGACGCGGCCAATCATCAATCGCAGCACGCACCACACTCATATCCATTTCTGCTGCTGCTTTAGCCAAACATGCTCGGAGAGATTCCAAATTCTGATAAGGTTTAGCTCAGACTTTCTCCTCCAAATGTTGCCATATCTTTTAATCCAGTGGGCTTAAATCTGGATAAAGTCAATTCCATGGGCGGTCAAAGTGTTTTGCGTGCTTCGTGCCCTATGAGCTGGTGCAGAGTCCTGTTAGAATATCCAATATCTGTTTTTGAACATTGTTTCAGAAAAAGAGTCTTTACACATTTTTCACAGAAGAACACCTCAGTTAGGCCTTAACATGAGACTCCAAGCTAAACCATGAGTGACGAAGGATAATCTACTCGCTGAACCCTCGAAATACGCGTGCTGCTTTGTTCACTGCTGTAGGCATACACTTTATCATTTTGTTTATTATAAGACCGTGGTTCTGTTAAGGCTCATCTGAAGAGCTAAGATTTTTTTGTTATTGAACAGGATTTCGTTAGTTTTGGCCCTTCACTGACGAGGTCAGCCGGTCCTCTTACGATCATCGAAGCTTGAATCTTCAGTGAATCGTTTGATAGTGCGATAAACAAATCGTAAGGTTATTTTCAATTTTTGTAGAATATTGAAAATCTCTTTTGGCGCGTAACCACAGCGGTGCAACGCGATAACCGCTACTATATTTTCTTTCTTCGACCACTCATGTTATATGTCATGTATCATGTTATAGACATGTTTCATTCTCCTAACGGAAGCACGCACACTCACACTCACGCACGCGCGCACGCACGCACATATAAGCACACATTAATACTAGTACATATATCTTAAATCTAAGTTAGATAAAAGAAATAAGTACATAAAATAAAGTACAATTATGGTAAATTTATATGATAAAAGTATTATAATTACCACCTCGCGCGGAGATCTGACGTCTTGAAATATAAGCGTAAGCCTGGCTTAGGCACCAGTCTCCCATATTAAGGATAATACTTATTCCCAAATTTTCAGTTCGCGGCAACTTACAGATTTAGTATTTTGTTTCGGCGCCCTGGCTAGTCGAAATGGGGTACATTGGTATTATGTAGATAGGCACGAAAATTAAAACATCGACGATATAAAGCCGAGTTTTTATATTTATTTATATTGACACATATATAATTTAAAAGTTTAACGTTATGTACAATAATTATATAATATTGCGGTGAGAAAAAGAATCATCATTATTATTACTCTCTTGTAGCACGTTTCTCTCAATCGAAATCAAACCAGTGTGTGCGTTATTGCGTAAGTACAGTCAAATGAATCACTATTTCTTTGTGAAAGCCGCACATTATGCAGAAAATGAGTAGAATCGCTCCGTCGACTTTCGCCGGTAATTCGATCATTTCCCGAGCCATTATTTCACAACGCTACAGCATAAAATGTCACTACACTTGTGTTCAGAACAGCATCCTCTTTCCCATTCGTAGCGAAATTAACATTTTTTTTAAAATAAAAAGAGTGACAAACGAGCACACAGTCTGATGGTAAGTGGATGCTGTTGCCCATAGATATCTAAATTTATCCTCGATTAAGAATCTAAATGCGTTCTCTCCTCTGAGAAATAAGATGGAATGCCTCATTTTCAGTAAAAAGAGTTTCCGGATCTCTACCCTCACCATACGAAACATACCTCGGTCGAACTGACCAATCCATGCTGCATAACTGCTGCGTGGCTCTAAAACGTAACATTAATAATATTACGACAATGGGTCGTATGAGTTATAGACATCATGGATGGTCCATGCCATCTGGGTGATGAATATTTGACCACTGCGTGATTTACCAGAAGTTTTCATCCTCGTCAAGAACGTCCTTGTGGAATCGAATACCACCAGCGATTTTTCCAGACCAATATGAGTTAAGGACCTTTCTAAAAAGGGCCTACTATCTTTTAAAAGATCGACGACAGCCTGGTGTTGCTGACCCTGGTTTTGGAGTTGATCATGGGCGGCGGTAGTCACTTACCATCAGGAACGCCGCACGCTCGCTTGCGCACGCTTATATAAATAAAAAATCAAGTACAAAATAGTTTAAAAATATATTAAATAATTCAATGTTATCGCAAATTCGATAAATGATTGAATACCAACCCCAAAGCAAAAGCAAGCCCCCGGATGTTTGGATGGCGCCGGGGCCGGGTGTTTTACATTCTCCTGTTTGATTTACGAATATTTTTGTAGGGAAAGGTTGGAAGAAATTTCACGGATACGATATTTGAATATTAATGGAATATTTCAATACTTTATTGTTTATTTATTTATATTCCTTTCCCGGTCGAGGCGACCCATTCATACTTTAACGATAATATTATAGTTGTAACGTGGCTCTACTACGTACAAAGCGTTGCTAACGTACTGTGAAATTTACAGCGCTTAGTTAGTTAATAGTTGTTTAACATATTGTAACATGTCCGCTTCCTCGAAATTCATTTTCAGTATAATAAACAAACTTCGTACGCGCCCGTCTGACTGACTGACGACCGCGCCTACAAACTGGTTTTTCAGCGCTCTCCGTAATAACAGCTAAATATTTTCTTCCCGAGAAATGGTTTTATTTAAGAGTTATACTTCTAATAATATAACATATCTGACCGCATAATGTGCATTAAATAAACACATTTCAAGAAGTTGCTTGCCATTTGAGAATTGTATCTATAATTGTATTTACGTTAAAAAATATAATTGTATTTCAAATTCATCTCAAATGGCAAGCAACTTCTTGAAAGGTGTTTATTTAATGCACATTATGCGGTCAGATATGTTATATTATTAGAAGTATAACTCTTAAATAAAATCATTTCTCGGGAAGAAAATATTTAGCTGTAATTGTTAATTAACTACTTTTTGACATCTTTTACGTTCGTATAAATTAATTACCGTGTTAAAAATGACTGGATCGATTTTAATGGAATGTTTGTGTGTGATTGAGTGGATCCCAGTATGGTTTAAATTCACAATTGGACTGCGTAGATGACGCTGTTGTCGAGATCCGGAAATCAGTCGTGCGAAGCCGGGGCGGGTCACTAGTGTTTAATTTGAATTTCCGCAAAGTAACACCTCTTCAAGTTAGGTAAGATATGTAAATTCATTTTATACATCTTACTTAGTCCTTTAATTGAACTGAAACCTGTATCTTTAATTATATTTTTAGCATCTTCCTGACAACAGCTGAAATAATAAAAAACAAACAATGGCACCAATTTGACACTGCATTAAAAGAACAGCGAGTCACAGTATATTAACGTACTTATGAGGACTGTGATAAACACACGTGTCTCCACCGAAAGTAAAGTAAAGTATATACTCGATCCACAGAAATCTAAATAACAGGATTGCCTTTTTTACAGGATATGTAGGGATAGGATACACACGAGCACACAGTCCACCTGATGGTAAGTAGTTGTTGTGGTCCATAGACATCTATATCTATCCTCGATTACGAATCAAAATGCAAATGCGTGGTCGTCCGTGAGGATTAGATAGAATGCCTCGTTTCCAGTAAAAAGGGCCTCTGGTGCTTTTAACTCTTCATACGAAACACAGCAGTGAGAGCGTGGTTCTTCCCCGTTCGAGCCGTTCGTGCTACAACTGTACTACTAATATAACTGCAGCATGGCTCTACCATGTATAAAAGACTGATGATATTATATTTTTAAGTTTAGTTCCGTCTCATATATTATTGGAATATGCAAAATATATTTAACAAAGTTAACTATCGGTCATTACCTTTCACGCTAATAAACCGACTTCTCTGGTACACCTTTTGTATAGTTTAGATGGGGGCCAGGAAAACGAAGTAGTATTTCATTGTTGACCAAAGCCAAATTCTTGGACTAGATGTCCCGGTTATGAAACTTAAATAAAAACAAAAATGCGAAGCTAACTAAATGCAAGATTTATAATCTAAACATACAAACATATAAATAAACTTGGAGTGTCCGTCGGTAATGTTGAATAAATTGCTTATATTACTCGGAGGTTACATGCCAATAACCGTTTGAAAAAATTTGCCGGTCAGTCTCAGAGAGTTAAAAAAAAGTTTTAATAAATGAATGAAACGATTTCAATATTTGAAGAATATACAATAAAGGGAAAATTATTATAAAAAGGTATTATACTAAATACTATATATTTAAAAAGTTGCACTCTTCAATTTTACTGAAAAACATAATATATCAATAGGTATTACATCTAAAATCTTATTGGGAAATTACAAAAACTTCCAAGAAAATCCAGTAATAAGCAACTAGAAACACCTATAAATAAATTCGGGAATAAGTGCTGAAACAGTATTCGTGCGTGCTGGCTGAGATGATTTTTATCACCCTCCTAAGCACTCCACACTCCTCCCTCGACGCTACCTCGCTCCCTCGGCCACCCTCCCTCCCTCGGTATAAATAGGTGTCCTCGCTCACTGCCAAGGTCGTTTCCGATCGATACCGCGTTTTCCCCCCTCGCGGGGGATGGAGGGAAATTGATTTTTAGTCGCTGTTAGCCGATAAAAACTATCGCGTTACTTGATTGTTTCTCCATCAGATTATGCGAAAGTTATTACGGCTTTACAAGCGTGAAATGTTGAAGTGCTTTTGTAGTTAGGGATGTGGGATTTATAGATAGATAACCGTAAGATAAACTCTGTATTTTACTTAAACGTATGTTTTTAAATAACAGAAATCATATGAACTACGTACGGTGATCATATAGCTTTAAACAGTTTCTGCCAAACCAACTGCTCGTGAAAGGAAATTGTGATTACTTATTGAGACGAACTTGCTTATAGATGCAACGCGTAGTATTATATTTACTAAAAATAATAATCATTATTAATGCGGGCGTCAAACGAGCACATTTATCCTCGGTTAGGAATCAAACAAAAAGCATAAAAAACACACAACTAACAACGTAGCTGTTATTTTACGCTGGTATTCTGTGGTCCTACCCGGGCGTGCCGACCCATTCGTGCTACAACAATAATATTGCTGCAGCGTGGCTCTACCAGGTATACTGATACTAATTATTATTGATTTCAAAATTTCAGCACCACTACACTAGGAAAGACTTACTGTCTGTCGTGTTTTACATAATATAACATAAATAAATTACACACATTATATAATTTATACAAACCGACAACCTATGGGGAAGCAAGGTGGTCCTGTGGCAGCCTCGTACAGGTAGTCGAAGTGTAGGGCGTCCCTCACTAAATGGAGTGGTGATATGGTAAGATCTAAGTTCAGCAGTGGTTTTGTGAAGGGCTGTTATTATGAAGCATGTATATTTCATTGGCCCGCCCAAAAGGTAGAAAACATTTAAAGTGAACAAACTAAAAGCCGAGTCAGGAAGTAAAACGAATAAAATAATCTTCTCATAACATCTACTGTCTTCTACTACCGACTTCAGATCGTTTCGGTTCATTTATTCTTTTAGTTTTGTCGTTTTTTGCTTTAAATTTATATTGAAAATTTAATTTTATCACCGCTGGGGCCAATTTTTAATCATCAATAAAAATGCTCCGTGGAGCAGTGGTTCAACTATAAGTTTTAGCACTAAGGGCGGCAGGATTGAATCCCGCATGGAACAATTATTTGTATGGCCGAGAAATTATAACGTTACCATCGAACTATTTTACTAAAGTAATACCTCAATGAATGTTACGGGTTCTGTACGTTACGTTACGTTACGTTACGACTCACATACGTTTTAAAAGAATAAGGGTAACAAACAAGCACACAGTCCACCTGACATGGTAAGTGGATACTTTGGCCTATAGAAATTTACATTTATCTTTGATTAAGAACCAAAATGGAGATGCGTTCTCACTCCTGAGGACTGAGATGGAATGCCTCGTTTCCAGTACAAAAGGTCTCTAGTTCTCTACACTCACCATACGAATCACACCAGTATTAAGCTGCTATTAATACAATTTCCATAAAAGATAAAGCCGTTGAAAATTCATAAGTCTCAGAGAGACTGTAATTATTGTTCAATTCGTAAGTCCTAGTACTAAAACGGTTTTATCTCTCGCACGGATCATGCCACAAAGAACACTACGATGGACTCAAAATAACCTTTCAATACAAAGTATCATCTCACTGCACACGACTCTACTCCATGTTTAGATGAGATAACGGTCAAATAAGCACGAGCAAACACACACACATACGCATGTTGCATTTAATGTATAATTTATTGTTACAGTTACGTATCGTTTAAAATAGGGGTGCCAACTGTTTGGGAATTAAATAGAAAATATTTTTTTTTTTTCAATATAGACTACAAGTAATTATTATTAAAAGTCATTTAAAACTTTTTTAAGAAATACTTTTTCTATTTTTTGTGTTATTACGATTAGCAATCAAAACTGAGATACGTTCTCACTGCCTCGTTTCCAGGAAAAAGAGTTTTCGGTTCTCTACACTCACCATACGAAACGCGGTAGCGTGATCTTTCTAGTCGAGCTGACCCATTCGTGCTATAACCACAATAAATTTGAAGGTGGTTCTACCATGTATAAATACTAACATGGAATACCTCGTTTCCGCTAAAGAGGGATTCAAGTGTTTTTTTTTTCGGGTGTAAAGAGCATTTCCTGAAAATTTTTGTCTCTTACGCCCGGAGACTTGCTATATCGGAATTCGAAATTGCGATTAACAATTTAATTGGTGCCGCCGGAATCAAACCGGGTTTCACGCGTGCTGTGAAATTAATGATGAACGCTTAACGCCTGAGCTTCTACAGCTCCTTTGTTTCATGGTGTAGCGGCGCTGTCGTCGCCGCCACAAGCGAAAACACACCGAAGCTTAAATGGCGCTATCAACATTCCGAACATAAACAGTATATATAGAACATCTCCGAACTGTCACATCTGTGTTGTGTGTCACATTTGCAGATGACACAGCCCTTTACTCTAAAGGCAACTCACTACCACAGATTCGGAACAAGATCCAAAAGTCAGTAAGCGACTTAGGAGCTTGGTTCCAAAAATGGCGTATCGACGTAAACCCGGAGAAAAGCTCCGCCGTTTGCTTCGAATATAAACGACGTCGTCTCACCACCACTCCGCCAATCAAGATGTTAGTATTACGGAACCCATGTCCCATGGCAAACTACAGCCAAATATTTAGGCGTCACCCTTGATGCAAGGCTCACTTTCGAGCCCCATATCAAGAAGGTAACTCGCACCGCACGTTTTTACATGGGTAGGCTCAACAGCATGTTGGGCAGACACAGTAAAATGTCCCTCCGCAACAAGCGAACCCTATATAAGGTCTGCATACGACCTGTCATGACCTACGCGGCCCCCATTTTCGCACATGCTAAGCCCAAAGCTATAAATGAACTTCAAATAGTTCAAAATCTATTCTGTCGTAGGGCCACTAACTCGCCCTATTATGTCCGTAATGCCGACCTACATCGAGACTTAGAGCTCCCAACAATCCAGCAGTTCCTTAAATCACTCTCTGAGAGATTTTTCAAAGCCTCAGAGTCCCACCCAAATCATCTCATTCGTGAGACAGCTGCCTATGCAGCCCCTATCCACACTCGCTATAGTGTGCGCAGACCGAGAAACTCTCTCTCGGACCCCCCCCAGCAAGCTTTCGGCTGACCTGAACTGCCTCCTGGCGGCTCAGGCCGAGCCTACATAACACATCCCTTAATCTGCCTTAGTAAGGCACTCTTCTAAGCGGCTTTTCACCGCTTGCGCCCTCCTTTCTGCCAAGGAGGGTCGCGTTCGTATACGGCTTAGAGATCTCTAGACAGATCGTTAAGCCAATTCCTAAAAGGCGGTGTTTAGTGGGTAAAAGTCTCCACATAACCACGCAGCCGGCTGCGTGGTATGCTATGAGCTGTCACCGCCTCCCTCCCCCGCTTTGCGGAGGGTTGCCCATATTTGCTTCGGGCGCAAAAAAAAATCTGTCACATGGAGTGTTGGCCGCTCCCCGGGCAGAACACCTTGCCCGGCGGGAGATCTCCCCTTTTCCTTCCACGACCACAATAGCTTCTGTTTATTTGATTGTACACCACTTTCATAAATATATATTTGTTTTTAAATTGGCAACCCTATTTCATATCCGCTGCAAGTTTCTTGCAGGTATGGCAACAGTCCTATTTGCGGATGCTTTGCATAAGTGAGCAGCTGTTCTTAATGTAGTGCGATACAACCCTTGCAGTTTAGTAAGATCTCCTTGGACTATAACATCTAAGAAATCTTGGTCGGTAATTGTCACTGTTTACGCTGCGCTGGGTGTGCTTGCGGTGACGAGTACGGGTGACGAGCGCGCACGCAGACCATTAAATGTTCTCAACACCTTAACTGTACCATTATGGATGCAATAAATAATATGAATATAAATATTAATAGATTGTAAACGGTTTTTACTATCAAATAATATGAAAAAATTAATTAAAACTAGCTGTGCACCGCGACTTCGCCCGCGTGGATATTATTAAAATTGTATTTCAGGGGTTCATTCACTTCAATTTTATTTATTTGTATAGACAAGCTTTTATAAGCGTTGCTAGGGCCAGAATTCTGTCACTATATCAGCTCTATGGTACCTTAATATTGCATTGTCATCGAATTTATATAAGTATGCCAAATATCGGCTCAACTACATGAAGTAAGTGCTTCTAAAGTTGATTATAAAATGTAAACCGTATACACATACATATGATGCAAGTGGTTCTGGACCGTGCTTTGTGGCATTCCTTGACGCAGGCTGTGTTGCGCAGTGGACTTGTAACGATGACGATGATGATGATGACACATAAAAAAAAAGTAAGTCAATTACAACCTAGTACAAAATTTTTGTCCTGGTCACTAACTATCTTTGAGTAGTTGGTTGAATATTCAAAGCTAACTATACATATTATAAAATACTTACAACAAAGTAGTGTTACAGTGGTGCCGCCTCGGTAGAGCCAACCCGTGCTAGCTGTCACCATATTATAGTTTCAGTGTGGATCCATTACGTGTAACTATTAACTATTTATGTATCACTTTTGTGTGCAGTATCTATATATTTTGCTTGTATTACAAACTGGACTAATTCCACGTGGTAGAGCCATGCTGCAATTATATTAGTAGTATAGTTGTAGCACGAATGGGTCGGCTCGACCGGGGAAGGACCACGCTCTCACAGAATACCAGCGTGAAATAGTAGCCTAATGCTGCTGTATTTCGTATGGTGAGTGTAGAGAACCGGAGACCCTTTTTACTGGAAATGAGGCATTCCATCTCAGTCCTCACGGGTGACAACGCATCTGCATTTTGATTTGTAATGGAAGATAGATGTAGATGTCTATGGGCCGCAGCAACCACTTACCATCAGGTGGACTGTGTGCTCGTTTATCAGCCTATTCTATAAAAAAAATTAACAGTACAACAATATATACAGGTTGTCGTTGGGGCCGTATCACGTATGTTTGGCGACACATGAATACGACTACTGGTGCTTTGTTATAATATTACGCACAAAATATCCTTCTTGATGCGTCGCGTGCAAGACAGTTCCAACATATATATGTTAATGGTACCAACGGCCTCCTAGTTTCCATATATAGAAGGCAAGATTTCCATGTGATGAGGTACTGTAACACAGTGCGTAAGGGTACCAGGCCGCAGGCCCATACTTGTTACATAAAAATAATACTTTCTACACGAACAAAGTTGGTTTTTCTGTACATACATAAACTAGGGGTCAGTGAATTAATAGAAATTATTAGAGTGCATTAAAATAATAATTTCTGTTTATTTCTGACCCCTAGTTTTAAGTGTACTAACAACATAAGTGTATTTAGCTGAATAATGAAGACATAATAATAATAATGAAACAGGAGATGAGCAGCGGCGTCTTCCTGACATAATAAAAACTACGATTGCCAACCCGCTCGCCACGCGTGGCAACTATGGCAAGTTTCTCCCATGATTGATGATTTCCTCGCCAGTCTATGAGGGAGGCCTACTTTCAGTTGTGGACTTTTATAGACGACAATGGATGAATACTAAACAAGGAAGCCCACAGTAAAAATCGAATATTTGAAAATATGATCTAATATTTGGAATCGAATTTAAGTTGTTCAAATTTGTCGACAAAAATTTTAATAATTCGAATTCAATCCCAATTTTGTTTATTTCAGTAAGTCATTATGAGTAAGAGCTACCGTTTTATGAGTTCAGTTTACATTATACAACTTTCTTTTAACCACGAGATGTTTCACGCGTGTGGTAGTAAAGAAAAAGTATGTATGTAAATTTATAATGAAAAATAAGTACATACACTTAAGTAGGTAGGCAGATTTTTTCAGCTCTAATTCTAATTAATGACATGACCTTTAAAATTATATGGGAACGAAAGTTAGATTTGAAAGGCACGATTTATAGGTACGAAATCGAAACATATAATATCTCGGCCACATAATGAGAAACCGAAAATACGATCTACTGCAACTCATCATACAGGACAAGATCCAAGGAAAACGAAGTGCATGTCGAAGAAGAACATCTTGGCTGAAAAACCTACGCCAATGGTTTGGAAAGGGCACCCGTTCCTTATTCAGAGCCGCAGCATCAAAGATCCAAGTTGCCTTAATGATCGCCGACTTTCGAAAGAAGATGGCACTTTAAGAAGAAGAAAAAGTTAAGTAATCGTGAAGGAATTTAGATCATTGCATTATGTCAGTAGGTTTAGGAGAGAAAGATTACAATAGGGACGTGTAATAGCCAGATGCTTTTAATTTTATTTTACACCATTTATCATATCTTTATATATACTTATACTTCTTCTGTCCGAGTGCAACGTGACTGAACTTCTCCTAAAAGGCTGGATGGATTTTGATGTAATCTTGTGTGTGTAATTAATTTGATTCGAGAATGGTTTATATTTACAATGGGACCCGGAAGGTGGCGCTGTCGTTGAGATCCAGACATCACCTTTACGAAGCCATATGTAGTATATGTAGATATCATATTACAGTTCATTCATAGAAAACGTTTTGAGTTGATAGCCTACTGTTATTTCCAGATGGTTAAAATAACGTCGTTGTTCATATACCAACTTCACTGAAAGCAAGAACTCAAATAAAAAGCCATTTGCGCAAATTGCCTCGCTCCGAAACTTGCACGCCGAAGATAGACTCATGATCTAGATAAGCATAACTCTCGAGGGGTGAATGACGCAGTTGCGCCCTCCAACCCTTCAATGAAGGACTTTCGCCTTCTCAGCGTTTAATTTACACCTTTCACAAACTGGGAGAGGGCTCCGACTGGGTCTTGTTACTAAGCACTGTGTGAAGTAGTCCGACACGTACATTACATTTTTTTTTCATTTCATTACAGACATATTTTTTCTAAATATTTGAAACAATATCTTATGTATTTTAATATTTATTATGTAAGTGGTTATGAAATTAGCACGGTAATGAATAAAGTTAAAATACTACTTCAATGAATTTTGATATCCCACCTGAAATCGGAGGTAGTGTTCTAAAGAACCAAAAATACACAATAAAAATATAATAATAAAGCCGTTGAATTACGTAGGTTACTTCAGTACTAATTTCTTTTTGATTTATTCATATAAAACTGGCACAATATTGATGAAGACGTAAAAAAGGAACACGCCATATTTATAAATGGTTGTTATTGCACGCATCAGCTGACGGTTGCTAGGGGCTCCCTGCGCAAATCGTCCGATCGGTCGCTGAACAAGTACACTGCTACAGCGCATGTTCCTTGTATTGACTGAAAACTAACTTTTAATAAAACACACAAAATTAAACTCTAACTTTTTGATATAAGGACTATAACAGAATTGCGCTAAAGTGTAATCAACTCCGAATGTCAAAAGTAGTGGAAAATTAAGTTACAGAAAAATGGCATCTATAGTTTAGTGTTAAGGTTTAAAGTAAATGTAAAGTATTTGTGTTACTATGGGATCATTATACTAATTACCGGAATCCGTATTACGTGTACCAAGTATAGATATCGTCATTATCCGATATATTGCTTGGTTTGATCCTCGAACTGCTTCTAGGGATTTCGTTAAATTAAAATTGCTTTTCATTTGCCATACGAAGCCTAATAATATGTTGTGTAATCAGTATTACCATTTTATATCTTTATCAAGTAGCCATACATTAGTAAAAAGTTGCTAGATTATTCGACTTTTTATCGATGTAAGTTGCTAGAAATAGATGTTCTTTTCTCTATTTCTCCCAGGGTTGACTGGTAGAGAATACCTACCATAAGGCATAAGTTCACCCACTGCAAAAACTTCAATTGAGGGTTTTTTTATAGAAAAAGGGTGACAAGCGAGCACACAGCCCATCTGATAGTAAGTAGATGCTATACCTCACAGAATGCTATACCTCACAGACATCTACATATATCTTCTATTAAGATTCAAACTGCAGATTATCACCCCTTTTAGCAAGCATTTTATCACCCCTGGCGACTAAGATGGAAATTATCCCGTTTCCAGTAAATGGGGTCTCCGTTTCTCTACCCTCACCTTACGAAATACGCTGGTATTCTGTGCGAGCGCGGTCCTTCCCCGGTCGAGCCCACCTATTCGTGCTACAACCATAACTGCAACTTGCTCTACCACATTACACAATACAAGGATTAAATAAATAAACAAAGGAATTGCTTATAAAAATTATATTTATATTTACGTTAGTAGAGTTCAAACACTACTTTCTGTTCGAGTCTTTTGTTTCTGAATGTTTTATTCTAAAAGATTTGCGATAATTTTTACATAGCAGTAAGGTATAACAATTAGCTTACACTAGCTGATTTCATTAGTCCATATTATGCTTTTTTTTATAGAATAGGCTGACAAACGAGCACACAGTTCACCTGATGGTAAGTGGTTGCTGCGGCCCATAGACATCTACATCTATCTTCCATTACAAATCAAAATGCAGATGCGTTGTCACCCGCGAGGATAAATGCCTCATTTCCAGTAAAAAGGGTCTCCGGTTCTCTACACTCACCAACGAAAACACAGCATTAAGCTACTATTTCACGCTGGTATTCTGTGAGAGCGTGGTCCTTCCCCGGTCGAGCCGACCCATTCGTGCTACAACTATACTACTAATATAACTGCAGCATGGCTCTACCACGTGATTAAATTATTATTTGGTTTATTTTTGTGCATAGTGCGCCTTTTAAGCAATTTCAGAAAAAGAGGAGGTTTAAAATTCGACTGTATGTGAACGTGTTGGAGTCCACCATACAGCTCTACATCTCCCGTTTGCACAAAAGTACGTCGGGAGCAGACGTCCTGCGTTTCGTGAAAGAACTGCTGGCAGAACAGATCAGAAACAGAAGAATGCTGCATAGAGGATCCAAACATTTCCCATATATAAATGCGCCAGAGAAGAAAATTCCTTAAATTGTGTTATGTTCTTATCTTTTAAGTTCTTGGTGCCTAAAATAAAGTTATTTTATTGTATTGTATTATATATAATACAATATTATAGGTATAATATAAGTAGGTAGGTATAAATGTATTATCGCATAAACGCATTATCTCGTAAATTTTCTTCGCCAATCAAACAATTTCGAATATTTTGTTTTATAACTCATGTGGATGGTAAATTTGAAGAAAAACTTCCATCGTTAAAGGTGGTAAAAAACGTTATAAAGTTTTTAATGTAACTATGTAGGCCACTGAGGACACTGAGGTTGTAATTTTCCTTAGTCCACTCGAAAGAGCAATGAAGTAACTTTAACACACAGTAAAAGTTCACTTTAAACTGAAAAGAATAAAATAATTTCACATTCAGGTCTCAGGCCCTTAATTATTCTGTTCACTGTGGCTTAGAACCAACTTCAGAATGTCAAATTATACTATTGTATTATGTAAACATATAGTACATCTATCCATTACAGGGGGGAATTTTCCATATGCTACGCTTGGCAAGCGGGTTAGCAACCGCAGTTTCTGAACCGACTTCACAAAAAGCTTCTCAATTCGACTATATTTTTTATGTGTATATCTTTTTCCTCATAACTTTTTTCTAGGTGAACCGATTTTGATGATTTTGATGACCTGGATGAGGTCGAAGAAGAAAGACATCAGAACGGGATGATCGATTTGTAGTGTTAGCAAGCCTCTGAAATCGTCATTGTTCTGGAGTATAATTGCAGCACCTGCTCACAGAAGTCCGAGGTATCGCTGTAAGTGATAGAACAATAAGAAGACGCCTTGAAAACGTGGTATAAACAGCGATTATTTTGCTTTATACGGCTCCGATCAGAATAAATTAATCGTACATTTATAAAAAAAATCCACAAAAATCTGACACTTACAAATTGCTTGTCAAAGTGACTAAAGAAGTTTACTACGAGTTTTAACGAGATATAGCTGACTAAAGTCAAAAAGTTATCCAATTTGATATTTGGAAGACAAGAACAAACCCTACTATACGTAGAAGAGAAACAGATATTTTGAATAATATTCGATTTACTCACGAGTCGAAAGTCCATTTCATGGTGAGAGGCTGCTGTAGCTCATATTCGCACAGAGATGGCTACTATAATGTCATCCCTAAGGACTCAGGTAAACTGCAATTATACTAGCACTTTGACCTGATAAACAGAAAAGCTACTTGGCGGTTAAAAAGTGTTAAGAGGATGATGCCAAGACTGATGGATTCCTCGGCAGAAAACTTGGTTCCACCACCAAAGCTCAACAGAGTGGAATTTTAAAGTCCTTTAATTATAAAAGTGATGATGATGATCACCGAAAATGAGTCATCGAGATGCGACTTGATGCAATTTGCGCAGTATTACATTTGGGCCCAGGATGCTTTCACTTCATAAACATTGGCTTTGTGGTAACGACACAAGAGAAATCATCGCCCCATTCTATCGCGTGTCAGTGGTAAGAGGGAAAAATGGGATGTGCCAAGAAGTTCTCACAGCTTCAGGCGGAGTATACCTAGACTAGCGTCATATAAGGATGCCAAACGAGCACTAATATCGTTTAGATGCTTTGGCCTATGGACACCATGGTCTCCATGTCAGGTCACGTCTGAGGACAAAGATGGAACGCCTGGTTTCCAGTAAAAATGTTTTCTGGTTCCCTACAATCACTATAGGAACACAGAAGCATAAAGCTGCTATGTTACGCTTGTTTTATTTTATTATTCTGTGAGAGCGTGGTCCTTCCCCTGTCCAGCCGACTTGTTCGTGCTATTAAGTTGTGTTTGGTACCGAGCTCGTTAATCCATCTACCAAGCGTGAAGTTAAAGGCAAGTCATCCTTAAGACAGGAAGATACCATGTACAGTAGTGGATTATCACGGGCTAAGGAAGAAGTACAAAGAATAAACTAATTAATAGGATAAGGCGTTACTTTGCTGAAATCCATTATATTAAATATATTAAATATGATTAGCTAAGATCCGCGTAATAAAATAAAATGATGTGTTAATAAATAAAAATTTGCCTAGTTTGAAGAGCACCTGCCACCCTCCCTCAATTGTGTAGACTCTGCTGTGGCTGACAGCCAACTCGAGGGGTCTACTTCACTTGAGGATGCCTCGTTTAGAGACGAAACATGTGTCATATTATCGTCGGTGGTTGTATTTCCTAATGTAGTTGCGTTGAAAGTAGTGATGTTGGGAACAGTGGTGACGGGGATAGTGCGTGCAGTTTAGGCGGCGCTTTTCAAATTAGGTAAGACATATAATTTTGTTTTATTAGCTAGTTAATTTTGGACATCACTAAAATATAAAATATAAGCTGTACGATCTCAGACTTGCCACAACTATAAACATTATAAAACCGTTACTCCCCGCATAATAGCATTAACTAGTCCAGTTCCCGGTAGCTCTGTTGGAGAGTGATATGGGCCAAGGCTGACCGGGAACCGGTGCAAGGACTGCACGCGGGGATCGATAACGTGCAGCCTTTGATTGTGTATCGTCCATGACATATTTTTATTTCGATACAATATTTAGACCTTCACAGGGTTTGTTTAACCAAGGAAATTAAAAATTAATCTTTAATTAACATATCGTAATATAACAGCTTAATGCTGCTGTGTTTCGTATGGTGAATTACTGGAAAAGGGGCATTCTATCTTAATACTCAGGGGTGATAACGCATCTGCACTTTGATACTTAATCGAGGATAAATGAAATTATTTTTGGGCCACAACATCCATTTACCACCAGGTGAATTGTGTGCTCGTTTATAACCCTTATTCTTTGAACAAAAAACTCTAACTTAAAGACTTAAAGCATGACAAATTCTATATACAATACACGATGACAAACCTACGCACCAAACAGTATTAAATCGTATTCTGTTATTGTTTTGTGTTGCTGTATCAGGATTATAAATCTGTACTGAAGAGTTGTAGTTATAGGAGACCAGCTGCAATTTAGTTTTCTGTTGATTGTCCGCAGGCAGTAGAGGACCCAAGTACTTAATAACACTTCACGAAAAACACCTACCAAGAACCTTCCACGAAAAATCCTAGAAAGATGAGAAGCACCAATGATCTCCAGACTGGAATCCTGGTCGTGCTTTCAATTCTTATAAGAAACGCATAGCTGATGTAATATCGAATCCTCTAACATACATGCATTATACAGTGACATATCTAGGCTTGCGGGGGCAGGGACGGGTTATGTTGGACGCGCACTGACTTAGTTTTAACTTTGCAGTGTATAGACAGGGCCACGAGCATCAAACCACCCCCACAAGTGTCGGGCATCCCTACTCGCGAAAAATTATCCTGCCCATATATTTCCTAAGGCAACGTGCGCCGAAATATAAGTCGCGCTATTTTCCATGGTCTCTATTTTAGTTTCTTCTCATATACCACTTAGAATACAAATATACGTCCATCATCTTCCAATTGTTATGTATCAGTTCGTTCCTTCAGTCACCGTTTCCGTTCATTCCAATATTCATTAAGGTAGGTATGATCAAAATTAAATCGTGCAATCTGTCGTCTAAAATACATAACATGGACAGTACACCCACATAGCTATATAAAACCACAATGTAGTACTTGGTCACTTTACTACGAATCCTGGGGTATTGTAATCGAAAATTTTTGGAAATAGTTTGAATCTAAATAATAAATATATTGTCGTCCTCTTGTCTCTGACACTGCTCTAACAAACCTTCAATCTTAACTAACAAGTATTCAATGCGATGAGTCATAGGCTTCGGATTATTTGGGAATTTTTACTATGATTGAAAATCAGCCAACGCAGTAAGCTGTCTGATGCATTTGCTGCGACTACTGTCCCGTTTGATCGCAAGTAGTGATTTAAAAATTATTAAAATTAAAGAACTTATAGTGGTAGTCACTCAATAAGTTTTGAGATATACAAAAAGTATTCTAGATACTATTAATATTTATTTTACATCTTTTCAAAATATTCTCCATCATGCTCTGTACAAAATTCCATTCGCCTAAACCAAATCTGAAAACACTTTTGCCAGTCTTGATGTGACAGGTCGGAAATCGTTTCTTCGTAGGCAGCCACGGCTTCTTCAGCGCTTAAAAAAAACTTGCCTTTTATTTTTTCTTTGGCTCTTGGGAACAAAATGAAATTATAAGGAGCTAAGTCAGGGCCTTAGGGGACTTAGAGTTTCAACGCCAGATTCCTCAATAAATTCTTTTGTTCTAAGGGAGGTATGTGAAAAGATGTTATCGTTTGCGGGGCCCCGGTTCTTTGGTAATCTTTAAGGTTAATTTTACCCTTTTTTAATTCAGGAAACCACCTAAAAATTGTTGCGTGTGATGAAGCTGAGTCCCCTTATGCTGATTGTAACCATTGTAAACTTAATTGTTTGCTTAAACAAATTTAAAATCATAATAGATCATAGCGCGCAAATGTTTACGGTTAAGATCCATCGTTTTAATAAAAAGCACGGGAAGCGTTGCAGGAAAATTAATAGAACTTTTTGTTTTTTTAAATGTTGAGCAATTGTCTACGTCCATTTTTAAATAAATTTGCTTTTTAGAAATTTGAAAATGGAAATTTCGAGCATCTCAAAACTTATTGAGTGACCTACGTATAGTGGAAAACGAACTTATAGTCGTCCCGACGTAAAGTGGCTACTACGGTCCATACACTTTTGCAACCAATTTCAAATAAAGACTACAGACGCGTTGTCACCTCTTAGGGCTAAGGTGGAACGCCTCACAGCCTGCAATTGTACTGGCTCTTTACACCCTTCATTACTATTCAAGAAAAAGAGGTAAGTGGGTATTACCTAACTCCTTTTTAAAAAATCCTGGAAAGCACCTACAATTACCCTGGTGTTGCAGTCGTTCATGGGTGGTGGTCGACACTTACCATCAGGTGAGTCGCATGATTGATTGTCTATTCTTCTATAAAAATACTACCAAGTAACTTGATAAAATCCTTTAAGACGCCCACACCGTTGTCGTAAGTATGTAATATGTAATTTACTTTACGGCATAGCTCTGTGTTTTTATGTCGTACGACGAGGACGAGTGGCGGTGTAGTAATGTCTATTACCTCATATCATCATCCCGAAGGTGTCGTGAGAGGCGACAGAGAGAAACAGATCAGGAGCGTCTTGGATCAGAAGCAGCAACTTTTTCCTAATAACGATTAAAAATAAAAAACTGCGGTTGTGTACCTGAGTACCAAGCGTGGTACCACAACAAATATCTGCTCCTGTTAGGCAATCTATGGCGGAGCCTATGTTGAGCAGTGGACTTATCATGCTTTAATGGTAAAACTTTAATGGTAAAACGGTAAAACCATAATGAGACAGGAGACAGGACGGCTTAGTGGTGCAGTGGCTTATCGTTCGGTTGCGGCACTAAGGGCTGCGTAGTATTGTATAGCCTACAAATAATTGTTTCGGGTCTGGATGTTTGTCCTTGTGCAGATTTTGTATGTGTTTGCCTACAAAATCTGCACAAAGACAAACGTCCAGTTGTGTCTGCACGATACAGGAGAAAATCCTAGTGTGGAGGTAACGTTTTTTGTCTTTATGATAAATGTCTATCAATTGTTTGTCGAATTGTGAATTTGCAAATGTTGTAGTGAACCGAGTGGTCTCTCTCGGCGGAGTTATGAAACTTGCTACGAGGTCCAGGCCACAGTAGCTAACACTAACTATATAAGACAAATGTAACTGTCGCATAAATAATTTGACATGGGACACCTTTCCCGCTTGCGCAAGGTGACGCTATCCACGCGATTACACTTTAATGGATATTTCTTTTTTAATAAGTTTATACTTGAACTATTTTTCGTTTCTCATAATATAACAAGACGTTTTCTTCATCAGGACGTAAAAGTCTGCTGCTGTACAAAGTCAAAATATGGTGGGTGGGTTAAATATTGAATTCAATTGAATTACGACTGGCGCAATTGGCGAATTTGTATATTATCAAGTCTTTCAACGAATCAGAATTAATGCGTGGTAGAACCACGCTGCAGCGATATTATAGTTGTAGTACGAATGGATTGGCTCGACCGGGGAGGGACCACGCTCTCACAGAACACCAAAATAAAATAGCAGCCTACCATACATACGACCCTTTTTACTGAATTTCAGTTTCAGCATTCCACCTCAGTCCTCAGGGTTGACAACGCATCTACATTTTAATTCTTAATCAATGACAATTATGTCTAAGGGCCAAGACAATAAACGGTTTCTCGTTATTTAAGAAAGCGTTTTATTCATCAAATCGTAAAAATCTACTGGTGTACTTTACCTCTCACAGTATGCTTGATCACCTGCTTCCTGGTGACACGTAGACACAAAAGGACCACCAACCAAAGATACCAAAGGAAATAATATTGGTGGTTATATGTAAGTACATGGCAACAAAATACTATACAACCTTAAAAATGAGCGATGATAAACTAATAGAATCAGGTGTTACTTTGCGAGCACTCTTATATATAAAAGATATTAATAAGAATTTAGCTTGTTCATTCTTAAATCTATAAGTAATAAATACATTATTCGCTTATGTGTGGGGCTTAAGACAAATTTAATATAATATGTTTAATTACTCGACTACTGATCATTTAGTCCCAGGTTCGAATTTAGGGTGGGACCAAAATCAGGTTTTCTGTCACGAAATTCTCAGAAGCAATCCAGACTCAGAAAGTTGGCAATATAAGCATTTGAACCGTGTCTTTATAATACCTCTCGTGCACTATAATCCTGCCCCATGCACATGGCCAGTTTTTGTTAAGAGCCCTGACCCCTGACTAGTCTGGAGGACATTATTTTTTCCTAGCAATCGTAAATAACGTGTTACACCGATAAAGGTATATCTCCTTATGATTTTACGTGGTCATTCTACACAAGTGCCGTCTAAAACACTTCTAACATTAACTACTTGATCTGGACTCGCGAAACTCAACCTTATTACAACTGAATAAGCAGAAAGGTGCGATAAATGAAATGAGCGAGCATTGCAATTGCAAAATTGAAATTAAGATATTATTTTCGTAGTGATTGGACGCGACAGGCAGCCGTAGTCACGCTAAAATGTCGCCTAACGCATTAGTATAATGTCGTAAATTGACAAGCAACGGTCGCTGCGTCGACAGTTGGCTGGTATCGTGACACTTGACAGCTAGAGCGCGAGCAATTGGCCGCTTGGCAAAGAATTGTTTGCGAAATTCTGAAATGATAAATGGCACGAATATCGCGGCCCGCGCGTAAATCAAAGCCGGGATATCATATTTTATTTAAAATTGCGCGCCATAATGATACTCAATAATGGTTTGATGTAAATTGTTTACTTCTAATAAATAACTAATAACTTACTGTTAATAGCAACAATATTGTGAAGACATAATTAGAGACAAAATATATCATGTTTTTTTAAATAAAATAAGAGTGACAAACGAGTATACAGTTCACCCGATGATAAGTCAATGCCATGCTGTGAATATTTACACATATATCCTCGGTTAGGAATCACAATGGATTGCCTCGTTTCCAGTAAAAATAAGGGTCTCCAGTTCTTTACACTCACCATGCGAAATACAGCAACATAGAGCTGTTATTTTACGCTAGTATTCTGTGAGAGCGTAGTCATTCCCCGGTCGAGTTGACCCATTCGTGTTACAGCCACAATATAGCTGCAGCATGGCTCTACCAAAATAATCCTCGTTTTAAAGTTCCCTACCCGAAAAGGAACCAACGGGTCCCTATAAGCCTATAACTAAACCTCGTCCGTCAGTCCGTCTGGTTTCAGCGGGCTGTGTCTCATGATTCTTAATAGGTAGACAGTTAAAGAGCCGTGGTAGCTCAGATGGTTAACGCTCGCTGTAAATATAACAGAACGCGAGTAACCTGGGTTCGATCCCCGCCGGTACCAATGAAATTGTTAATTGCAATTTTAAGTGCTGATATACCACGTGCTCGGCGGTGAAGGAAAACATCGTGAGGAAATGGATGCATGTCCGAGGAATAAGAGAAAAAAATATTTCGAAGACATGTGAAGTTCCCCAACACGAATTGGGGCAGTGCGGCGGACACTTCCTTGCCCTAAAACCCTCTCACAAATGAGGGAGGCCTGTGCCCAGCAGTGGGACGTATATAGGCTGTAACTTTACTTACTTTAGACAGTTAAACATTTTATAGTAGTAGTTAATAGTTTTATTTGCAACTGTTTATAATTAGGTATACAAATTATAATCTATATCTATATAAATAAATACAATTTAATGGTTTGTTTGTAATGTCAAAATAAAGCTTTTTACTAAATGCGTACGAAAGTACATACGGCACCTATAACAAAAACATATTTTTTTAAATTTTTGTCCGTCGGTGTGTCTGTCTGTCTGTTTGTTCTGGCTAATCTTCGAAACAGCGAGGCCGATTTTGATGAGACTTCCACTGGCATAAAGCTGTGTTATAAAGAGTAGCTTAAACTTATTTTTCATTTTATAATGCCAAACTTCTTCATATACGTTTTCTCTAAATATAAGTTTTAATAGTTTTAAGTGCTGCTGGTGGGTGCGGTCGCATGCGACCGCTCGGGATTTTACGGGTGCATGCGACTGCATGGGATTTTTATTGGGATTTAGGGGTTAAAACACGTTGCAACCGTGCCATTTTTTAATTTATACTACTATGCTACCGTTAGTAGATATTGTTACGCGCTTAGGGTTCGTGACAATAAAAACTGCCGATTGAATTAAAAAAATTGACACTTTAATTGCCGAATACCAATTAAAACTTAAAACACACTAATAGTTAATCACACTTAACACTTTAGTTCACTTTATTTCGCTCCTAAGTCTTCACTTGTATCGCCCACAGCACGGTCGCGCTCCTAACCGACTTTATATAGGACCTTTTACACCAAAAACATCTAGAATGTTCAAGTAGAATGTCTAAGTAAAAAAGTTCTAGCAAAGAATCCTCCAGCAAGCCCTCGCCACTCGACACTAGATTGTGCTAGTGGGAAAGTTGTAGAAAGATCTTGACGCTCCTATTTCTGCTTACTTAATACTAAATGGCGCACCCGCCATATAGTGGGCATTAATTATGGCGCTATAGTCTTCTAAGATATGCTCGTCCCGAGCATTATCGGCCCCATAATAACGCGCCAGTGGATCCACATGGACTATCTTAGGAGTACCTCTTGCACCTTTTTGTATCCGGTAGATTACGTCATTGTTTCCCCTTGTCACAATCCGGTACGGGGCGTCCCATTTAGCTTGAAGCTTAGGAGATTTCCCTTTGCTGCGGACTGGATTGTGCAACCACACTTGTGAACCTTCATCGAACCATCAGTCGTTTTCATGTTTTCAGACGTTTGCTGGCCCATAAATGTCATTCATTTTGTTCTAGAAAGGGCTTGGCACTCCTATTTCTGCTACTTGATACTAGATGGCGCTAATAATCACTCGTTATATACCGGGCATTAATTATGGTGCACAACACTATAATCGATTATTAACCAACATTTAACAATCGCGTAAATAGCTTACAATAAGGTTTATAAATAATAAAAATTATATCAAATAGATTATAATAAATTAATTAGATTATTAAAAATGACACACCAAAAATTTTCAATCCACTGAACTCCATCCTAAGAAAACTTGTAAGCGAGGGAGTGAATAGATATGAAATAAAGTATCGCTCGTGAAGGTCGTCGCCCGCTTGGTGCCTAAAGTACCTAAATTTGGGTAACGTCGAAATTTTTTCGTTTGTAATCGGAGCATGCACCGTCTACAACGACTTTTTATTCCTACCTGCAAGAAAGCTGATGATCCAATTGCACAATTTCTCGGGAAGCCGTAGGAAGGGAGCTTCGAAAGAAACGCTTTGTGCCAAACCCGATCGAAGGCCTTCGCAATGTCCAACTAACGGCCGATAACGAGCTATATTATGCTTGTAGCACGAATGGGCCGGCTCAACTGCGGTAGAACCCCGCTCGCACAGAACACTAGCGTTAAATAGCAGCTTAATAGTGACAACGAATTTTCAGTTTAAGATGTAGATTTCTATGGGCCATAGCATCCACTTACCACCAGGAGAACTGTGTGCTCGTTTGTCACTTTAACTATCTTAAAAAAACGGAGAATCTCATGTCCAGCAGTGTCCTTATAGGGGCTAATAATGTGGAAGAAGAATTAAATTTAATTACTAGGTAAAGTATATAGTAAACCTACATAAATAATGAAACATTATTTTTATTTTTGAATTGCTGAAAGTCCGTGATTTGTCATCAATCGTCATAAAAGAATCACACTGGCTAGCTACAAAGTTTTACAACGGCCATGAACCTGTCAACGTCAGTGTCACTTGTCAGCTGTCATCTGTCACTGCCCAACGCGTGTCTTTCTACGGAAGCGGTATAAATATCCCGCGCATTAAAGTTTGTTGCCAAGCCGCATCAAAGCCGTGAACAGAAAAAATTAACTAATAATTATACCAAGAAGAAAGTGAGTTTTAGAACTTGTGTTATATATTAAACAATAAATTATGTTTGTTTTTTTTTTTATAAAATTGTAGTGATGGTTAACGAACTTATAATTCACTTGATTGTGTAAGGGGCAACGCCATTTTTTTACAAACACAGAATACAAATTTATAGCACATGGTCACTTGCTGCCGCCTTCAAATAAAGAAATCTCTAGACGTGTCGTTGCCTGTGCAAGATGGAATGCCTCACTACCTGTAATTATATAATACCCAATATCATCCCGTAGCTGTCGTAAGAGGTAACAAAAAAATTTAATCAGGAGATGTGCAGCAGCGTCGTCCTAATAACGACTAAAAATAAAATAAACTGCGGTTACCATCCCGCTTGCCAAGCGTGACAACTATGGCAAAAATCCGCCCTATGAGTATATCCTCATCGGGACAGTATTTCATGCCGGCACACCGCCTGCAACTTTACAAGGCGCAGGTTCGGCCGCACATGAAATACTGTTCCCATCTCTGGGCTGGAGCTCCCCAGTACCAGCTCCTTCCACTTGACAGCATCCAGCGCAGAGCGGCTCGAATCGTCGACGACCGAGTACTTTTCGATCGGCCCGATTCACTGGCACTGCGAAGGGATGTTGCATCTCTTTACATTTTCTTTCGCATATACCACGGAGAGTGCTCTGAGGAATTGTTCGGATTATCCCAGCCGCCAAATTTCGTGAACGCACTACGCGGCAAACGTCCCGATACCATCCACAACACCTGGATGCTTGGCGGTACACCACTGTACGTTTCACAAGGAGTTTTCTTCCGCGTACGACCTCTCTGTGGAATAGTTTGCCACCGGCGATTTTTCCTGACCGATACGACCTAGGGACCTTCAAGAAAAGGGCTTACTCCTTACTAAAGAGCCGGCAACGCACCTTCAATTCCCCTGGCGTTGGGGTTGATCATGGGTGGCGGTAGTCACTTAACATTCTCGTTTGCCCCCTCTTCTAGGAAAAAATCCTTGATTGGTCTATCAATAATTATTTAATGCTTGCCTTAGTGCAAGTTATTAATTTATAGCGCCTTTATGACACCTCAAAAACAGTATGTAGGTAGCGTTGAGAAAAAATATAGAGGCAAAAATCAATCTGAGATCGACTATTCTACTTTATATTACTGTATTAATACATAACCTACGTTATAAAACTGGGGTTGTATAGTTTTCACATATAACACATAAAAGTTTTAAATATACGCTGTGGTATGATCAGCAGCTTAACCTTTGCCTCTGAAAGTTTTTAAACATTAAAAAACAAAATCATTGTTACCTCATAATAAAGATGAAAATCCGAAACACGTTTAAAATTTGAGAGGTTATTATTTCACATGGAATTCCCTTTTCCCTTGTTAAGTACATTATGATACTGAAATGAAACTTTGTCGTTTTGAAACAAAGGCAATGTCGAGGGGAGACAAAGGAGCGCTATGATACGAAGCGTCACGCCTTCTCTTCACCCTTCAGAGTTGCAGTTTGAAATAAGCCACATAAATATATAGACAAAACGAATACCCAATGTACTGAAAGTAAGGGATATTTTGAGATATT
Source organism: Parnassius apollo (assembly GCA_907164705.1). Classification (NCBI taxonomy): domain Eukaryota; kingdom Metazoa; phylum Arthropoda; class Insecta; order Lepidoptera; family Papilionidae; genus Parnassius; species Parnassius apollo. Next base: position 3,559,137 of record CAJQZP010000191.1, read on the forward strand.
TATATTATAAATAACGATTGCCGTGTAGTGGCGGTTAAGAATATCCACTACCCCATATCTTCCCGTGGGTGTCGTAAGAGGCGACAGAGGGAGACAGGCAGGAGATGGGCAGCAGCATCTTCCTGATAACAGCAACTGTACGACAAAAAAAAAACTGCGGTTGCCAACCCGCTCGCCAAGCGTGGCAACTATGGCAATATACCCCCCATGAACAATTACACAAATAGAGGAGGTTCGGTTGCCACCTACGACGACTCGACCTGGCAACATTTAACGCACGCACACTGAGGACTGACGAGAAGATCCTGGAGCTGGAAGAAGAGATAGACAAGTTGCGCTGGAGTATTATAGGATTATCCGAGGTCCGAAGAGAGGGGGAGGACACGGTGATTCTCGAATCCGGCAACTTGTTCTATCACCGGGAGGGCGACCATCTGTCCCAAGGAGGTGTCGGATTTATCGTCCACAAGTCTCTCGTCAACAACGTTGTACAGATTGAGAGTGTGTCGACAAGGGTCGCGTACCTGATACTCAGAATCACCAAACGGTATTCGCTGAAGGTCATACAGGTTTACGCACCAACGTCGGCACATTCCGATGAGGAGGTGGAGGAAATGTATGAGGATATTTCCAAAGCCATACATTCCTCCAAAACCCACTACACGGTGTTGATGGGAGACTTCAACGCAAAACTAGGCACAAGAGAAAGCGGTGAGCTGAAGTTAGGGAAATTTGGAGTAGGGCAACGGAACCGAAGGGGCCAGTAGCTGGCCGACTTTATGGAGAAAGAGGGACTCTTTATGATGAACTCTTTCTTCCAGAAGCGGCCCCACAGGAAGTGGACCTGGTCGAGCCCCGACGGTTCGACAAAAAATGAGATTGACTTCATTATGACGACCAGACGCCAACTGTTCAGTGATGTCTCAGTGATCGCAAGGGTGAAAACTGGCAGCGATCACCGAATGGTTAGAGGCACACTGAACCTAAACGTTAAGTTGGAGAGGTCTCGTCTAATGAAGTCAACGCTCCGTCCCCCTCGTGCTCTGATCCAAAATCCCGAAAACTTTCAGCTCGAGTTACACAACCGCTTTCAGTGCCTACAAGATTGCAATGCAGTGGACGATATGAATGACAAGCTCGTGGAAACTGTCCATGCGGTCGGAGCTAAGTTCTGCAAGACCCGCCGCAGAAGAACACAAAAACTCTCCGATCACACTCTTAATCTCATGGCTGTTAGACGGGAGATGAGGCTGCAATCGTCAACAGATTTGACAGCATACAGGCAACTGAACAGACAGATCTCCAAATGCATGCGGCGAGACTTACGCAACTTTAATACTGCTCGTATTAAAGAAGCGATCGAGCGGAACCAGGGCTCCAAAGTCTTTGCCAGAGATCTATCTGCCAGAAAGAGCCAACTGTCAAGGCTGAAGACTGAGTGTGGCAGCATCGTTTCCGGGACACCTGAGATTTTGAGTGAGATTGAGAGGTTCTATGGGCAGCTGTACACATCATCGTTGGAGCCACACGCAAGTGTGAGTAACGATCCAAGAGCAAGTCTTATCCGACACTATTCCGATGATATCCCGGACGTCAGTCTAAGCGAGATTAGAATGGCTCTCCAGCACCTTAAAAACGGCAGGGCCCCAGGCGAGGATGGAATTACAGCGGAGCTTCTGAAAGCGGGTGGAACACCGGTACTTGAAGTCCTTCAGAAGCTCTTCAATTCCGTCCTCCATGGTGGCACTACTCCAGAGGCGTGGAGCAGAAGTGCGGTGGTCTTGTTCTTTAAGAAAGGCGACAACGCTCTCTTGAAGAACTACAGACCGATTTCCCTTCTGAGCCGCGTCTACGTGCTGTTTTCGAGAGTCATTACGAATCGTCTCGCACGCAGACTCGACGACTTCCAGCCTCCCGAACAAGCCGGTTTCCGAAAAGGCTTCAGTACCATAGACCACATACATACCCTGCGGCAGATTGTACAGAAGACAGAAGAGTACAATCTGCCACTTTGCCTGGCGTATGTGGACTATGAGAAAGCCTTTGATTCCGTCGAAATTTGGGCGGTGCTACAGTCCCTTCAGCGGTGCCAAGTTGACTGTCGGTATATTGAAGTGCTGAAGTGTTTGTACAGTAGGGCTACGATGGCTATCCGAGTACAGAACCAGAGCTCGAAACCTATCCAACTGCAGAGAGGTGTAAGACAGGGTGACGTTATATCCCCGAAACTCTTCACCGCTGCTTTGGAAGACGTTTTCAAGCTACTGGACTGGAAAGGATACGGTATTAACATCAATGGCGAGTACATCACTCACCTTCGATTTGCCGACGATATAGTCCTTATGGCAGAATCGCTGGAGGACTTAAGCACTATGCTCAATGACCTCAATAGTGCCTCCCAACGGATAGGTCTTAAGATGAACATGGACAAAACAAAGATTATGTTTAATGTCCATGTCACACCTATGCCGGTAGTTGTTGGGAGCACTATGCTCGAAGTTGTTGACGAGTACGTTTACCTGGGACAAATAGTCCGACTAGGTAAGTCCAACTTCGACCGAGAGGTCAATCGACGGATTCAACTCGGCTGGGCAGCGTTCGGGAAATTACGACATATCTTCTCGTCAGGTATACCTCAATCTCTGAAAACTAAAGTGTACAACCAGTGCGTGTTGCCAGTGATGACTTACGGATCAGAGACGTGGTCCTTCACTGCTGGCCGTATGAGGACGCTCAAGGTCGCTCAGCGAGCTATGGAGAGGGCTATGCTCGGAGTTTCTCTGCGTGATAGACTCAGAAATGAGGATATCCGCAGTAAAACCAGATTGACCGACATAGCCCAACGGATTAGTAAGCTGAAGTGGCAATGGGCCGGCCATATAGCTCTAAGAACCGATAACCGATGGGGAAGAAAGGTTCTCGAGTGGCAGCCTCGTACCGGTAGGCGTAGTGTAGGGCGACCCCCACTAGATGGAGTGACGACCTGATAAGATATGCAGGAAGTCGATGGATGCAGGTGGCTCAGGACCGTGCTTTGTGGCATTACTTGGGGGAGGCCTATGTTCAGCAGTGGACTTGTGAAGGGCTGTGATGATGATGATGAAATAACGATTTGCCTCAGCGATTTGCGATAGTCAAAGACCATTTATTTTATAGATTTTTTTGTTTGTTCAAAAATCCAAGTTTTTTGAATAAAAACATTTCGTCGATCATGCTGACATTGCATTGGCGCTGCCTGTTCGTGCAGCTCCACCGCGATCAGTTCAGCTGCTCCGAGGTCAGCCCGGACACACACACAGACAGATCAAAAAATTTCGAATGGTTATTCATGTTTTAATGGCGTACAAATTACATCCTCAGCTTATTGCAGACAAACACTTAAATTTTGTTTATACATATGTGTAGAATTTATAATATAAATTTACCACAACGAATGTTAAAAATCTGAAATCCAATGTGTTTTTAAACGATGAAGAATTACTGAGCCCTATTGAATCTGCTGTTTTTCTTTGCGTCACTCTCAACGCGAAGCTTCAGTGGGCCCCAAATAAATACATATCTAAAGTAGCAAGAACCTAAGCGCTACAGCTCATGTTGTAAAATAGATAAGAAGTCTCACTAGTGTCGAAATAGCTTGATTAATTCATTTCAGTTATTTCCATAGAATAATGTTTTATGGGATTTTATTATGGGAAAAAAATGGCTAATTTAGAAACTATTTTTGTTTTGCAAAAGAGGGCCATAAGAGCTATTTACAACCTAAAACCGAAAGAGTCTCTCAGTGAAAAATTTTTAAAGAAGTAAATATTTTTATTTTGGTCTTAACGATTGACGAGATCGATTCACGAATAACGAAAATTTAATGTATGTTAAAAAAATTTTATGTATGTAAAACTACTTTAGTTTTAGTAAAAAAGTGATATACACCCTACAAACATTACAAAATCTACAAAAATGCATTAAGTACATACATTAGTAACACTGTTTGCGGATGATACCACAGTAACAATACCATGTAAAAGTGTAGAGACCTATGAAAATGACATTAATAACTCCTTAAAATTAGTTGTGAACTGGTTGGACGAAAACAATTTAAAAATAAAATTAAATAAAACAAAGGTTATCCATTTCAGTCAACGGATTCCGAGCATGAGCCTAAATGTACACTACAATAATGATGTTGTAAAAGAAGTTGAAACTGCAAAGTTCCTGGATCTCGAAATAGATAAACATCTTAACTGGAAAGGACACATTAATACTTTATGTAAAAAAGTTAGTAAAACCGCATATGCTTTACATATTTTGTCTTCAATAATATACAGGACGGATGCACTCCTCACTGCTTACTACGGCTTAGCAGAATCCCACCTCCGAAATGGAATAATATTTTAGGGTAACTCAACCGAAAAAGAATCAGCGTTTAAGGCTCAAAAAAGATGCATAAGGGGGATGTTTAAGCTTAAAACTACCGATAGTTGCATGCCATATTTTAAACAGTATAAAATACTGATATTACCTTGTTTATACCTACTAGAAGTAGCAGTGTTTGTTAAATTGCATCCAAAACGCTTTAAACGCCTTGACCAAGTAGTTCCAAGTAATACACGCTTTCTGTATATTTCGCATGCCTACTGGTAAAATATGGCTGAACTCACTACCTATATTTCCATGTACTGTACCCATATTTGCAAAATAAAATATCTTTATCTTTATAAACACTAGAACACAAGCTAGTGATAACATTTTCTCGACTCCACAGAGTTAGTAATTCATTCATGGAGCAATTTATGGGGCAATACAAGCTATTACAATTAAATCTCAGAAAGAATACAAGGTTTGTCTATTACCAAGTTTAAATATTTAATTACACAAAAACTGCATAAAAAGGGTTATTTTAATATAAATGAATAGGCGTGGTTAATAATAATCTCTGTGGAACCTTTCTTTTTGTATAATTTTGTTTGAAAAAAAGTCCCGCCAGGTTTTTTGCTGGTTCTTCCTAGAATAGAGTTTATTCCGAAACAGTGGTAAAGCTAAAAAATGAATTTCAATAAGAATTACATGTAACCTATATATTATTGAATATGAAGATATTTTATTCTCTTTTGTTATTTCGATATTACACACAGACGTTTCAATTTTATTTCATTATTTATGTTATTATTTCTAGCAATAGCTCAAAACTTTGAAATAAATGAATTTAATTAGCTTATAATCCCGAAAATTTTCAAAAAGGATAATCAAATGATACACGCGATATAGTACACGAATATTAGGAATTTATTAACTTTCACGTCAGCAAGCATTTATATCTATTTTATTTACAAATTTAAACCAGTTTAGATATATAGGTGTAACTTTACCCTCGTCACTTCATTGTTACTCCACAAGTTGAACACGACGTTTCGGGTCTCCTTACCAAGAAAAGCAATGATTTGAATGTGAAAACAATTTTCAATATCGAATGGTGCGTAATCCCTAAAAGGGACCCTCAATAGAAAAGACCCTGGTCAAATAGTCCCAAATTACTTTCCTGTATAAACAGAACCAAACCGGCGTACATCACGTATTGCATGTAGGCGCAGACCAAAAATTCGGAGCTAATGAAAAACTAAATTTGCTTCTCAGATCCACTTGTAATTTTCGGAAGTTATTTACGGTCAGAAAGGGGCCCGCTCGCTAGCGATTATGCAAATTTGAACCTTAATTTCACTCCCGTTGCATGTCTCGCGAGGGGTGTACCGCCTAAATTAGGATAAAGAGATTAGATAAGGATACAGCGGGGCGTTAGCCGCAGCATCAATTCTCGATTTAATAGCATCGCTGAAAGCCGACGTAATAAAGTTGTAACGTACTGGTAGTCTTACCGCTCTCTCGCTCAAAATTTTAACTAAGACGGCGTCGACGCTTGCTTCATTATGCCTCCATTACAAGTCCACAGCTGAACACAGGACTCCCCCATGGATAGCTTATATCGTACATACGATTATATATAAAACAGTATTTTGCATTTGTTCTTCGCTTAAAGCCCGCTTTACATTTTGAGAAGTGACAAGTGCAAGTGGCAAGAGTAACTGATAAATGACAAGTGCTTAGTGCGTATTTTATTTACATTTATCACTCGTCAATGCTTGTTCACACGCACTAAGAACTTATCATTTGTCAGTTGCACTTGCCACTGGCACTTGTCACTCCTCAAAATGTAAACCGGGCCTTAGTTTCTGCAGCATTATTGTCACACGCGTGCCATCCCATCGTGTGATCGGTTCATAAACCAATGTCAATCAGCAGTTAGCGCGGTCGACTTTATTTATTATCGCCATATCACATTTACCATCCATTTCAGGATACAGGAGAAAGTCAGAAAGATAGAATGCCTCGTTTCCAGTAAAAGGGTCTTCGGTTTATCACTACCCTTTATATAGCTTGTGATCATTCAGCATTGATTATTATCATAAAGTATAAGATACAACCATAGTTGCCACGCTTTGCAAACGGGTTGGCAACCACAGTATTTTCATTTGATTATTATTGTCTTGTTATCAGGAAGAATCTTCTTTTTCTTATTTACACTGACCACCAAGTGGACTGGATGACCGCGTAGTGGCGGCGTAAGAATATCCACTGCCCCATATCATCCCATGGATGTATTAAGAGACGACAGAGGCAAAAAGGACTCAGCATCTACCCTAAACGGGCTAAAAAATAAAAAATTACAGCGGTTACCAACCAGCTTGCCAAGCGTGGTATTAATAGCAGTTATCCCCCCCAATGAGACAATTTTGTGGGGGAGGCCCATGTTCAGCAGTGGACTTTAATGGGCTGTAACAGTACAGTAGGACTGTTAGAATCGTTTTTATTTACACTATTTCGCCTATAAAAATGTAAATTTCAATCGGAAGTTCATCACTATTTTGATGTTATTAATAGCACATGCATTACGCCAGTTCGTTTTGAGTGTAATTCTTCAAAAAATTCTCGACAGTCGCAACCCACGTCATACTGGTGTAGACTGTCAGAAATAATGCATTATTTTTATAGCTGAAAGCAGTTTGGAAAGAGTGTATGTTGGAACGATGCCTTGACAACGAAAGAATGGGAATGTTCTCGATGAAAGTGAGGCGAGTCGAACGCGCCGCCGTGCCAGCGTCGCCCTGTCTGCGGCTACCGAGACCATGCGAACTCAACTGTTTATAGAATTCAAAATGGCGGACGCTAATTAAAATGCTTTGGTAACTGATTACGTTTCTGTTTTACATTGTTCTGCTTTGTACGTGGTAGAGCCATGCTGCAGCTATATTATGTTTGTAACACGATGAATCGGCTCTACAGGGGTAGGACCACGCTCACACAGAACACCAGCGTAAAATAGCAGCTAAATGCTGCTTTATTTCGTATGGTGAGTGAGGGTACTGGAGACCCATGTCATTGGGAACGAGGCATTTCATCTTAACGCTCAGGGCTAACATCGCATCTGCAGTTTGATTTATAGTCGCGGATAAAGAAACTGTGTACTCGTTTTTCACATTTGTTGTTTAAAAAAACAGTTTTAAATAAATTATATGCAAAATTGTAATAAATTTATGCAAATGTATCTATCTACTTTCTACGTCAGGTAAATTAAGTACATAAAAGGAATGGATAGGGATGAAAACTATAATAATGGATTACCACGTATATTGAGCAAAGGTTCTCATGTTATAGCACCAATAAGTGGAATGTAGCCCCCTCCTACCACTAGATGGAGTCAAGACCTGGTGAGACATGCAGGAAGTCGATGGGTTCAGTTGGCTCAAGACCGCGCTTAGTAGCATTCCTTGGGGTATATATACCGGCTACACAGACGCATTACTTGCGCCCTCCTGTCTGCCAAGGAGGGTCGCGTTCGTATACGGCTTAGAAGTCTCTAGTCAGATCGTTAAGCCAATTCCTAAAAGGTTGAGTTTAGTGAGTAAAAGTCACCACATAACCACGCAGCCGGCTGCGTGGTATGCTATGAGCATTTTCAACCTCCCTCCCCCGCTTTCCGGAGGGTTGCCCATATTTGCTTCGGGCGCAAAAAAAACGCATATACTGCGACGCATTCCATCTTAGTCCCAACAGTTGACAACGCATCTGAAGCCTTCTTTATTTGAATCAGGTGGATCGTAAGTTCATTTGACGCTTTAGTTTTATTTAAAAATTGAGTCATGTATATCTCTTTACATATGGAACTCCACCATGGTGACAGTGAAAATTTAATACAAAAATAAACGAGTTACAACACATGCTCATTAATATGACAGGTCCAACGAAACTTAGTCCGAGTAACTGAACACGAAAAAGTAGTTAATTAAAATGGGAGTGGGGCGCACACGTTAGTTTTGGCGAATTTCCAAATCATTTCGAAACTGTTTCCAGCGTAATACTGCTTGAAATGGCAGTTGTCGGGATGATGCGAGCAACCGTTTTAATTGTACTATACATATATAATTGTATTTAGAAGTATAAAGTCGTGCGAAGGACATTGGGTAACCAGGTATTTGGTGCTAAAACGAGGACACTACCATAATTATAGTAAAATACTAGAAACCCGCCCTGACATCGTCTGTGTAGATCCATTAATATATCGTTATTTGGGATTAAGGTTATCAAAAAGTCATTTCTCAATCCTTATTTTTTATTAATTTTCCAGAATCTTCCTTAAATATAGCCTGAACTCCTTTTAGCACTGCCCTCTAACTGTTCCTAAAGTTTCATCACGATCATTTATACGTGGCAAAGCCATGCTGCAGTTATATTAGCAGCACAGTTGTAGCACGAATGGGTCGGCTCGTCTGGGGAAGGACCACGCTCACCAGTGTTTCGTATGATGAGTGTAGAGACTCTTTTTACTGAAAACGAGGTATTCTATCTTAGTCTTCACAGGTGCATTCTGCATTTTGATTAGTTATCGAGGATAGATGTACATGTCTATGGGCCACAGCATCCACTTACCATCAGGTGGACTGTGTGCTCGTTTGTCACCCTATGATATAAAAAAACAATCGGTTCAGCCATTTGGAATCTTTCTGAAAAATTTCGAAGATTAGCCCAGACAGGCAGTCCAATACAAATTTTAAAATTGTTATTTATGTCTAAATGCAATGCAAATATGGAGCATTTTGGGATACTTTCTATAGTAGTGTACCTACTGGCCAGTAGATAATTCAATTTTATTTATATGTATAGATATATAATGTCACTCCAATTAGTGGTAAATTACTATAGGAAATATCCCAAAATTTTATATTTCCCGCAGTGCAGTTATTGATAAAAATGTAATAACGTATTTTGGCTCAAGCCTATGAAGTCTGTGACAAAGGGGGCAAAATTAAAAAAAAAACGATTGAATTTTGATGTACTAAAATTTTTTTAATTAAATTTTCACTTTTAGTATCCAAAGATATCTCACGAGTAGAGTTCTCTTCATGTTCTTTCTCAGGCTCTAAGGATTTGCCGTAATCATCACACTTAGCACAGTTGGATGACGATCGAAGTGGCAGACGTCTCGCACCTCTGACGCCGCTATTCGTCGCAAATTGCTACGCTATTACTGTGCTCCATTTTGAAGGATAAGAAAAAGACAGTCAGTATAAATACAGGCTGTAAGGAATTTTATCTTCATATTTAGTGCTGCCAACGCATCTGAGACCATCTTTGTGTAATGTTGATTACAGGAATCCGTGAGCTTTAGAATCCATTTGTTATTAGATTTTTTGACTATTTCTTGTTTTTAATTTAATTAAAAAATGTTACATCCACACTAGGACTTTCTACTGTATCGTGGGGACAGTTTACATACATACATTTCATAAAGGCTAACATCCAGTCCCAGAACAATTATTTATAAGCCATATGAATACTTGTTCCCTTTGGGATTCGAATCCGCGGCCCTTAGCGCCACTACTCATTACTAAGAAAGTGCCCCCACGGACCAACGACTTTTGAGTTCGAGTCCACAACGTACCGTAGGGCAACCGTCGTTTAAATTAACTTACCATTACATGAACTGTGTGCCTGCTTGTGTCTTTTACTGGTATAAAATGCATGCTCTCTAAGAATACCACCGAAAATTAGCAGCTTAAAACTACTGTGTCACGTATGGTGAATGGAGAGAACCGGATATCCTTTTTACAGGAAATGAGGCATTCCATCTTAATCATCTAGGGTGACAACGCATCTGCGCTTAGATTACTAACCGAGGATAGATGTAGATGTCTACAAGCCACAGTATCCACTTACCATCTGATGGATTGTGTGTTCGTTTGTCAACCCTACTCTATAAAAATATGAAAATAACAAAGAACTGTCCGGGGAACGCAAATAATTCTAGTGTCATTAGCTTCACCGCACGTGTTACAAGAACGTGTGACAAACACTCAAACGTATTTAGAACTAAACAAGAAGCGAGTCTCGTAATAGCTAAAGCCGTTCGAAACAAATTATGAAACCCTCAGTCTAATTTCTCTCGTGTATTATTACCACCAAGATGGCTTCGCACGAGTTTCAAACTTCATAATTCTTGATTTGAAGTTTGATTTAGTTACATTCGCGACAGCTCATGAATTCCATTTTCTTCTAGTATTTATTGTACACCGAGTAGTGTTCGTGTAAGAATATCCACTACACCCATACCGCTCCGTTACGTCGTAAGAGCGACAGGTGGAAACTGAAGCAGGTAATGGACGACAGCATCTTCCTGATACGAACTAAAAAAATGCGGGTGCCAACCTGTGGTAACATTGGCAAAATTCCCCCTATGAGGCAATCTATGGACTCCCCCATAATCCTTATAAGTATTCAGCATTGGACTTTTATAGGCTGTACAAGATGGATGGACGTTGTGGAGCCACGCTGCAGTTATACTATGATTGTACAATACAATACTCTTTATTGAACACTAAAAAACAACATAAACGTAAGGCCCGACCGGGGTTAGGACAATTCTCTCACAAAATACCAGCGTAAAATAGCAGCTTAATACTGCTGTGTTTCGTATGGTGAGTTTAGAGAGTGAACAAAATTTTACTTCGCTCTAAACTTAGACGAAATAAAAACTCTTTATTTCGTCTGAGGCTCTAAAACGTAAATAAGGCAATAGATAAAAGTACCTACTCCATTAATGTTGTTAATTTTTTCATACATTGCCATCTAAATTTGCTTGAACTAGGTGTCATGTCATTTCGCGCGGCTCTGATGCGTGATATACGCGGGTGTGATTGAATTGAAATGATTCTATGCTATCAAACTTTATATGGCATACGTCGAGGAAATAAATATATTTTTTTATTTCATTTTATTATTTCACTCTACATTCCCGTTTACATACCCAGAACTATTCTGTGTCAACGACCCAATCGGAATTATATCAGCGCTGACACCGCCATCTCATAGAATGCAAACTGTGCCAAAGTTAATTGTCTTATTACAAAAGATTACAAACAGTCGCCCGCCATGGTACAGCGTCAGCCAGGAATAGAACACGGGCGGGGCCCTGACATCTGCCGGCCCTGAACCAGCGCACTCTCGGGAGGGCTAACGATGGCAGCTAAATATACCCAATGCGATACCAAGAAATCTTATTATATTCTTCGTGTATTCGGTTCCATGTGTTATATAAAGGATGACTTATCATTATCATTATTTTTTATTTTCCAAGTTAAAACACATTTTTTGTATAGAATAAGGGGTCGAGCAGTTGATTAGGCAAATTATGAGAGGCAATGTACATCAGTAGACTTTTACGATTTGATGAATAAAATGCTTTGTTGAATGTGACAAACCACTTCTTGTCATAATTTTCTTAATAGAGTAAACCTGACAAAGGGGCACATAGTCCACCTAATGGTAAGTGGATGCTGTGGCCTATGTACATTTATCCATATACCGTGCAGATGTGTTGTCATCTCTGAGGACTAAGATATAATGCATCGTTTCCAATTAAAAAGGTATCCATTTGTTTACACTCAGAAAACAAAACACAACAGTAATTTTACGTAGGTTTCTTTGAGAGCGCGGTACTTCCCCGATCGAGCTGATCCATTTGTGCCACAACCATAATATATCTACAGCATGGCCCTGCCGGGTAAAGATCAAATATATTTGATATAGTATATTTAATTATTATAATGAATATAATTAATATTAGATACTGAATATTTGATTTAACACTACTATATATTACATACATAATTATAGGTACAAAAATAGAAATTGCGTGTAAGATTTTAGAAAATTTTGTTAAAAGAAAGGACATTTAAAAAAAACTTAATTTATAAGTTACCGTTACAGCCTGTTTAAAGTCCACTGTTGAAGATAAGTCTCCCCCATAGATTGCCTCATATTATATTTGCCATAATTGCCACGCTGGCAAACGGGTTGGCAACCGCAGTTTTTAAACGATTTAAACGATATCCACGGGATAATATAGGTACTCGTAATTGTTTTTTATAGCATTGGGTGACAAACAAGTAAACAGTCCACCTGATGGTAAGTGGATGCTGTGGCCCATGGACATCCACATTTATCCTCGATTAAGAATTAAAAATACAAACGAGTTGTCACCCCTGAGGACTAGGATAGAATACCTCGTTTCAAGTAAAAATGGTATCCGGTTCTTCTAGACTCACCGTACGAAACACAGCAGCATTACGCTGCTATTTTACGTTGATTTTTAGATATTCTTGCACCGCCACTAGGAAAGACACATCACTGTCGATAATATAGATGGTGGTGTGTCTTTCCCGGTGTTGTTGTACTGGGATAAGTAGTGACCGGGTAATGCACGTAAATGAGGATGGACGGGAATTACTCTCCAAACTATGTAAAACACATTTTTATTGATTTTCAACATCTTTATTCCGTGTTCTCACTGAGCTGCCACGATTTAAAAACACATCCAAACCACTAAATAAATAAAGCCAATGAATTTATCTTTACCTTACATTATTAACAAGTAGATTTTCCTGCACGCTGTTGGGAAGGAAGGGTTAGTTCCGCTAGAGTTATTGGAAAGTTGCCTTACGTCACTCAAACCGCCCAGCTGTCTAGCGTTCTGGACGAGCGTCAAACGCACGATCGTACTGAGTTTCGAAGTGAAATATGCTTTAAATGAATATGATTTAAGTGCATTTCAGTTTATATACCCATGTCTTGCTGCCAACCCGCAAATAACATACTATGACGTAAACTTTGGCATGTCGACATAGGGTTGCCATCTGTCCGGATTTCTTAAACCCGGATATTTTTGAAGTACTATAGTCGTAAGTAAAAAAAAATGGTTGACCTTGCAGGTTATCCCTGGAACTTTCTACTAATTTCAATATCAAATCACTGCAAACTCTACTTATCACAGTTTCTGAAAACCCCGTTTTCTATTTTTTTCAAAATTGAATATTTCACGAACAAATCAACCGATTTTGATGTGATTTACGACAATCGACGCAATTTTCAGCCAAACAAAAAGCCTCTTACTTGTAAGTTGATTTCACGGAAAGTTTCCTAGTTATTTAAAAAAAAAGACTTTTGAGATTTTTTCATCGTCATCGTCGTCGTCGTTTTTTGAGTAAAAGAGCTCATCAGATTATAGAATTGATCGAAACGGAAGTGTCGATGTAATTCCAAGAAAACTACTGTCTCAAAATCTAAGTTCTTTCAGATACCGAAAACCGATTTTCGATCGGACACTTTGTTACAAAGCAGACACACACACACGCACACACGCACACACGTACAGTCACCGTAATAGGACGTTGAAACTTTAGTTTATTTCGATCAGGCGTCGCTAAAACAAACAAACAAACAGCAAACAAACTAAATAAATGAATCAAGATGAAAAAGATATATCTAGATAATTTTATTTCAAGGGAACCTTACCTTAGTATTTGATATCTAAACCCGTTTTTCTTTTTAAAAATGGTATTGACATACGGACAACACACGGATAGACGGACAACGATTTTACCCTAAAAACACCAGAGTATCAAACCTAATTATAATAATTTTTGCAGCATATCGCAAGTTCACTGACTTTCCCAAAACTCTCATAATGCAGGGTACTGAGTCACTTTTTTATAGAAGACGGGGCTAACGAGCATGCGGCTCACCTGATAGTAAGTGACTACCGCCACACATGAGCAACGGCAACACCAGGGGAATTGCAAATGCGTTGCCGGCCTTTCAGAAAGGAGTAAGCTCTTTTCTTGAAGGTCCCTAAGTCGTATCGGTCCGGAAATGTTGCCAGTGGTAAACAATTCCACAGAGAAGTTGTACGAGGAATAAAACTCTTAGTAAAACGTACAGTAGTGAGGTGAGGATCCAGATGGTGAGGATGGTATCGGGAATTTTGACGCGATGTGCGTTCGGGAAATTTGGCAGCTGGAACTAACTCGAACAATTCCTCAGAACACTCCCCATGGTAGATGCGATAGAAGTAAGATATAATAAATAAGATAAGAATAAACTTGCATTTACAGCTGAATGTCGGCAAATTTTCAGTTCAGTGTACTAATTTCATTGGATTATATCCGTTATTCTAGTTTTATTATTAAAATAAACTAAAGGTTAATCTACGCTAAACGATGTCCGGCATCGACAGTTAAGATTATGGCAACCCTACATCGGTATGTTTCGACATTTCAGTAAAATTGTGGCGATGCGAGAATACACTGCAATTTTTCAGGAGCATTGTTTGAAGTCCTCGCTGACGTGGCTTAATGCAGCTGCATTTATAAATTTATGTGTTTATGAATTCCAATTTTGCGATGTTTTTAATTTTTCAGCGGCTGTTGACCCCACTGCAAGTGATGTCAGCGATTGAATCGATAGTTTTTCAAACATTGCAATGAAGACTTATAATCAATCGTCCATTCACCAGCGTGCGTGCGTGGCAGACTTACGATATTTCAATAAGCTTCACGTTTATTTCACTTAGTCCTCTATACCTGAGGTACATGAAATGGGGACTCTTTAGTTTGATCGGCAGTAGATATAAAGCTCAAATGTGAAAGATATAAAAAAACACATAAAAACATGAAATTAATAAGTCTGCCGCTTTGACATCTTGAAATATTCAGTAAAACTTACCGAAAAATAACATTGGCAGGCACCTATGGCAGTTTTAAGGTCATGGCAGATAGGTTGACAAGTACATTTTTTTAATAGTTTACGTTATTTCAATAAAGCTGCAATTTATATATATATATATTGTTGATAATATTATTTGACATATCATACGCGGTAGCGCCACGCTGTAGCTATATTATGGTTGTAGCACGAATGGGTCGGCTCGACCGGGGAAGGGAAGGACCATGCTCTCACAGAATACCATCGTAAAATAGCAGTTTAATACTGCTGTGTTTCGTATGATAGGTGTAGAGATCCGGAGACGTTAAATGTAGATGTCTATGGGACAAAACATCCATTTACTATCAGGTAAAAAAAAGATATGTATTTTGCACAGTTGACTTATAATGATTTGTATTTTGCACAGTTGACTTATGATGATGCGTCCATAAGCGCGTACTATAGCACTCCGTCTAATGCAGTCATTTTTTTATTTTTGTTTAGTGGAAGGGTCCATGTCTGAGTATATTCTACTCGTAACAAAGAACACCTATCCTTGGTAACGGTTCTATCAAATATTAAATTTATGGTATATTTTTTTACTTTGCTCGAGAAGTAAGGAATCCCTGAAATTTCTCAGGTTCCTGAAGTTCATCAGAAGATGTAATTCTTATAAATAACAACCCATCGTTTACGTTTTTTTTGTCTAACAAAGTAAATAAAAACATCGTTCTAAACAGTTGGTTTTGCATACTAATATTAAAATGCTACTGGACTCGAAAGGATATCTGTCCAGGACATGATTATAGTGCCAAAATGTTTGCGCAAACACAAATGTAGTATTTATTCCTTCAGACTCATAGTCCGATAGGACGGTAATCCGACTCGACTGTAGAGCGATCAGGCGCAGGACCGACGGCTTTACGTGCTTTCCGAGGCACGGGGTGAAACTCTGAAAACTTCCTGACTCCATGCTGCTTCTGAAAATTTCTTGACAGAAAAACCCAATAACTGACTACTGTACTCTTGCCCGAACCGGGATTCAAACCCGGGACCCCACAGCCACCGCGTCATCACTGGACCAACGAGGCAGTTAATCCCTATACACCTATACACTACATTATAAAGAAACCATTCTGTAACTCCACAAAGACTATTTCTAGACCTTTAATATTGAACTTTCAACTTTCGTGTTGCAACTTTTTTAAATTATTGCTGAAAAAACAAAGAAAAAGGGAAACTAGTTATTTTTTGAACGTAGAGCCAAGACCAATATAATACTGTCATGTGTCGTAACTTTTGTTTCCGCTTGCGTGGGCTCGTAATATGTTGGCAATGATCCGAGTTAAGGAAGTAGCATATAAAAAATAGAGCTACGAATCAAAGACCGTATATGAAGAATTTGACCCGGGTAAAGCATTGGTCATTGCAATCTTTTTTAAAGGTCCCGGTACAAACGATTTAAAATGAAAATTATTTATTTATTTGACAATTTGCACCGGAACAAAAAGTTAGTTGCGGGCTTGTAACGTGAGAGCTATGTACACAGATTAACAAAAATAAAATTAATAATCGACTGACTTTATAGAGTTTTTCTTTAAATCTCGTCTTTATAGTCTTTAAACTCATAAAGTGTTTGTGTATATACACTTATATACACTTACATACATATACAATTAACGTGGTTATTTTTCAAATAGTAGCCAAATTTTAAACTAAGTTCGAATGTATAAATAATGACATAGCGTTATTGCAGTTTTCAAATATACGAACAAATAAGGCTTCCTCTTTCATTTGAAAATATCCTAACTAACACTGTACACACACACACACACACACGTGCGTATGTACGCACGCACACGCACACGCACACACACACATAAATATATATATATATATATATATATATATATATATATATATATATATATATATATATATATATTATACACTCACAAAGATACCTTTACATGCATAGGGGGGTATCCGTGTGCATACATTATGCACATACGTTTTATAACATAAGATGAAGATATGTACTTTCAATTATTACTATAACAATATTGGATTGGACCGACAGAATATTTTTAACCTGTAGGTAACATCAGAGTCATTACATACCATATATGATAGTAATTACTCTGTACCTGTGATTGATTATTTTAAGCGAATTGTAAATGTAACAGTATTGCGCGAATAGGCCTATTTTCTACTTACTATTCAAAAAAATTAAGATAATATAGGACAGACAAGTTTATATGTGAATTGAAGTCAATCTTAAAAACTACTATATTATATAATATTTCGAATTCCCAGAAAATAGGTCTATTGTCCAAAAAGGGGTATAATAATATAAATGAGTACATAATTGATAATAACCCCTAGGAATGAGGTGGTTGGCTCCAAGTTGTTTCTAAAATAAATTTTCTTATTGTAATAATTTACTTTTAAAAAAAAGTCGCGCTGGGTTTCTTGCTGATTCTTTCCAGAACAAGTTTTTTTCCGAATCAGTGATAAAGTAAAAATTAACTTTCAATAAGGATTAAATGTATATATAAATTAACTTTCAATAATGTATATTGAATAAAATTGATTTGATTATATTCTATTCAAATGTTAATCATAACACAATTTAAAAGTTCTAAACACTTATTACTGTGACCTGTGCTCGTACCAACAACTAACAGAACCGAGTGGGTGTCAGAGTCTTTTTATTTATAGAATAAGGGTGACAAGCGAGCACACAGTCAACCTGATGATAAGTGGATACAGTGCCCCACAGACGTCTAAATTTATCCTTGATTAAGAATCAAAACGCAGATGTGTTGTCACCTCTGAAGACTAATATCGAATGCATCGTTTCCAGTAAAAATGGTCTCCAGTTCTAAACACACACCGTACGAAATACAGCAGCATGAAGCTGCTGTTTTACGATAGTATTCTGTGAGAGCGCGGTCCTACCCCGGTCAAGCAGATCCATCGTTTCGTGCTACAACCATCACAAAGCTGCACCGTTTCTCTACCATATATCTCACACAGTACCGAAATCTGAAATGATCCATTTCAATGATCACCCATGTGATCGGGTCACCAGAAATGAACGATAGACACATGTCTAGCGCACAGTCTAAGTGGTGGCATTGCATGATGTGACC
Organism: Parnassius apollo; assembly: GCA_907164705.1. NCBI lineage: Eukaryota > Metazoa > Arthropoda > Insecta > Lepidoptera > Papilionidae > Parnassius > Parnassius apollo. Next base: position 3,577,376 of record CAJQZP010000191.1, read on the forward strand.
GACAGACATCTACACTAACCCTCCAGTACTTGCACTGCTGTGTTCTGATCTGAAGGGCTTAGAGAGCTAGCATAATTTCAAGCTGTGAGACAAGCTTCGTTTGAAGGTGGCTACAGGTGTTCATGAACTACTTTAGCCGCTTACCTTATGTAAGTTCCTTTGACCCTTTACTTCTATGAAAAAGAAAAAAATATTTATATGGCGTATTATTTACTCTTATAAGCAACGTATCAATAAAACATGTACTTCTAAAACATTATCCAGTAACAGTTGCAAGGCATTTAATGAGTGAACGACGATAGAAATTCACAAGAGCCGATTATATGAACTTTGCCGTGAAATATTATATAATCTTTCCAATACTTTTAGAGAATATGTCAAAAATTATACTGAAATATTTAAAAGAATATGCCGAATCAGAAATTCAGAGCAAAATCTTTACATATTAACAACAAAATCAAGACCACTAAAAATAAAATTAAAATTACATGGAGTATAATTAATAGCGAAACCGGTAAAGACTTACCTTGTAACATAAATTATGAAATGAACATTAACACGTTCGCAGCGGCACTGATTTATCTGTACTTTCCATTACTGCATTACGAGACGTTTGAAACCTCGTTCTGAACCAGAGGTTGTAGCGGCACGAGGCTTATTAAACCCCACCGCCCACAGAAGACAAAAATTCTTTTTTTTGGAGAGGCGAATTGTACGTTTTTTGTCGCGATTATTATTATCAATTAGTTGATTAACCTAAATCTGCCGCCGCCCGTGGGCGGATTATTTAGTTTAGATTCTATATGCAAAATAAAATGTGGGGTCTTATGTACCCCATACCGCACTGAAAAAGGGCAGTTTTTCATATTGTTTAGTGATGGGAAAAAATATCGATTTTATTTAATTGTACTTATGGATGCTTTTTATTAAAACATGTTAAACAATAATATTTTTTGCAACCGATACATTCTGTGAGAATTTTCTTTGCTTTTCTTGTCAGCCTCACGACTTGATAAGAATGCGATTGTTTGGACGGGTTCTGAAAAAAAAAACTGATAGTATATTTTTGAAGCGGGTTGATTAGGTGTAGCGAACAAAATGGTAATAATACATGTTTAAAGTAATTTAGATTTTAAAGCATTATTTATTATTATTATTATTTTAAATCATTACCACAATATATTTTATAAATATCTATTATATAATATATAAAATATTTAAAAACCCTTGATGTAAAAAAACCGCAGATTTATGGGGGATTTCCGTTACAGTTATTGCGTCCACAATATTAATTATATTAATATTATTAACAAATTTATTTGCACCTCATCTTGCTATTATTTTTGATATTATTTATTATCGAGTCTGATGTGTCTCCTGATTTAAGGAAGCAGTAGTAGTAGTAGTAGTAGTATATACTTTATTGTACACCACACGTATACAACGAACCACGGCCACAAACTTAAATTGTAAAGAGAAAAATTTAAAGAAATAAACATATTAACTGTGGCAGCCCAATATATTTATGAAAATGTAATGTATGTACATTTAAAACATAAATAGCTTTCATAAGAATAAATATGTTCATACTTTAAACACTAGGAACAAACAAAAACTTTAAAAATAGTTACTAGACTCCACAGAATTCGTAAATCATTTATGGAGCTATGTATACGCTTTTACAACAAAATCCCAGAAATGTACAAAATTTGTCATTAAACAAGTTTAAATTATGTTTTATTAAAGATTTTTTTTACAAAAAGGGTTATTATAATATCAAAGAATAAATAAATGAAAATAATCCCTGTGAATGAGGTTATCGCCACCATGTCGGTTCTATAAAAATTCGTTTAAAATACATACATTGCCAATATATAATAATTTAATTTGTACAATTGTACAAAATAAATTATTGTAAATTGAAATATGTTTAAAAAAGTTTCAATAAGTATTTTGCAATAATCTAACCATGGAAGTGCCAGTGCTTTGAACCTTTGAATCAAAATGTTTTATTTACTCTGAAAGTCACGCAAGCAACTGTCTCGATATCACTAATTGTTTTATTCACAGCTTCTATACAAGCAATACTTCAATGTCTCTGGCACAGATTCTGCAAGGAACTAAAGAACCGTGACCTTGTAGTGACTGTTTCCACTGCCCTATGGCATCTGGTGGATGTCGTAAGTCAAGAGAAGGAACTAGATGGGGAGCAGCGTCTTACTAACAACAACTAGAAATCGAAAAAACTGCTGTAGCCAAGCAGCAGCCAAGCGTGCCAACTAATGTAAATATCTCCCTTGTGAGGAAATTTATGGGAAGCCTTCGTTCAGCGGGGGTTTGCTACAGGTTATGATGATGATAATATTATGTATAGAAGCATTCTGAGATGTACAGAATTAGCCATAGACCTCTGTCCTTCGCGAGCTGTTCAATAAAATCTAAATTTTCTTCAGACTTAAGACTTCGTCTAGATAGAAGAGGAGTTTTGCAGTTGCTTTATAGAGAAATATATACAAAAGAACTCTTTACTAAATTCTAGGATAAAACGATGTACCTAATTTGGGCGCATTATATTAATATTATATTGCGAAATATCCCTAGACTTTATATCTAAAAAGACGAATCCAATATGAGCACAATTAAGTTGTGTAGTCAGTCTCCAAACAAGATCTACAAACAAAATATCCCTTTTATATAAAAACTTAATGATCCACTGAAACATAAGGCTGCGGGTTATTCTTGTCTCCGGGCTGATTATTCCGCGACACTGGCTCACAGGGAAACTCCCCCGGACTTGCGCAATTGTACAATGGGGATTATGTGAAAAGAGCGTATTTTCTTTCAACGAATTTGATGTCTCGAAATGGATGGAACTCAGAAAACGGTTTACTAAATGGTATTATTTTAATAAAAATCTTGTATGTATACCTAAAAAAATTAAAAAAATTTACAGCCAATATACGTCCCACTGCTGGGCATAGGCCTCCACTCATTTCTGAGAGGGTTTTAGGGCAAGGAATTGTCCGCCGCGCTGCTCCAATGCATGTTGGCGAACTTCACATGTCTTAGAAATTTTATTTTTCTTATTTCTCAGACATGCATGTTTCCTCATGATGTTTTCCTTCACCGCCGAACACGTGGTATACCTAATAGAAATAAATGATTAATTTTGTTTAATGTCATCGGGTGCGATCATGGAGTACCCTAGATGGAATGCCTAAAAAATACCATTTGCAAACATAAATAGATCGTGCGTTAGTGTGCTTGGATTTCGATTTAAATTTATTAGTTATGGGATCCCAAGCAGGTGATAGCATCCAACCATCTTCTCTATTGAATTATTATATTATATGATAATTAACCTTGGTTGGTAATTCATTTAATACATTTACTTGATGATTAATTGTCACCATAGCCATTTTAGCATTATAATTGTAATAGTGTGTGATAAGATGGAACGAAGAGTGGGGGTGGAGGCCTAAGATGGAATATCAAACAGTCTGTAATTATATTGGCTTTTTCACCCTTCAAACCAAAACACAGCATTAGCAGTAGATTCGCTGTATTTATCTCTATATTGTTAGAATGATACTTATATGTATACCATGTGATAAATAGGACATTTTTCATAATGTCCGAACTGTTTTAAATATGTTCAATTTTAGCTACAATAGGTAAGCTTATTATTTATATTATCCCCGTTTCCTGCTAAATGTACGCAAATTATCTCATTGCGTATCAATCACGCAGCGATATTCCACTGGTCACTGTGATAAATTATGAAGTTTAAAAAAATATTGATTACATGTTTCGATTTAACTTGTCATTATTCAAACTGCCCTGGCATTGCACATAATACCGTCAATTATCACTTGGTCCATGCGTCCAATTTTTACGAGACGCACGGCAACCGTCGCTATAGATTAGGAAATGAGGGCCAAAAATATTATGAATTTATCATATTATCTACAGTTAATTGCAATATATTTTTTCTCTTAAAAACTTTTTTCATTATATAAGAGTAACAAAAGATCACATAACTCACCTGAAAGTAAGTGAATGTTGTGACCTGTAGATATGAACATCCCTTCTCGACTAAAAATCAAAATGCAAATGTGTTGTAACCCCCGAGAACTTAGATTACTACTAAGATGCCTCGCGTCCAACAAATTTATATAGGAAAAGTATGACAAGCGAGCCCACAGTGTACCTGATGGTAAGTGGTTGCTGTGGTCCATAGACATCTACATCTATCCTCGTTTATGAATCAAAATGAAGATGCATTTTCAGCCTTGAGAAGATGGAACCGGAGGCCCTTTTTACTGGAAACGAGGCATTCCATCTTAGCCCTCACGAGTGACAACGCGTCTGCATTTTGATTTGTAATCGAGGATAGATGTAGATGTCTACGGGCCGCAGCAACCACTTACCATCAGGTAGACTGAGTGCTTGCTTGTCACCCTATCCTATAAAAATTAGATTTATTAATTTCTAAAGGCTTACATGTGGCGGCATTTAAAAGACAATCCTACGTCACACAACGGATTAGCAGGTTTTCAAGGCAAACAAAGATGCAACTCCGGGTGTTAAGCAAACAAAATAGGTATAAGTCAATAAGAAAATTCACCTCTTATTCACGTTAAAGAGTGGACGTAGGATTACCATGATTCTTATGAAAAGTGAGTTATCCTACCACTATTATAAATTTTAAAGATTGTATGTTTGCGCGTTTGTCCTTTAATAATAATTGAACGGTTGGACGCATTCTAATGAAATTTGGCTGGAAGTCTATTATGTATTGAAATAGCGCAAAGGATACTCTTTATGACTAATATTATTAAATAGTAATAGCCCTAAAGTGGTTGAAAGTTTAATTTTGGCAGCCCCATGAAGCGAACGGGTAACAACACAGTCACACATAAAAAAGTTAAAGTTACAGCCTATATACGTCCCACTGCTGGGCACAGGCCACCCCTCATTTCTGAGAGGGTTTTATGGCAAAGAAGTGTCCGCCGCGCTGCCCCAATGCGTGTTGGCGAACTTCACATGTCTTAGAAATTTTATTTTCTTATTTCTCAGACATGCAGGTTTCCTCACGATGTTTTCCTTCGCCGCCGAGCACGTG